>JAABKJ010007545.1:24313391-24769460 GCA_011634705.1 Andricus grossulariae
TGCAACTTCAAAAAACGGTCGAGAATCTATTATTCAACAAAATTGAATGTCTCCATAAGTTGCAAGAGATTTCATTTAAAATTGCAAAAGTTTTCTTTGTTTCGAGAATTAAAATAAGTGAAGTTGCGGTAGATTTGATTCTGCAGCTTCAAAGGAACGTCGAGAATCTTTTATTTAACAAAATGAAATGTCTTCTCAAATTGCAAGAGATTTTGTTAACAATTGCGAAAGTTTTCTTTGTTTCGAAAATCAAAAAAGTTTCCATTTTGTTAGATTTATATTTGGGGCTTCAAAGGAAGGGAAAAACCATTTAATCAACCAAATTAAATACCTCCGTAAGCTGCCAGAGATTCTCTTAGAAATTGCAAAAGTTTTTTTTCTTGAAAAAATAAAAAACGATATTATTTTGTTAGATTTAAATCAGCCGCTTTGAAAAAGGGTCAAAAATCTATAATTCAACCAAATTCAGTGTATTCATAAGTTCTCTTCTTAACTAAATGTCTTTCCAAGTTGCAAGAGATTTTGATAACAATTGCACAAGTTTTATTTGTTCCGAAAATTAAAATAGAAGCTATTTTGTTAGATTTGAATCAGTGGCTTTAAAAGAAGATCAAGAATCTATAGTTCAACAAAATTGAATGTATTCATAATTTGCAAGAGATTTCATTGAAAATTGCAAAAGTTTTCTTTGTTTCGAAAATTAAAATAGCTGCCATTATGCTCGACTGAAATCTGCGGCTTTGAAGAAAGATCACGAATCCACAATTCAACAAAATTAAATGCCTCTCCAAGTTGCAAGAGATTTGGTTAAAAATTGCAAAAGTTTTCTTTGTTCCGAAAATTCGAAAAGATGTCATTGTTTTAGATTTGGATCTGCAGTCTTAAAGAAAGGTTAAGAATCTATTAATCAAAAAAATTGAATGTCTTCCCAAGTTGCGAGAGATTTCATTAAAAATTGAAAAACTTTTCTTTGTTTCGAAAATTAAAATAGATACCATTTCGTTGGATTTGAATCAGCAGCTTCAAAAAAAGGTAAACAATCTATAATACAACAAAATTAAATGTCTAAATAAATTGAGAAAGATTTCTTTGAAAATTGCAAGAGTTTTATTTATTTCGAAAATTAAAATAGCTGCCATTATGCTCGAATTGAATCTGCGGCATTGAAAAAAGGTTATGAATCTATAATTCAACAAAATTGAATTCCTCTTCAAGTTGCAAGAGATTTCGTTCAAAATTGCGAAAGCTTTCCTTGTTTTGAAAATTGAAAAAGACGCCACTGTGTCAGATTTGAATCTGCAGCCTCAAAGAAAGGTCAAGAATATATTAATCAACAAAATCAAATATCTTTCCAAATTGCAAGAGATTTTGTTAACAATTGCAAAAGTTTTTTATGTTTCGAGAACTGAAAAAACTGCCATTTTGTTAGATTAGAATTTGCAGCTTTAAAGAACGGTCAAGAATCTATTAATCAATGAAACGTAAATGCCTGCTCAGGTTGCAAGAGATTTCAAGCAAAATAAAAAAATGGCTTTGTTTCGAAAATGAAGAAAGCTGCCATTTTGTAAGATTAGAATCTGGGGCTTCAAAGAAAGGTCAAAAATCTATTAATCAACTAAATTAAATGCCTGCTCAAGTTTCTAGAGATTTCGTTCAAAATTGCAAAAGTTTTCTTTGTTTCGAAAGTTTGAAATGATGTCATTGTTTTAGATTTGAATCTGTAGCTTGAAGGAAAGGTCAATAATTTATTAATCAACCAAATTAAACGTCTTCTCAAGTTTCAAGAGATTTCGTTGAAAATTGCAAAAGTTTTCTTTGTTTAGAAAATTAAAATGGCTGCCATTATGCTTGATTCAATCTGCGGCATTGAAGAAAGGTCAAGAATCTATAGTTAGATAAAATTAAACGTCTGCTGCAGTTTCAAGAGATTTCATTGAAAATTGCAAAAGTTTTCTTTGTTTCGAAAATTAAAATAGCTGCCTTTATGCTCGATTTGAATCCGCTGCATTGAATGAAGGTCAAGAATCTATAGTTAGACGAAATTATATACCTCTTCAAGTTGCAAGAGCTTTCGTTAAAAATTGCAAAAGTTTTCTTTGTTACGAAAATTGATATAGCTGCCATTATGCCCGATTTGAATCTGCGGCATCGAAGGAAGGTCAATAATCTATAGTTAGACCAAATTAAATGCCTCGTCAAGTTGCAAGAGCTTTCTTTCAAAATTGCAAAAGTTTTCTTTGTTTCGAAAATTTAAAAAGATGTCGTTGTGTTAGATTCAAATCTGCAATTTCAAAGAAAGGTTAGGGATCTATTACTCAACAAAATTAAATGTCTTCCCAAGTTGCAAAAGGTTTCGTTAACAATTGCAATAGTTTTCTTTGTTTCGAAAATTAAAACGTGCGCAATCTTATCAAAAATTTCTAGATCAGTTTTTTCAATTCAATAAAATATACGTCAAAATAAAAGCAATTTTCTGGTACTATAAATTTCATGAAAAAAATGTCCCGTGTGACAGTATTGTACCATTTCCACTGAAGTATATTTTGCCTTTTCCTTAAGTAGGTTAAGAAGCTTTCGTTCAGATGCGGATGTCAGATCGTGAAAGTCCTTTGCCACTTTTCTCCAAAACTGAAAAAGAGTCTAGCATTTCGTGACTTTATTTCTTAAGATTCTAAAAAGTATTTATTCAATAACTTTTTGATGAAAGATCAATATTTTTTAAATGGCAATTAAATACTAATAATAAACTTGCTTCAATTACAGAAGACTACTAGGAAAAAAAGAAAAAAATAGGGAAGATTTAAGGAGAAGTAAATTATTAAGATTGCGTTTCAGCTTCAAGTAGATAAAGAATTCGTTGTCAGACACACTTGCTACGTCTGTCAATATACGACCTTTTCTACTGGGAATTGCCATAAGGAGGAAGAAAATTATTCCATTTCTCCGAAAAGATTGAGTAGCCTTTTTTCTCCAGTTTAGATCTTTTTAGAGCAAAAAATAAAGTAAGTCAATTTCTTATTGGCGGTCAGATTCTTAATACATAAATATTTCAGGGTGGCCTCTAAAACGAAAAACAAATTTTTGTTCTTTTCTCGATTAACACAAATTTGTCCAACAAATTTAAAGTTCTTAGTCTAATATCTTTCCAATTACTTTAAATACCCCCCATTTAATATCACATAGAATTATTGAGGTTGAAAAAAGAAATTTTGGATTTCATTTATTTCTTTCTGAATTGGAAAAAGGATTTTTTTTTTCTATCACCCATTTTCATTTTTATTTCAATTAGGTGAAATGGTATTCTTGATTTCTTTCTGAATCAAAAGACAGAATTTTTTTTATGTTTATGATTTTTATTCAAGTGGAAGAAAAGAAATTTTGTTATTTAAATTGCTTCTGAATTGGAAGATGGAATTTTTCTTTCAATTTATTTCAGAATTGGAATCGGGGAGATTTTTTTCTTTTTCTTATGAATTCAAAGTGAGCAGATTTTTTTAAAACTTTTTTCTGAAGTGGAAGAGAGAATTTTTTATTTTTAACATTATTAGTGTAATTGAAACACTAATTAGTAATTAGGAATTCTGAACTGAAAGCGTTTAAAATTGAAAAGATACATAATAAACGATTGTGAATTGAAGACATTCTGAATCAAAAAAATTTAGATAAGATAAATTAAAACAAAAGGAAAACATTTTGAATGGAATGAAGAGGAATTAAACTTGTATCATTTTTAAATTAAATCGTTTAAAATTGAATAATTTGCAATCAAGTTTTTTTTAAATTGAAAAATGTTAAATCAGCTCTCAAAATAAAAAAATTGTAGGCTAACATTTTTACATTTGTCAATTTCCTTTGAAAGAATTTGAAATTGTATCATTTATAATAAAAAGCGTTTAAAATTAAAGAATTTTATTTTGAATTGATGAATCTGGAAATTGAATGATTTCATATTAAAATTTTGAAAATAGGACAATTTGAAAACGTGAAAAATTGGAATATTTTCAGATTAAAATGTTGAAAATGGATTTATTGAAAATTCCAAGAAATTGAAATTGTATTATTTCTAATTAAAAGCTATCAAAATTGAATAATTTAATATTAACTTCTAAAATTGAATTATTTCAAAAACACGTTCGAAATAAAAAGAAATTTTAAATGGGAGACATTGAACAATTTTACTTCGGATCGTTGAAATCTGAACGAATCCAAACCTTATTTAAAACTAAGAAAATTGTTGTCGCTAAAAATTGTGATAATAACACCTTTTTATACTCGAATCCATTGAAAATTTTAACATTTTCAAGTGAACTTAAATTAATTTATTTTAATTGATTCATAATTATCAATGATTCCTAAAATTCTTCCTACAAAAATTTGAAAATTTTAAATAAATTTTTTCAAACATCTAAATTAAAATTGGACAATTTTGATGTATTATATTGAAAATAAAAAATAAAACAATACAAAAAAGATTGATATAATCACGCTTTTGGATTCAAATTTATAATTTTTTCAATTGTTATAAATTATTGTCTTGATTTTGCATTGATTGGAATTTCGCTGGAGGCATTTAATTCAAAATTATTTAATTATCGATTCTTCAAACTGAAAACTGCGCAATTATTAATTCTTAGACCACCCAATATTTGTCTGACTTCTCCAGCTCCCTCTAGACCCAAATTCATCCCTAAATGAAAACTTCCCTTTTCCAACTTTCCCGAGCCTCTAAAATCATATCAGAGTGTTATTTCCCCTTGTCCAGATGTCCCTAGCCCCAACAAATACCCCTAAATGTAAAATTCCCTTGTCTAGCTCTCCCCAGTTCCAAAAACCATCCTTAAGTGTGAAATCCCCTTGTCCAGCTCTCTCCGGCCCCAAATATCACCCCTTAATGTAAAATCCTCTTCTCTAGCTCTTCCTAGTCCCAAAAATCATCCCTTAGTGTGAAATTCCCTCGTCCAGCTCTCTCCGGTCCTAAATATCACCCCCAAGTGTAAAATCCACTTTTGCAGCTCTCTTCAGTCCCAAAAATCACCCATAAATGCAAATCTCCCTTTTACAACACTTCCTAGACCCAAGAATCACCCCTGAGTGTTAATTCCTCTTGCCAAGCTCTCCCTAACCCCAAAAATCAACCCTAAGTAGAAAATCGCCTTGCTTAGCTCTCTCCAGTCCCAAAAATCACCCCTAAGTGTAAAATTCCCTTGTCGAGTATTCCCCGTCGACCAAAATCACCCCCAAATTTAAAATCCCTTTGCTCAGCTCGCTCCATGTTCAAAAGTCACCCCTTAATGCAAACTTCCCTTTTCATCTCTCCCTAGCTCCAAAAATAACCCTAAGTGTTAATTCCCGTTATTCAGCTCTTCCCAGTCCCAAAAAACCCCTAAGTGTAGAATCCCCTTGTCGAGATTTCCCCAGCAACAAAAAAAACCCCTATGTATAAAATCCCCTTTTTCAGATTCCTCCAGCAACAAAAATCACCCCTAATGTGAAATCCCCTTGTCCAATTGTGTCCGGCCCCAAATATCACCCCTGAATGTAAAATCCCCTTGTCTAGCTCTCCCCAGTCCCAAAAATCATCCCTGAGTGTAAAATTCCCTTGTCCGACCCTCTTTGGCCCCAAATATCACCCCTAAGTGTAAAATTCATTTTTTCAGGTCTCCAGTCCCAAAAATCACCCCTGAACGCAAACTTTCCTTTTACAACTTTATGTAGCCCCAAAAATCACCCCTGAGTGTTAATTTTCCATGTCCAGCTCTCCCTAGTCCCAACAATCCCCCCTGAATGTTAAATAACCTTGTCCAATTCTTCCAGTTCCAAAAATCACTCCTAAATGCAAACTTCCATTTTCCAACTCTTCCTAGCCCAAAAAATCACCCCTGAGTATCAATTCCCCTTTTCTAGCTCTCCGTAGGCCAAAAAATCACCCCTGAATTCAAAATCCCCTTGTTCAGCTCTCCCTAGCCCAAAAAATCACCCCTGAATTCAAAATCCCCTTGTTAAGCTCTCCCTAACTCAAAAAATCACCCCTGAATGTTAAATTCCCTTGTCCAGCTCTCCCCAGTACCAAAAATTACCTCAAAGTTTGAAATACCCTTCTCCAGATTTCCCCAGTCACGAAAATCACCCCCAAATGTTAATTGCCCTTGTCCAGCTTTCTATGTGTAAAATCCCCTTGTCTAGATTCCCCCAGAAACAAAAATCACCCCTTAATGTAAAATCCGCTCGTCCAACTCTCTCTGGCCCCAAATATCACCCCTAAACGTAAAATCTCCTGGTATAGCTCTCCCCAGTCCCAAAAATCATCCTGAAATGCAAAATTTCCTTTTAAAACATTAAACAGCCCCAAAAATCACCCCTGAGTGTTATTTCCCCTTGTCCAGCTCTCCCTAGCCCCAACAATCACCCCTGAATGTAAAACATCCTTGTCCAGTTCTTCCCAGTTCCAAAAATCACTCCTAAATGCAAAATTCCCTTTTCCAACTCTCTCTAGCCCGAAAAGCCACACCTGAGTGTAAATTCCCCTTGTCTAGCTCTCCAGCCCCAAAAATCACCCCTGAATAGAAAATCCCCCTTTTCAGCTCTCCCTAGTCCCAAAAATCATCCCTAAGTGTAAAATACCCTTTTCGAGATTTCCCCAGCGACAAACATCACCCCCAAATATTAATTCACATTGTCCAGCTCTCCCTAGTCCCCCAACAAAAATCACCACTGCATGTAGAATCCCCTTTCTCAGTTGTCTCTAGCCCTAAATATCATCTCGAAATATAATATTCCCTTGTCCAAGACCCAAAAATTATCCCTAAGTGTAAATCCTCTTGTCAAGTTCTCCCCAGCCCCAAAAATCACCCCTGAGTGTGAAATTCCCTTGTCGAGATTTCCCTAGCAACAGAAAATACCCCTAAATGTAAGATCCCCATTCCCAGTTGCCCTTAGCCCTAAAAACAATCCTGAAATGTAAAATCCCCTTGTCCAACCCTCTCTGGCCCCAAAAATGGACCCTGAGTATTAATGCCCCTTGTTCAGCTCTCCTTAGCCTAAACAATCACGCCTAAATGAAAAATCGCCTAGTCTAGCTCTTCCCAATCCCAAAAATCACCCCTAAGTTTGGAATCCCCTTGTCCAACTCTCTTTTTCAGCCCCAAATATCACCCCTAAGTGTAAAATCCCCTTGTTCAGCTCTTCCCAGCTCTAAAAATCACCCCTAAATGCAAACATCTTTTTCCGACTCTCTCTTGTCCTAGAAATCACCCCTGAGTGTCGATTCCCGTTGCCTAGCTCTCACTAGCCCCAACAATCACTCCTGAATATAAAATACCCTTTTCCAGCTCTTCCCAGTTCCAAAAATCACTCCTAAATGCAAATTTCCATTTTCCGAATCTTCCTAGCCCAAAAAATCACCCCTGAGTGTTAATCTCCCTTGTCTAGCTCTCCCTAGGCCCAAAAATCACCCCTAAATAGAAAATACCCTTGATTAGCTCTCCCCAGTCCCGAAAATCACCCCTAAGTGTAAAATCCCCTTATCGAGTATTTCCCATCGACCAAAATTACCCCCAAATGTAGAACCCCTTTGTCCAGCTCTCCCCAGGTCCAAAAGTCACTCCTTAATGCGAACTTTTCTTTTCATCTCTCCCTAGCTCAAAAAATCACCCCTGAGTGTTAATTCCCATTGTCTAGCTCTCCCCAGTCCCAAAAACCCCTGAATGTAAAATCCACTTGTCGAGATTTCCCCAGCAACAAAAATAACCCCTCAATGTAAAATCCCCTTTCTCAGTTGTCCCTAGCCCAAAAAACCACCCCTGAATGCAAGCTCCCCTTTTAAAATTCTCCCTTGCACGAAAAAGCACTCCTAAGTGTAAAATTCTCTTTTTCACTCATCACCAACCCTAAAAATCACCCCTTAATATAAAATATTCTTGTCCAGCTCTCTAGCCTCACATATCACCCCCAAGTATAAAATCCCCTCGCCCAGCTCTCCCCAGCCCTAGAAATCACCCCTAAATGTAAAATACCCTTGCCCAATACTTTCGAGCCCCCAAAAATCACCCCTAAATTTGAAATCATCTTGACCTCTCTTCCTTAGATCTAAAAATCACCCCCATAAATATAAAATTGTTACAACTCGCCCTAGCCCCAAAAATCAGCTCTGAGTGTAAAATCCCTTTTTCCAGGTCTCTCCTATTACGAAAATCACTTTTAAGTGTAATGCCCCCTTTTTCAGTTTTCCTTAGCTTAAAAAGTCATCTCTTAGTGAAATTTAAAAATTTGAAACCTCTAAAAGTTAAGAATTTTCAAACTCAATTTTTTAAAATTTAAGCTTCTGAGACAAAAAAACTTTAGTTTCCAGGCCTAAAAAATTATACGGTTTGAGAATAACGCATGTAAAAATTTAATTTTGAATTTTCATTAGAGGAATGTTAAAAAAATTAAGATATTATTATTAAGTATCATATCATGTGGTATCAAGTGACACTCAAAGTGAATAGATATATTTTTTACTAAAAAATGTCATTTTTGTGAGAAAATCACTGTCATTCTGTTCAATATTTAATAATTCAAAATATTGCTATCCTTTGAAGTTCATTAATTGCAAAAACGTTGAAAATTATATTTTTTAATTAGAAGCTTTCAAAATTGAAGGATTCATAAATTAGATCCATAAAACTAGGTCGTTCAAAATTATTAATATTAAAATTTTGCATCAAGATTTTTAAAATTCAATCATTTTAATTTGAGGCTTTTAGACTGAAATCTTAGCAAGTTTTTTTTTGTGATGAACGAGAATTATGGAGAGAATTTTACCGAACATTTCTCCGAATATTTTGAATGGAGAATTTTGAAGATTTCAAGAGAATAACAAAGTTTTCTTAAAATTCCTGGTAAAATTTAAATAATGTCTTATTTGGTAACATAATTTTAAGAGAATATTAAAAAATGATTCTTTAATATCTCATAAAATTTAAAACAAAATGTCGATTTCATAAAATTTGAAAAAAATCGATTTTTAAAGATTTCCAAGAAAAAATTTAGAATCTTTTTCAGAATGAAAGGTTTCAAGTGAATGAAAAACTTTTCTAGATAGAATTAAACAAGATTTCAAAACACTTCTAAAGATTTCCAAAATTGTCAGAAAAGTATGTGGAAGATTTTAAGGCAATTTTTTAATTTTGCAAAATTTAAAATTCTTTTAAGGAAAAATGCTACTCATTTTAAAAGATATTGAGAAGCTTTGAAACAATTTCAAAAATAGTTTAAACCTTGGAACGGTTTCAAGAAATTAAAAAAAAGTAAATTGTCGAAGATTTCGAAAAAAGATGCTTTTTAGTAATTTTAAAAGGTTTCAAGAGAATAAAAGTTTTCTTTTAAAGATTTCCAAAATTTTCGAAAAAGAATCTGGAAGATTTTAAAGCAATTTTTTTTATTTTTCAGTTAAAAAAAATTATGAAAAATTTGAATCACTTTAAAAGATATTAAGACGTTTTGAAAAAATTTCAAAAAATTATTTAGAAAAAGAATGTAGAAGATTTTAAAGCAATAATTTTGAATTTTGCAAGATTACAACATTTTTTTAATTTTTCAAAAAATGATTTTTTATATTGAAAAATTAATTTAAGATAAAATTATTTCAAAATATTTCCAAAATTGAATCCGGAATTTAAATCGGTTTTCGAAGATTTTGAAGAAGAAATGTTCTAAAGACTCATAGGAAATTTAAAATGTTTATTTTTTTATTAGAATATTCCAAAAGATATCCAAAATTATGTTCAAGAATCTGAAGGATTGTTGGGAAATTGTTTTTATTTTGTAGGATTTTAAATGATATCCTAAAATTTAAGTTAAGAAATAATTAACAAAAGATTTCAAAGAATTTAAAAGAATTTCAGAAAATTTAAAACGAAATATAGATTTTGAAAATTTCGAAAAAGTACGGTTTTAATAATTTTGAAAGGTTTTAAGATAATAACCAAGTTATTTTAAGAATCCTGACAAAATTTATATGATTTTTTATTTTGATAAATTAATTTTAAGATAAAATTGAACAAAATTTCAAAAGATTTCCAAAATTGCCGAAAAAGAATCTGGGAGATCTTAAAGCAATTCTTTCTTAATTTAATGAAAAATTCGAATCAGTTTAAAAGATGTTTAAAAATTTAGAAAAAATTTATAGATTAATTTAAAACTAGAAACGATTTCATGACATGTAAAAACGAAATGTGGATTTTTGAAGATTTCGAAAAAAAAAGCTTTTTAAGAGTTTTGAAAGGTTTCAAGGGAATAAAAAAGTTTTCTTTTAAAGATTCTTGGAAATACTGAAATAAATATTATATGGATATAACATTGTAACTTCAACATTATAAGTTTACCCTTTAATAAACGATGCTTTTCACTTACCTCTTGAATAACAAATATGAAAAATGTAAATGTATAGTTTGAAAACCCCTCCCGAAATATTTTTCTGGATCCGCCCCTGCCTAGGCGGGTTCTATAGTCGGGCTATTATTGTTTTAAAGTTTCTGGACGAGCGTTATATATCATCAATTAATCTCTACCCAAGCACAATTATTCACTTGTTTTTAGATAATAAAAATACATTTAACACAAATTTTCATAAAAACCCGAACTTGTAATTTTTCGTTATAATGAGAAAAATGTGTGAGATGAAATGCGGGCTTACATGTTTGAAAAGAAAAAGGTTAACACAATTGAATATTTAAATATAGTGGAATATATAGAAGGAAGCTTTTTAATATAAATCCAAAGATACTTAAATAATTTAAATATGGATCAATCTGCAGATTGAAAAAAATAATATTGAACTAGCATGGGAACAATGAAATATTTGTGAAGGTAAATACATTCTTATGGATAATGTAATACAGTTAAGTTAATTTGATTCGGCTAGCATACGAGTGCAAGAATCATTAGTTTTATACAATATATTCTTACGAAATTTATAATATACAACTGTAGCCTCCAAATTCAATATCTGTCACTTTAATCAACCTAATATTACAGAATTAGTTGTTTTCCCCTCTATAGTTGTACTCCTTTTCAAAATCGGCGCATGTCTACAGAGCGAAAGAATGTATAATTGTAATACTTTTTGTATGAAATACTTGAAACCGAGAGTTTCTGTTCTAGCCTGAACAATCCGACCTCTTAATTCATTTTACACAAGAAGTTTCAACATTTTAATTTAGATATATTTCCCCTTTATAGCCATAATTCTATATTTTAAATAAAAGTTTGGAAATTTTTCAAACCGCGAAAAATATCAAATTATCATTTTTTTTTTGTAAAATGGAAAAATTGACTGTTGAGTTTAGGATTTTTATCGAACACTTATTTAATGAAATTTCAAGTATATTAAAAAAAATTAAGTATGAAATTGATTCTTGAACTATGTAGAAGTTATCCTATTTTGAAAAGGAAAATATAATGCGGTTTTAAAATTATAATAATTTCCGTTCTCACAAAAAGTGTCTTATCAAAATATTGTTGTCGTTAAACGTATTTTAAATCGTATTTTTCATTGAATACAAATAATTTTAATTTGTAATTGTAGTTTTTATTTATTGTATTTGTAATAAAGATTTTAAAAAATAACTATGATCAACTATCCCAGAGACAATAGTCTTAACTTTAAGACTTCCAAAAACTGTGTATACATCAACTATATTCTACTTCACTAGAATGTCGTTTTTCCGTTACATAAAAATACATACCATACTCTGATGAAGTATAATATAGTCCATACACTCTGCTTTTAAAAATCTTAAAGTTAAGACTATTTTTTCGGGAAAGTCGTATTATTGTACTGCCCATACTAATACCCGACTAGACCATGACTAGGATAAGTCGGGTACACTAATCAGTTGTCCAGACTGGCCCCCGACTTAAAGTGGGGCCAACTGGTCGGATACTCGACCAGCCCCCCAATTCCGTTTCTACACGGACGTTGTGTTTATAAACCCTTTTAGAAATAATTCATTGAAAACAATTCAGAACGATAGAAAGAAATTTTAATATGTTCATTAAACAAAAATAATAAATGTTTTGTAATAATTTCCGCGATCTGAGAGTGCTAGGCCGTATTAAATCTGAACATAAATTTTCTGAATTTTCAATTTTTAATAAATTCAAATTTTAAGCTAAAAAATTCTTTCACCCCTAGAAAGTATTTGCTTTGATAGAGAAATAACCCCTAAAATTGATAAAACAAAAATAAATTTGTTTTAAAATATTATCAGGCCTAGAATAGGAAAATGTGTAATTTCATTACAATTAATCTTCTACCATATAAAAAGAATATTCTCCAAAAGTAATAAATTAAAAATATTCGTGTATTTTTATAAGTTTTGCTTATCAATTTTCTTATCAATTCCATTGAATTTTTAATTGCTGAAAATAAGACTTGATAAAAAATTACAAAAAAAATACATTTTTAAGTTCTATAAGAATCTTTAAACTATAAAAAATGTGTATTTTTTGTGTGTGTCGACATTCAAGATTTTTTCTGTCTGAAATCGGATTCGGAAATTATTTTCTTCTCTCCCCGTCGACTTCCTTTTAGCGACTGGTTATAGTGGCACATTGTTTCAAATTTCGAAAACCATCCATCTATATCACTTTATAATCTTAAAAACACTCAAAAACTGACCAAAAAGATATAAAAAAATGCACAACACACCGCGAGGACGCGAAGAAAAATTTGTTCTATTTTAGGTTATTTTTCGTCAGAGAAAACAAACGCCGGTCGCCACCAGAATTGCCGCCCCGATTGAAAACAATTAGGAACATTAGGAATGGAAACATAACGTCTATACACAATAGAAAATAATTTAAATCGATTAACAAATGGTACACCGGTTAGGAACGATTGAAAACGATTGAAATTTTGACAATTGTGAATCGTTCTGAATCGTGTTCAATTGATTATTTCTAGAAGGGAAGTGATAATTTTTACTTCAATTCTTCTCAACTTTAAAATCGTTAATTGGACAGCCACTTTGCACATACTATTTTATCCTCCTTCTATAATTGTTTTTATTATTTAATTCTTATAATACCTTGTTGAAGTTAATTCTCATTATGTAACTTTTTTGGCACAAAAGATACTTTGTTGTTTCTACTATGTAGTATAGATGGTAAACGGATTGTAAGTTCAAATAATTCTGAAATTCCAATCGAAATACATCTTGCAGATGCGAAGTATTCTTAATTCTAAAATAAACATATTTCGTATATTCATTCTGTTTTACATAACTAATAAAGCTGTGTTCGGTTTCATATGATTAGTGTACAAGTGAATGTATTCCCATATAGCTTTAATGAAGAATGGCAAATATTCATCTTCACTTTGCTATTGCCGTTTCCATCTAGAAAAAATAAAGATCGCCATTGTACTATTTATCTGCATGGTTTTCTTTGATTTGATCAGTAATTGTAAGATAATAATAATATTAATAAGAAATATTAATAAATATTATTGAGAAATATTCATAAATATTAATAAGGGGACATTCAATTCTACGTAAGCATAATTTTACCTATTCCCCCCCTCCATTGTAAGCATATTTTTGCATTACAAATATACAACAATGAGCATCTATTTAGACCCCACCCCCTTCGATAAATGAGGCTATATATGCCTAAATTAGGGCTTATGACATTTTTACTATAATTAGCTCTGAAACCTGACATAATAGAAGGAGTTTCCTCTCGGATACGGATTAAGGGAACGAAAGTCTACGAAAAATTATACATTTCATCCTTTTCAAACTTTTATATTATTAACTTTGCTTGATGCAAATAAAAAGAGTTTGGAAATTTTACGCATTCGAATTCAGAAGACATTGTCCAGTATTACGGAATCTCCCTTAAGACTGTCCAGCATAGCGTTAGGGCTAGTATTACCTAATTTTCCGTAACACAAGACCTGGATGAGCTGGAAGTGTGTTAGTCTTAAGGAAACTTCCGTTATAGTAGGCTGTTCGAAATCAGAATTAGTTATTCTAATATTCTTCAATTCATAGGGGCTAAGATTTGAAATTTGTTAAGCCATTTGAGTTTGAACATATATAATTCTAGTTGGAAGTATGCACTTATTGCTCAGAACATTGTTATTGGTCTTTCACATCATTCCCGATGTTTTGTCAATTTAGCATGGCCGTCTTAATGCTTTTAATTGTGCATATATGGAAAAAATATGTTGTTGAAACTTTCAATGACTGACTCAACAACTTTAGAAAAGGGCCGAAAGCATGTCAGAAATTGAAAGTGCTCTCGTTACAAAAATTAATAGATAAAAATATTAAAAGTATAAGAAAGTCAAGCGATTCCAAAAAAAAATATTAACATGTGCGCTCATCTCCACAATTTCTCCATTAAATATATATGTGGATACCCCCATTTTTCATAAATATTAGACCTGATGGTGTAATTTTTAATAAAACGAGTGCAAATTACAAGAACATCCAAAAATCTTTCCCGAATGTAGCGTATACATTGATTTTTCATTTTGGCTCATTCAAATTGTTCCAGCAAGCCCCTAAGATCCGTTTCTAGTTCTAGACGAATATCAAGTACTTTGTGGCATATTTGTCGTAATAATTACTTTTTGGTACATTTTTTAAGATTATATTTAATAGACAAATTGAATAGGTTTACACTACCGCCGGTACGATCAGTCAAAGTACTATTAAAAATCACTGCTGACTTTGAAAGTGATTACTCGTTCAACTTGTGGCATGACCTAGAAAAGTTGTAGCAAACATTTTTAATTCACATCAATTAGTCTTTGAAGTCTTATCTTCTTTTTAAGCCAATACCATTTTTAAGATCTTCACGGGTTCTCGAGATACGACTAAAAATGTCCAAGTGTGTCTGCGCCGAATTTCAGTTGGTTTAGCAGCGAGTCCGGCCGTCTGCGGTGCTCGCCGACTGAGACTCGACGCAGAAACGCTTGGACATTTATTGTCATATCTTGAGAACCCCTGAATATTTTTAAGGTTTTATCGTCTTAAATTGAAGATAAGATTATACAGATTGCGTTCTGTCCATCTCAGTTTTTTCCTAAGTATCCTAAACCACAGCACGAGTATAAGTCAAGAAACAAAATCTGAGAAATTCTTGGCGGCCACCGCTCTCGCGGTCGACAGCATTAATCGCTGACTGAAACTTGACATTTGAGGCTTGGACATTTTTAATCGTATCTCGAGAACCCGTGAATATTTTTAAAATCTTATTTGCCTAAATCAAAGATAAGACTTTAAAGACTAAGTGGTATGAATTTGATATTTTTTCTATAACTTTCCTAGGTCAGGCTACAAGTTGAAATCAAGGTACGAAGTTTTTCGCTCCATTTTTTAACGAGTTATCATATTTCACAGTCAGCAGTGATTTATAATCGTACTTTTGCTGATCGCATCGACAATTTCTGATGACATTATAAACCCAATTGAAAATGTCTGCGTCACTGAGGTTATTGATATAATTAAGAGTTTAAAAAGTTGTAAGGCTGCTGGTGTAGAGAGTATTAGTGCTGAAATGCCTAGATACGCTGGCGAGTACATACCTCATAGGGTGTGCAAATTGATAAATTTATGTATCGAGACGGGACAAGTCCCAGACGATTAGTGAAAAGAGATTGTCGTACCAATATACAAAAGAAAGGGAGATAAAAGAAACTGCAATAATTACAGAGGTATCAGCTTACTAAGTACCGTAAGTAAAGTATACTCAAAAATACTTATTCGCAGGGTAATGGAAATTACAGAAGAAAATATATTGGAAGTCCAAAGTGGATATGGGAAAGAAATCAGCTGAGGTGGTTCGGACATCTTCAAAGAATGATTGATGAACGACTGACCAAACAGGTGTATAAAGGTAAAGTAAATGGAAGAATGCCCAGAAGTAGACCGCCAAAAGAATGGTTAGAATCTGTGAATGAGACATTCATCCGAAGAGATATAAGAAGCCATAGAAACACGAGAGCTTGCATGAAAAAATGCATGTACGTGAAGGAAGCTAGAAAAGTATGCCAGAACAGAAAAGTTTGGCGACAAATAGTTTATAAAAAGAATGTGAGTAGAGTGGATGACGCCTGAAACAAAGACCTTGTATACTAATGGGCCCAACTGGGGAACCACACATAACAATTTTGTGAGGCTCTCCACGTGGGGTGTTCGCTAGAGAGATTGATCAGCAACCTGGATCGGAGCAGTGTTGCGGAATGAACATGTTATTGAAATAAGTAACACGAAATCCTAGATCAATCTAAAATATCTATATCTTGCACCTATATACCTATCTACCCTATACCTATATACCCATCGACACACTACTACTTTCCAACCGAGCAATTGACGCCTACCCCGAAAGGGAAACGGCTTAATGGTATAATAATAATAATTCCTATTTGTTTCAACAATTATTTTTTGCATTCAATCGCAAATTATCGATATCCGCACGATTCCATAAACATATAAGGCCATATGAAAGAAAACAATACGGTTGATTCAATTTCTTGTTATTTCTTTAAACAATTGTTTTTTGTTTATATGTAACGTTTAACCTAAATACAGCAGGAAAATGTAGTTTTTTGTCAATTTTTTAACAAGCTGCGTCACATTTTCGAATGTTTGGTATTTTTACCGCACTTAGTTATCATTGTTGAAACCAGTTTTTTCACCTAATGTCAAGAATCTTAAAAACGAAGTGTCTACAGCGCAAGATGAGGAAAAAAAATTGACAAAAGTTGTTCATCATAAAAAGATCTATAAATTTGTTATCAAGCATTTTTTATGGAAGGAGTAGTTTTTGTTTCAGTTTAAAAAAAATGAAATTTAAAATAAAAAATAAAAACTTTTGGACAAAGAATACAAGATATAAAAAAATATGAACAGACAAGAATTGTGAACCCAAAAAAGGCCTATATATTTTTCATTATTCACTTTTTGATATGATGCGTAGTTTCTGTTTAATTCGTCAAAAATAACAGTTGAAATAAAAAATAATTGTGATAAAATGACACAAGGTCCAACAAAGAAATAATAGACAAAAGTTGTTCACCTAAAAAAGAGATAAAAATTGTTAATAATCACTTTTTGATAGGACGCGTAGTTTCTGTTTTATTCATACAAAACAACATTAAAAATTAAAAATTACATTTCTTGGACAAACGACAGAAGCAATGAGAAAAGATGAATAGAAAAAAAATGTGCACCCAAAAAAGATTAAGAAAATGTTCATTAACCACTTTTTGATAGGATGCGTAGTTTTTGTTTTAACCATAAAAAAAAACATCCAAAGTTTCAAAAAAATGTGAAAAACTGCACAAGGCAAGACAAAAAATTAATTGACAAAAGTTTTTCACCCAAACATGATCGAAAATTTGTTTATAATTATTTTTTAGTAGGATGCGTATTTTTTGTTCAAATCGTAAAAATAACATTGAAAATAAAAAAATTAATCTTTTAGAAAAACGACACAAGGTGCAATAAAATGTTAATTGACAACATTTTTTTTGTATAGGATGCGAACTTTTTTAAATTATAAAAACAAGACAATAAATGTACATTTGTTTCCATATCAATGCATATTATGAATTGTAATAATATACATTTATTGAAATGATACATTTTTTAGGGTAGCTGAGAATGAAAATTAGTGAAAAATAAGGAACAGATAATGAAGTAATCACAAAAAATCATATTTGTAAATTAGTTTGCAATATCTGAATAAGCTGTTCCATACATAGGTACCGAAATGAATATAATATACATTAAACAGAATAGAGTCGAACTCAATGTAGAAAAGTTCGCACTTTGGACAAAATAGACTGCGAAGCACGAGATGGGTGATGAGTATGTGTTCATTAAAGCCGAAGGAGCTTTAACAAAAGAGAATTCACAGTCACCAAATTACAGTTGTCGATGCTTGACATTTAATTTTAAAAGGTCTGTGCACAAATGTGGAGGTAGTACAAAGATCTAGCGCGTAGCGCAAAGTGCGAGAATTAACAAACGCGCGCCCTAGACCCGCTTAAACTTGCGAGCCGCACACACAGCGCACGATGAGAATGTACCCGCACAGATTTTTTAAATTTTTTGACAAAATTTTCTGTGCAATTAAGACGAGAGCTCATCTATACGTGTAGTAATTTAAATAAATTATGAAAATTTCAAATCACTTCTCTTCAAAATAACTTTTTTTATGCAATTTAAACCAGAATTCTTATAACAGGGTTCTAACAGAAAATTACATATAATTGATTTATTTTTGCCGCAAACGAAAATGGGTTAGTTGTTGAATTTCAAATTGCATTGTAAAGGGATTATAGTTTTACAAACATAGGGCCAACATATTTGTATGCATATCGGTAGATTGCCATAAAATATAGAAAATAATAATTCAAAACAAATAAAAGATAATATAAAAATACATAAAACTTTTTAATTTATCCATTAAAAGTGGTATTCGAAAAACTACAAAAAAAGTGATCATTACGACCAATATACCACAAAATACTTTATTTTCGCTTAGAGGGTCAGCGTTTAGGTCATGCTGGAAGAGGGATGGAGTGTTGGCGAGGGGAGGGGTGGGGGAGTAAAACTGCAATACGTACGTCATATTCGGGGTAATTTTAATCAAAATATCATCTGATTTTCATTGATTCAGAGTTAATAATGTATATTTCTTAAAGTAAAGCAAAATTTCAGCTGAGATTGGGCACTGCACACATCAGGTAATAAATTCTACAAAAAGCATTAGTAAATTATTTTTCGTCGTCTCGTCCTCGAGATCATAATGTAGTAATGCCAATCCTACACGATTTATAAACAATATTCTAAGTGAAGCAACTTGAATTTCCCGGGCGCTCTACTAGCACCCCCACATGCTTGTAGGAGAACCTATCATTATGTAATTTTGTGTGGTTTCATCCGCGTCTTCGAGTTGAATCTATTATCTGCTATTATATAAAATTAGATAAATGGGAAGAAGTGAATGTTCATCTGAAAGAAGACGTTATCATAAAAGGAAGAAACGGAGCAGATCATCAAGTTATTAAATCAGGAGAAAAATCAAACGCTTAGAGACGAAAATATAAAAAACGCAGGCATTCTGTCATGTGTTTTTGCTCACATCATGGTCGCCCAACCGGAATTTTGTATATCGTTCTCCCTCTATGTCGCCTCTCATAAGAGGTAAGCATAAAAATGGACTTAGTGTACAGACACGACCACCTATTATCAGAAGTAAGATCAAATTATCATAAAATATTGAAACATAATCAGATGCTAATTTTACGAAGGAGAGAAGTAAAGAAGCTGAAGATCCGCAACTTGGTGAGTCGTTGCTGCTAAGTTTTTCAGACAGGAACCAAATGAGAATAATCTACAGACTAAAAAAATCGGTCAGGCGTTAGCAGATAGATGAAGTACGAATATAGAGAGAATACCTCTCTTGATACTAGCCTTATTAATGCAAGTTGTTTATTAGCGGACCATTTCCATAGCACATCCGCAACTAGACAAGCATTTATCACACCTAACTTAAAAAGAATTGTCAAAAAATATGTCTGAAGATTTGCCAGTGGATAATTTTCTTCATGATGAGAGTTGCTCTGAACATTTTAAAACGGCTCAGACTATGGAGAAGCAATCTAAGGACATTTCTAAACCACGTCAACCCAATATTCCTGCAGAAAAACCTAAATGGAAAATACGAGTCTAAAGGTCAGTTGGGAACATCACGATCTAATGCAGCTTCTTCCGCTCACAATAAGTTTGGTTTAAACTGGAAGGGACCGCCGAAGAAGACCTACAACTCTTCTTGTTAGAACGGACACAACCGGCCTTAGAATTCCCAATCGAGTCGTCGTCGAAATTAACTGTAAGCAAAATGGCTGCTGAGTTAAGATTCTTCACTGATGTTTGGGAACAATTTACTAACGATACCTTGATCTTGCAGTGGATACAAGGGTACCGAATCGAGCTCTTGTATAATGTGTACATCTCCCTACTTTTTCACTGAATAATTAAAGCCGGTTGCTGATTTTCTTCGGTCTGAATGTTTTACATCGGTTATTTATTCAGATGATATATGGTTTAACGGTAGTACTAAAAAACATGTAGTTTGAACGTTATAAAATCCAAAAATCTCCTAGAGTCCTAAGGGGTTTCACTTGATTTAGAAAACTATAATTTAACACCATCACAAGAATGCAAATTTCTAGGGTTATTATTCAATAGCGAAAAACACCTGATAAAAATGCCGTTCGAAAAAAGGCATGATATTATCAACCTAGTAAATGAGTATTTATCGACATCGGAATATAAGATTAAAGATGTTGTATAATGTACTAGAATCTTACTGTTAGCCGGCCTTTCAGTAAAATACGGTCGCCGTCATGCAAAATTCCTGGAACGCAAAAATGTTCAGCGCTTCAAAGGACAGGCAGTTACGATATGAACATGAGAATAACTTCGGACGTTAAACTCGTACTCCATTAGTGGCGTAGAAACACAATGTCCATTTATAATTCTATTTGAAACTATAATTAGCAACTTGAAATGTTTCCCGATGCATCATTAACGGGATGAGGAGCGTACTGCGGAGACGAAAGAACTCATGTTTGGTGGGGTTCGGACGAAAGATTCCACCGTAAAAAATGACTTGTAATTAAAAGCCGCTTTCTATGCATCACGTTGTTTCGCGCTTGACCACGGGTCCTGCAAAATATTGATGCGCATAGATAATACTACAGCGATTTCCTGTATAAATTGTATGGGCGGTATACAATACATAAATTAAATGATATTACCAGGCTCATTCGGGAATGATTCGCAGAGCGGGACATTTGGATCTTTGCCTTTCATATTAAGTTAAAAGAAAATGGCATAGCATATAGCGAATCTCAGGCTCTGTCACCTGAGACCGAAAGGGTGATAAATTCAAACTCTTTTAAGCTGATTAAAGATAAGTTCGGCAGATTCGATGTCGATCTTTTTGCGTCAAACAATTAACGCGATGTTTAAAAGAGATTGTAACTGATGAAGCAGACAGAGTTTTAGTCATACCCATCTGTTTTCGTCATTATCTGATTTATTTATAATATAGTTGTAATATACTGTTTTGACAAGAATATTTCTATATTTAGTCCTGATACTGAGTACCCTATATTTCACTTAACGGATATTTTTAGAAAATCAGGAGACCATGATTCATATACATCGTCATTGTGTCAGGTTCTTTTGCATGATCTTTGGAGATATTTCTGTGTTAAAGCTTTATAGCGCTAAACACGACTTGTAATACTTCCTCAGTGTTGGATTTCTTCAATACTTTGTATCCTAATAATAAAATTTCTCTAGAACAGTTATCGTATAAGTTAGGTACTTTAATCGCGCTTAAGTTCTTCAAAAATATGTGAAGCAGTAAGCTAAGATAAGAAATCAAATAAAAAATAATAATAAATTATTTATATCATTTTGTAAACCACATGAAGTTGAGGAAACACGAGCATTGGCAAGATGGCTTGAAAATGTGCTGACTAAAAGTGGAGGGGAGACGTCTATATTCATAGCACGTATAACTAGACATTCCTCGACATCAACTGCGATTCGACCTAGAATTATCATTGATATAATTCGCCAAACAGCATATAGGTATCAGAGAACAAGCGCATTGGCGCGTTATTATTATAGGCCCGTAGATAACAGAGATGCGTTTGGTACGGCTATAATAATTAAATGACATTCCGAGTCATATGATAGGAATTCGGAACATTAAGTTACTCGATTTTCTTTTGTGTTCACACTATGTCCTTTATAATGAAAAATAATTCAATTTTGAAAAATCGCAATAAACTTTAAACATCTATATTATAATTCAGCAGACGAGACTACAAAAAATAATTAACTGATGAAACGAACTTACCTATTGTGAAGTTCAGTCAGGAATATTTGAGTCTTCTCGTCTGAATGAATCATACCCACCCTTTTATAGAAAATATCTTCCAAATAGAAACCCCAAAAATTAGGATTACAGAACTTTCAAATAAGTATGAAACGTTACCCCACATGCGCGTAACAGACGCTATTAGAGCGGACAGGTAAAGTTACTTTACTTAATTAAAAATATTGTTGATAAATCGTGTGGGATTGTCACTGCTACATTATGATCTATTCGGACAAGACGGATCAAATAATTCCGATCTGACTTTACAACAGGTAAGTTGGTTTTATCGGTTTATATTATAGACATGAATCTAAACAATCAAACGTTGTTTAGGAATATTAGCAACATTTAGAATTGAGTATAAAAAATCAAGACGATTGGTTGACCTAGTTGTTATTAACATTCCATCATAGACTTTTCCGGACCGATCGAGTAAAAAAGTAAAAAATCAATTTAGTTAAAAATGAAGGACATCCACAATGATCTTAAATTCGTGAAACAAATTTTTTTCAAATTGAAAAATAGGTTGCAAAATTTAATCTTAGAGGAAAGATTTGAAAACATTGTTCATCATTTTTAAAATTAGCGCCCCGTGATAATGAATAATAACATCAGTAAAAGGTTTCACAAGAAAATTGAACGGTGCTGTAGAAATTCTGAATTAAACACACATTTCGAATTTTTTTGAAATTGTAAATAAGAAATTTAATAAGACCTTATAATTAACTTCTAAACCAAATGAATCTTATATACAAAAATGCAATTATCTTCAAAAATTCATATTTAAAGTAAATATTTCAGATGAACATTCGAATCGATTCTGAAAGGTATAGATAAAAGATGGGATATAGTTAAAAATGATACAGAAATCCCTATTAATGAATTTAAAAAGGGAATAAAATTCTTAAGGCAATACAAGTTTTTTAAATTTCGGTTCACTTATTTCAAACAAACTTTTAAAACTTAAACGCATTCCCCAATCTATGGTACTGCAGCTGATACTGTCATCCTAGATCTTGGAAGTGATATTTTGGAAAAATTAAACTTTACAGTTGATACTTATAAACCTATACGTAGATGATACTATTCTCATTGTTCAAATATATAATATTCAGAATATCATAACAAATTTCTGTACTTATCACCCTAGACGCCAGTTCACACAAAAAATTAAAAATAATAACTCTATGAGCTTCGTAAATATTGAGATCTTTGGAGACAAAAAAAAAACAATATTAAATATAATTGGTTCCATTAGGACACCGACTCGGGTAGACTACTAAATTTTCATTCAAATCATTCTACACAATATAAGATTGATATTATAAAAAACATAGTAGATTTCGCAATACTACTTTCGGATAAAATCTTTCACTATTATAATTTAGAATTAATTAAGAAATTACTCTATTACCATAATTATTTTTAAGATTTTACTAAAAAGCACACTAAAAAAAAGACTATTAGAAATAAATAAAAAACGAAATACCGTCGAAACCATTTTCTGACTTCCCGATTTCATTTATTTTATCACGAATATTCCGTATGTCAAAATCGATAAAAATCGATTTCATTCCACATACGGAGAAATTTGAACCTGATCTTTAATACGGAATAACCAAAACGAGAAGTGCCAAATCTTCTGGAACTGCGATTTTCGGGCAGCAGTCTTCATTGTACACTGGAGACCTGACATTTTTCTCCAGGGCTTCGAGAAACAAATTATAATCCTGATCGAATTCTCAGCTCCGGCCGACTACAACGTTCTACCAAGGAGAAGGAAAATGAGGAGATGTATCAAGACCTTAAAAGAGAGCTAGAGTGAATTTACCCAAAATATTCGGTTAAAGTAATTGTCCTTATGATCGGTGCACTCGCAGGTGCGCAACTATCACTGGTTCGTAACCTAAAAGCCATACCCACGTGTCAAACATATGCCAAGGCACTTGCGAAATAAATGCAGACATCTGTCATCCTTGGGTCTCTCCATGTCCTCAAACACACTAGGATTTTTCCGGCCTGTAGTTGTGATTGCTTCCCGTCCTGTGGCCACCCATCAGACGATAATCGCGTTTCGCCAATCGTCTGGGACTTGTCTCACCTCGATACATACATTTATCAATTCGCACAACCTGTGAGGTATGTACTCGCCACCGTATTTAAGCATTTCAGCGCTAATACTGTCTACACCAGCAGCCTTGCCATTTTTTAATTTTAAGTAATTCAAAAAATTGTATGTGGTTTCAAAGAATTTCAGAAGGCTTAGAAGAATTTTCCCGTGAAAAATAAAAAAGTGAAGACCCAGTGGGCACAACATTTGGCGACGTATTTACGATATCGTAAAGACACCTTTTAAAGCGTCTACTATAATCTTTTAAAATATCATGAAATAATAAATTAGTAAAAAAAATTCATATTAATCTAACATTTTAGTTATAAATTACTTATTAATATGATAAAATTCCCTAAAATATTTCCAATTCTTTGAAACTTTACAAAGTCCCTGAAAACCCCTTGAAATTTTCAAAAATACCCTTGGATATTTCAAATCCTTTAAAATCTTTTGAAATGTCTCGAAATTTATTGAAGCTCTTAGAAATTCCCTTGGGTTTTAAAAATACCTATAATATTTCAAATTCTTTGAGTTAATTGAATATTCCTTGGAATCTTGTAAGATATCCTAAAATCTTTCAAATTCTTTGAAATCTTTGATAATACCTCGAAATATTTGAAAATCTGTTTGAAAACATACGAAATCCACGAATTGTTGTGAATAATTAGAAATCTGTTGAAATATTATAATATCCCTTGAAATTACATGAAATCAGTTGATATTACCTGAAATCCTGGAAAATTAATCAAAATACTTTTGTGGCATGGGTCCCATAAAATCGACCTATATTTTCGAAATTTTAGGAAACTCTTAGATACAATACCACATGCAAATTTTTTAAATCTCTTGAAAATGCTTTAAAATATTTTAAAATACTCTAAAATATTTCAAATCCTCTGAAACCAATTAAATATTCCTTATACTCTTGTTTTCAAATCCTTTGAAATCTTTTGAAATCAATTGAAACATTTTGAAGCTCTGAAAAATGCCTTCGAATCTTTTAAAACCATACAATAATTAAAATCCTATAAGTGACATTAAATTACTGATATCAATTAAAACATTCTTAGGATCTTTCAAAATACCCTAAGGTATTTGATATCCTTCAAAATATTTTGGAATTCCTTGAATTTATTTAGGCTCTTCAAAACCCCTTGTAATTTTCAATGAAACACTACAATATTTCCAATGCTTTGAAATTATTTCAAATTATTGAAATAAAAAAATCCTTATATTCTTTAAAAATCACTTGAAACTTTTTAAAGGTTTCGAAATTGTCTTGACATCTTTTAAAATACTCTAAAAATTCTCAAATCTTTTACAATTTTTTGAAATTCCTTTGAATTATTGAAATCTCTTGGAAATTCATTGGAGTCTTTTCAAATTCCTAACAAATTTATTTGAAATATTTTAAAATTACTTCAAAGTTGAAACTTTTTAAAGCTTTCGAAAATGCCTTTGATTCTTCTAAAATACTCCAAAATATTTAAAATCCTCAGAAATCAATTGAAAATTCCTTGGGTTCCTGAATTGTTTTAATCTCTTTAAAATCAAATAAAAATGTTAATAATTGCCTTAAATATGTCAAATCCTTTAAAATTCCTTCAAATTATTCAAATAAAAAAAATTCATTGGAGTCACTAAATATTTCAAGACCTGTTAAAACTTTAAAAATCATTTAAAACGTTTTAAAGCTTTCGAAAATGTCTTGGAATCTTTTAAAATATACTACAATATGCCCAATCCTTTAAAATTTCTTCAAATTATTGAAATAAAAAAAATTCCCTAAAATCTTCTGAAATTCTCTCAAATATGTTCCTAAAATATATATTCAGTTGAAATCTTCTAAATCACTCAATATTTTTAAAATCCTCTGCAATCCAATTAAATTACTGAAATCAATTGAAAATTCCTTAGAGTCTGTTAGAATACCCAAAAACTACTCTAATCCTTCAAAATCTTGTGAAATTCATTGCAATTATTTCAATATCTTGAAAAAGCCTTATATTCTTTGCCGTAAAATCGTTCAAGTTCTTTGAAATCTTTAAAATCACTTGAAACTTTTCAAAGCTTTGGAAAATGACTCAGACTCTTTTTAAATCATCTGATATCAGTTAAATTACAGAAACCAATTGAAAATTCCTTAGAATCTTTTAAGTCACTCTAAAAGTTTTCAAACCCTTCACATTTTTTTTAATTCCTTAAAATGTTGTAAAAATTTCGAAAATGCCGTGGAAATTTTTTAAATACTCTACAATATTTCAAATATTTTGATATCTATTAAGTTACTGCAATCAACTGAAAATTCCTTGGAATATTTTGAAATACTCTAAAAGTTTTCCAATTCTCTAAAATTTTGTTAAACTCGTTTAAATTAAGTAAATCTTTGGAAAATTCCTAGAATTTTTTTGAAATTATGTAAAACTCTCCTAATCCTTTAAAATCCCTTGAAATTGTTGAAAACAAATACCTACGAAATTCCCAAAAATATTTCCAGTTCTTTAAAATCACATTACACTTTTATAACTCTTGAAAATTCCTTGCAATCTTTTAAATTTTCCTACAGATTTATTTTACATATTTTAAAATCACTCGAAACTTTTTAAAGCTTCCAAAAATACTTTGTAATCTTCTAAGATACTCTAAAATATTTCAAATCCTTTTGAATCAATTAAATTACTAAAATCAGTTGAAAATTCCTTGACATCTGTTAAAATATCCTAAAATATTTCAAAGCTTTTAAAATCTGTTGACATTCATCGAAATTATTGGCATATCCTTTAAATTCCTTGGATTCTTTTCAAACGGCCTAAAATATGCTCAGCCCTTTAAAATTCCTTCAAATTATTAAAATAGATAACAATATCCTTGGAATCTTTCGAAATTCTTTCAAATACTTTCCTACAATATATATTGTAGATCGTAGTTACAATAAAAATTCGAGACCTTAAATTTTCGTCGGGAAATGTTGTATAAATATAATTTTTTCATCATCCTGCATCATTTTGTAGCCTAATTTCGGAAAATAACAGTATATTTGAAACGGATTTCCCATAAATTTGAAAAGTCGTTGTACTGGTTATAGCAATTTACAATTAGTTCCTGTGTATAATTATTACGCGTAATATTAAGGCTTTGACCTGCGGCCATTTGGTTAAATGCGCGAGGTTCGTGTGTCAATTGCCAGATAATGACGTGTAAATATGTATTGAGAAAGTTACTTAGAAAAGATAAGTCTGTGCAAATAACCGTCTCGAATGATGTCCCATCTCTATGCAGGTTTAACACCATACAAAAGCTGATTCGATCTCAGAAGATTTTTTAAAATTTGCATTTTTTAAACGAAGTGTCTAGACTCACCGAAAATATTTGTGTCGCTACCATTTTACTTTTGGTTGGAAATTAATATTTTTTATTGAAAATTGTTTTTTTGTAGTTGAAGATTCATGTATTTTGTTAAAAAATCGTATTTTTGTATCAAAAATAAATCTTCCTGTTTGAAAATCCACCCTTATTGGTTTTTAATTTTAATTTTGAAAATACTTAGTTTATTATTTTGTTAAAAGTCATATTTTTTGGTCAGAAAGTCAGCTCTCGAAATTCGTCCTCTTGGCTTTGAAATTCAACAATTTTGTTGAAAATTAATGTATTTTGAGTATAACTTCTTTTCTTTTTTGTGGAACAATAATATTTTTTATTTAAATTGAACTAATTGGTTTAAAACTAAATTATTTTTATGCAAATTTAACTTTTTGGTATAAAATTAACTTTTTTATTAAAAAAATAATATTTCCGGGTTGAAAATTCAACCGTTTTGTAGATAATTCGTCCCTTTGACTTTGAAATGCAACAATTTTGTTAAAAATTAATGCATTTTGTGGATAACTTTTTACTCCTTTTTGGTGGAACAATAATATTTTTGTTGGAAATTCATCTTTTTGGTTGAAAATTTAACTATTCACTTTTTAGAAAATTAATTTTCCTGGTTAAAAAATCATGTTTCGGGTCGAACTCTTTTGTTAAAAAATCTTTTCTTTTAAGATTCATCATTTTAATAAAAAATTAATCCCTTTGCATGAAAATGTATCTATTTTGATGAAAATTCGTTTCTTTTTGTTGAGAATTAATTTTTTTCATTAAATATGTAACTCTTTTGTTGTTGGTTGAAAATTGATATTTTTTATTGAAAGATGACATTTTTTAGTTGAAGATTCATGTATTTTGTTGACAAAATCGTCTTTTTTGGCCAAAAATTAATCTTCTTGTTTGGAAATTCCCCCCTATTGCTTTTTTATTTTAATTTTAAAAGTATTCAGCTTATTATTATGTTGAAAAATCATCTTTTTTAGTCAGAAATTTAGCTACTTTTTAAAAGGTAAACTACTTCATTAAAAATTTATTTTTATTGTTTGTAGATTAATCTCCTTTGTTGACAATTGAACTATTCTGAGTTAAAAAATCATATTTTGGGTTGCACTATTTGGATAAAAATATTTTTTTTTTTCAGAATAATTTTTCTAACTAACAATATAACTATTCTATTTTTGGTTGAAAATTGATCTTTTTTATTCGATATTGAAGTTTTCTAGTAAAAATTCATCCTTTTTTAATAAAAATGCAAATGCTTGAGTTTAAATTGATCTTGGCTTGGTTAAGGATTCAACAATTTGGTAGAAAATTAAACTGTTTGGTTAAAAATGAACTTTTTTGACGAATATTAAACTATTTTTAGGAAAGTTTAACTTTTTGGTAAAAATTTAACTTTTTTATCAAAAAAATAATATTTTCGGTTTGAAAATTAATGTATTTTGTGGATATTTCGTGTAAATAACATTTTTGGGTTGAAAATTCAACCGTTTTCTAGATAATTCGTCCTTTTGCTTGGAAATTCAACAATGTTGTTGAAAATTAATGTATTTTGGGGATAATTTTTTTCTCGGTCGAACAATAATATTTTTGTTGGAAATTCATCTTTTTCGTTCAAAATTCGACTATTCACTTTTTAGAAAATTAATCTTCCTGGTTAAAAAAAATCATCTTTTGGGTTGAACTCTTTTGTTAAAAAATCTTTTCTTTGAGATTCATCATTTTAGTTGAAAATTCACCTCTTTGGATAAAACTGTAACTATTCTGATGAAAATTCGTTTCTTGTTGTTGAGAATTTCTTTTTTTAATTAAATATGTAACTCTTTCGTTGTTGGTTGAACATTGATATTCTTTATTGAAAATTTATCTTTTTTACTTGAAGATTAATGTATTTGTTAAAAAATCGTCTTTTTGGTCGAAAATTAATCTTCTTGTTTCAAAATCCACCCTTATTGATTTCTAATTTTAATTTCAAAAGTACTTTGTTTATTATTTTGTTAAAAAGTCATATTTTTTGGTCAGAAAGTCAACTACTTGGTTGAAAGTTAAACTACTTCATTGAAAATGTATTCTTATTGTTTGTAGATTCATCTCCTAGGTTGAAACTTGAACTATTATGGGTCAAAAAATCATATCTTGGGTTGAACTATTTTGTTAAAATTATACTTTTTTTTTAGAATTAATTTTTTTAAGTACCAATACAACTATTCTTTTTTTGGTTGAAAATTGATATATTTTATTCAACATTGATGTTTTCTAGTAAAAATTCATCCTTTTTTATTAAAAATGCAAATGCTTGGGTCTAAATTGAACTTGGTTTGGTTAAGGATTCGACAATTTGGTAGAAAATTAAACTGTTCTGTTAAAAATGAACTTTTTTGTTGAATACTAAACTATTTTTATGAAAGTTTAACTTTTTGGTAAAAAAGTAACTTTTTTATTACGAAAATAATATTTTCGGGTTGAAAATTAATGTATTTTGTGGATATTTTTTGTTTTTCTAGTGGAACAATAATATTCTTGTTGGAAATTCACCTTTTTGGTTGAAAATTTTAACTATTCACATTTTACAAAATTAATCTTAATAGTTAAAAAAACATCTTTTGGATTGAACTCTTTTACTAAAAAAGCAGCTTTTTTTAAGATTGATCATTTTTAGTTGAAAATTAATCTTTTTTGGTGAAGAAATAATTTTCTTGGTTTGAAATTTCTGTCATTTTTTAGATGACAGTTACTCCCAGTGGGACCCTGCGGTGGTTGTTAACCTTTAGTTTTCAATTATATATATCCCCCATATATATGCGTTGAGCTGCAACGACTGTACCCAAAATATTCGGTACAAGTAATTGTCCTTGTGATAGGTGCTCTCGGAGGAGCGAAACTATCACTGGTTCGTAACCTTAAAGCCATATCCGCGTGCGAACACACAATTTTGTGAGGCTCTTCACTTGGGGTGATCGCCAGAGAGATTGATCAGAAACCTGGGTCGAAGCCGTGTCGCGGAATGAACGTGCCATTTAAATAAAGAACACGAGAACTCTGGATCAATCTGAAAAATCTATACTCTCTACCTCACATTACTTCTTTCCTCACCGCGCAAGCCACGCCTGCCCCTAAAGAGAAATGGCTTAATGGTATAATAATAATAAAAATTTCAAAATTTGGTTTAAAATAATATAAAGTTTGAAAAGATTTCCAAAATTGTCAAAAAATGATCTGGAAGATTTTAATCCAATTTTAGGAACATTCGAGAAGTTCTAAATGTGCCTTGAGCTGAATGGCATCTTTCCTCAACCCTTGTAAAATCCTGTGAAATAAAAAAAGACTATTAGAAATTTTCTACACAAGTTTTCGGCATATCTGAAATTTTGAAACTTCTAATTAAGTTTGTTTAAAACCCCTAGAACATTTCCAATAATATATGATGGAAAACAAATCAAATCAACATTAAATAAACAATACTGACAAAAAATTATTGTGAAAATCTTATTCATATGTTACTTTTTGATAATAATTAATAAACTGAAAATACGAAGTTTTAGAAACAAACAAAATTTGGTGTTTCATGACAATTAATGCTCTGAAATGGCCCCTAAATATTTGTTCTTCGAGAATAATATGCACAGGATTTCTTATGAAATATGAATCAAATAATCTCATTTATGAATGAATTAAAAATATTTTTATCGAGTGACGACAAAAAATCTTTATTTCAAATTACACATTTTTCTTAGTTCAAAGATTCCTCTCTTACGTTAAAATGTGTTTTTAGCAAAACAGTTTAATCGAATCGAGAATAATTCCCAGTTAATTTATATGAATTCAGGAAGAATTTACAAGAATTCAAAGTAAATTTAAAATAATTCGGGTGAAATTGAAATGAAATGAAATAAATTTAAAACAATCAATTGAAATGTAAGTGTTTTGTTGGAAATTGTTTTCTTCTTTTGTTATTAGGAATTAATTTCTTAACCTGAAAATATAACTATTTTATGTTTTGTTTGGAGTGGATAATTTTGTTCAAAAATTGATATTTTCTGGTTGAAAATTCAACAATGCTCTCGGTGATCTTCTGTCATCTCTTGCACTTTCAGGAATACAGTTTCTATATGATAACTAGCTGATGAATGTAGTCAGGCAACAATAATTCAAAATTTAACAATAATTCAAAACAATATTTTCCGATTCCGAAATAACAATGAAAGAACCAGATTTGTATCACAAGTGCAATAATTAAAAAAAACTATTGTGCACTTTTGAATTTAAACAATCCTCCTCTAAAAAATAGGAGCGTCAAATTCTATTATTTTACCAAAGTCAGACATATTCAACAGAATTGAAATTTGTATTTGACATGAGCAAAATCAACTTTATTGTAAAATGTCGATGAAAAATAGTATTTTTGCAACAAGTGATAAATAAACAATTTTCAATAATTTCATTGCCAAACAAAAAGATAAAGTTGAGAAAAAAATAATTAATTTTTAACAACAAAAAAAGGGAATTTTTTACAAAATAGATAAATTTCCAACAACATAGTTAAATTTTCAACATAACAGATGAATTTTGAACCAAAAAGATTAATTTGTCACCAAGAAGAAGTACAAGTATATTTCACAAAAAAAGGTAAAGTTTCAACAAAAGACAGAAATTTACAATCAAACAGCTGAATTTTCAACTGAAGAAGATAAATATTAAACCGAATATGGCATTGCTGAATTTTTATTCAGACAAATATTTTAAAAGAAAAAACGAATTTTGAACAATATAATTAAATTTTCAACCCAAAAGATGAATTTTCTAAATAAAAAAGACAAATTTTTAACAAAAAAGCGATTTTTTCTTAAAATAGTTAAATTTTCAACCACACACATGAATTTTCAAACAAGAAAATCAAATGTCTATCAAAAAAGATAAATTTTATTTAAAAAATTAAATAGTTAAATTCTCAGTTAAAACAACAAATTTTTGATGGAAAACTTATCTTCAATCAAAGAAATGAATTTTCAACCAAAAGAATTAATTTTATACTAAGAAGATTTATTTTCATTAGGATATATTCAATTTTAACCAAATATTGAACTTTTAGGGGAATTTTCAAACCAATAGCTCAATTTTCCACAAAAGAAATCAATTTTCAATCAAAAAGGGTGAAATAGTCACCAAAAAGGTGAAGTAACCACCAAGAAGATCAATTTTCTATCACAAAAGACAAGGTTTCAACAAAATACAGTAATTTTCAACCAAATGGCTGTATGTTCAACTGATGAAAATGAATGTTGAACCAAACATGGAATTTTAAAATTTTTATAAAAAAAAATCAGTTTACGACAATAAATAATTTTCAAGAAAATAGTTATATTTTCGATCAAGCGTTATGCTACTTACTTTTGTTTGGTAATTGTTGATTAATAATAAGAAGAATAGTCTTCAGGGATAATGGATTTTTATCTACTTAGAGCGAGAAGGAGTTATCTCATTTGATAACAAAAGACAGCAGAGGTAGGAGAACCATGGGAGAAAGTGAGAGGGAATGTTGCCATGTTTGTAAAGGATGCATGCATAGTGGATAGATGTCGAGGGAGGTGGAAGGAGGGTGTGATGTGTATCTCATAGGTTAGAAAGAGATAACGGATAAAACAGTTATTTGCAGAGTATTAGAGGAGGGAGTGACAGGATAGATATCAAAGGAGGTGAAAGGAGGGTGTGATATGTCTATCTCATAAGATAGAAAGATATAGCATGTTGAGCGGTCGTTTTTGATTTAGATTTCTTTTTCTCCTGAAATGAATTGTGTCAGCGGATATCTAGTTTGTTTGTTTGGGGGGGGGGCGTTAGCAAGCGATTCGGCCAAGAGAGCTGGTATGCCAGCTGTCTCGGCGGAAACGGGCAGGCTGGTATGCCAGCTTGCCCGTTAGCGGAGGAAGAAGGGGGGACAATTTAAAGAACAAAAGAAAAATGCAGTATTTGATTTGATTTTATTTAAGATCTTTTTCTTGCGTTGATGTTTTTACAGAGTCGGAGTTCGTATTCGTTAAGGTTTCAGTTCGCCTCCGGAGAGGGTGACGGAAATGTTTTTTCTGGGCGGCCTCTGGCTGGCTTCCAGCTGGAGGCTCCCGAAGAACGAGAGAGAGAATTTCCTGTGGATTGCGTATTCGATTTGTTGGTCACGGCAATGTCTTGCTCGTGAAGATCTATGGCTGGCTTCCAGCTACAGGGTTTAGGTGTGAGGGCTCTGGCTACCAGCTGCCAAACACTTCTGTCGTTCTGGGCCAGTGCACGTCCTTTTAACGGGGAGGCTGCGTGGGCGTTACGTGGGAGTCGAGCGGAGAGAGCAGAAAATCAATCGCGGGAGATGCGCGCGTCGAGCTTCGCGGGCGCTGTACTCGCAACTCTCACCTCTGTTCTCCCTGCCGTCTCGCTGACGTCACTCCTGACGTAACTTCACGCTGTACCTCCTTTCGCCGCGGAGTGGCTATGTTCTCTCTCTCTCTTACTCTGAGGCCTCGTTCCTAGTTATAATATTTTTAAGATGGTTGCCTACTGAATGAATAAACGTCGTCTGCGAGAGTGTTTTAAATCTACCAATAAAAGAGGCTCACTCTATGCGAGCCGCGTATAACAAGTTTTTTAAATGATTAGTTGAATTGTTATCTTCTCCGATTATGATATCATTCAGTTTGGAATGCGTAATTCTATAATCTTTCGCTATAAAAGTTTTCCATGTTAGATTTTAATTTTTAGGAGTACCTTTTAATTAAAAGAATTTTAAAATGCAGTTTTAAAGACTCAAACAGTTGACAATTAGAAGCGTTTAAAATCGAAGATTTTGGAAAAAAAATATTTTTAGTTGATCAACTGTAAATATAAATTAATTCATGATTTTTAAACTGGAACTATACTTTCAGGATTAAAAAGCGAATAATAATTAATTTTACAAAACGATTAGGAATCAGTGCACAATTTTAGAATTTCCAGATTTTAATGTTAAAAATTAAACTGTTTCAATTGAAAAGTCTTACGATTTAAAAAAATATAAACGCCCGAGTGAAACTTTATAAACTTTTTTCAATTTAAAGAAAAGTCAAAATAATATATTTATAATTAAAGGCTTTTATTAAATTTCAAATATTTTTTCAGTCTAAAATATTCCATTTTTAAACCATTTAATTTGAAATATTTTAATTCAGAAAAAAAAACAATTACTTAATATTTAGAAATATCTGACTGTTCATTTAAAATCAATAATTATAAATCAAATATTGGAAACTAAAAACAAAAAAACTAAACCTTGAATGTTACATTTTTAATTGTTCTATTAAAAAAAACTCTTAATTTGTAATTAAAATTGTTGAATTTTAATGTATGAATAACAATTGAACGCCTATTATTCTTAGAAAAGATTCGAGTAAGTTGAAGAGATTTTTAGAAGTTATGAAAAAATTCAAAATTATTAAAAAATTTGAAGTGATTTCAAATCATTTAAACGAATTGTCTACGTGAACCAAAAAATCCGGCTATTCGTACCGAAATTTAAGGGCAAATAGGCCACGGCCTAATTTAAAACAAAATATAGATTTTTGCAGGTTTCGAACAAAAAATTCAGAAGCTTTTTAAGAATTGTGAAAGGCTTTAAAAGAATAAAAAACATTTCCCTCAGATTCCTAGGAAAATTGGAAATGATTTTTTATTTTGAAAATTTAATTTCAAGAGAATGTTTAAAAACATTTAGAAAGATTTACAAAATTGTCAAAAATGAATGTGGAAGATTTTAAGGAAATTTTTTCTATTTGGCAGGATTTAAAAAAAATGTTAGGACTAATTTTAAGAAAAATTCTAATAAGTTTATAAGATTTTTATAAGTTCTGAAAAAATTTCAAAAATAATTTAAAATGTGAAAAAATGTAAAACAACATCTAGATGTTTCAAGATTTTGAAATAAAATTTTGAAGCATTTTAAGGATTTTTAAACTATTTAAAATAAAAATGATTTAACTTTTAATTTCAGAAGTGTTCAGCTTATCAAAAAATATAACTGTTTAATTTTTTATATTTCTAGCTCAAAATTACTTAAAATGATATAATTTTGAAAATTTTTAAATTCTTAGATCCTTTGATTTAGACCATTGAAAATGATAATGTGGATTTATATTTTTGGAACTGAATCTGCATCTTTGAACTATACAATTGATAAAAGTTTAAGATTTTTAATTTTTGAATTAAAAAGCTTTTAATGCAAAAAAGGTTTAGAGTTCGAATTTTTAAATTTCATTAAACGTGAAAAAAGTTTGCGAACCAGGAAAACCCCGGGAAATGACGGGGAATTTTTTTCTTTGGTTAAAGCTTCCTTTGAATTTTTATTTTGGTTCAAAATTCTACTATTTGATTGAAAATTAAACTACTTTGTTAAAAATTTATCTTTCTGGTTGAAAATTCATCTCTTTGGTCGAATATTTTACTATTTCGTTGAAAACTAGTTTCTTTTTCAGTTGGAAATTAACATGTTTCAACTGAAAATTTAACTATTACATTTGGAGTTGAAGATTCAACTATTTGGTTAAAAATGTATTTGTTTAAATTGTAAATTAATTTATTCTGTTGAAAATTCGTGTTTTCTAGTACAAACTTAATCTTCTCAGTTAAGAATTCATCTCTTTGTTCAAATTTTAACTATTTTGTTGAATATTCGTATTTTTTTATTGTATTCAACTTTTTTTTATTTAAATTTAAATCTTCTTGGGTTAAAATATAATCAATTACACTTTTTGTTGAGAATTCATCTTTTTTGTGAAGATTAATCACTTCAGTTGAAAATTCATCTTTAAAGTGGAAAATTTACCCAGATTTTTAAAAACTAAAAATATAACTATTACGTTTTTGATTGAAAACTTTTTTTTAAATGCAACTATTTGGTGTAAAATTCAACTATTTTTATAGAAAAATTCAACTATTTTCTGTTGGGTCGAAAATTCAACTTTTTTGTGGAAAATTCATGTATTTTTTTGAACATTCGTCTCTTTAGGTACAAACTTAATCTTCTTTTTTGATCATTCATCTTTCCGGCTGTGAAGTCAACTATTTTGTTACAAATTTTTCTTTTTTGTTTCAATTCAACTAATTAAATACTGTTTTCTTTTTGTTGATCATTAATTTTTTAAACTGATAATGTAATTTTTCCATTCTTGGTTGAAAAATTATTTTTTTGAGAATTCAACTATTTTGGTAGAAAATTCAACTATTTGGTTATAAATTAAACTATTTATTTGAAAAATGAACTACTTGGTAGAAAATTCGTTTTTGTTTTGTTGAAAATTAATTTTTTAAACTGAAAATGTAACTATTTTATTTTCAATTGAAAAATTATTTGCTTGAAAATTCAACTATTTTGGTAGCAAATTCAACTATTTGGTTAAAAACTAAACTTCATTTGAAAAATGAACTAATTGGTACAAAAATCGTTCTTGTTTTGTTGAAAATTAATTTTTTAAACTGAAAATGTAACTATTTCATTTTCAGTTGAGAAATTATTTGCTTGAAAATTCAACTATTTTGGTAGAAAATTAAACTATTTATTTGAAAAATTAACTACTTGGTGGAAAATTAACTTTTCGTTGCAAATTCGTCTTTTTTGGTTGCATTAAACTGGTAGAAAATTCATTTTTGTTTTGTTGAAAATAAATTTTTTAAACTGAAAATGTAACTATTCCATTTTTAGTTGAAAAATTATTTTTTTGAAAAATCAACTATTTTGTGGAAAATTCATGTACTTTTCTTAAAAATTCATCGTTTTGAGCAGAAAATTAATCCTCTTTTTTGAAAAATCATATCGAATTCAATATGAAAGTCTTACGATTTCAAGTCAAAATACGTAGCATTTTCAACAAAATAGTTGCATTTTCAACTAAAGATCGTTAATTTTTTGGGAAAAGAGATGAATCTTTAAACACAATACTTTTATTTATAAATTTCTACTATTCAATTTTTTTTTTTGTAAATATAATACACTTCTATTTGCTCAATATTTTATCTCTATAAACAAAACAAGTTTATATTCACACTTGTACAAAAATTCGTATATAACAAGCTAAGTCGAAAATGAGGATCCTTCTCTTAATAAGTACATTAATATAAATTTGGTTGAAAGCATTAAATTAGCATTTACACCCGTATAAACACGAACAACAACAAAAGTCCGCATAGATGATTAAAATCATCTTTGGTATGGTATAATATTTGTTTATCATTTTGTAGTCATTATGAATTTGATTTATTTATTCTCTCATGTATACCCTTGCAGGAATATTTGTATACATCATACAAAAAAATAGTGTATACAATACTTTGTCGTAATATTACTGCCTACATTTTCATATACATTATGTATCCGCGCATATTTTTTATTTCTAATCTCAAGGTTACAAATATCATCAAAGAGTTACATTACATGTCGGAAACCAAAGTCATATGGAACCAAAAGCATTGAAGACATTTACAATGGTGAACGATAAAATATGTGCGGGCGTCCGCATGAATAGGACCCTCATGGACGGTATGGAGTTACGTATAGGGACATATAGCCGGATAAATTTTCGGCATTTTGAGCCTAAACCGAACCCTCTACATAAGTTGAAAACGAATCACCGTGTTATACTTTGTCTTCGAACATGAAATATACCTACTTCTGGTTACTGTCTGGAAATGAGTAGAGTCCCAAGAGATTCACTATAAGTCCCAGTATCAGCTCCCACCCAAACCCGAAAATAATAATTTTGACTTTAACATAGAAAAACGTGAAAATTTCCTAAACCAGAACCGGCCATAATGGTCCTTTTCATGCGGACGCCCACATATTTATTTTACTTCACATCTAAAACTACAAATTAAAGTTTCCAAGCATTTTCTCAGATTTTGGAAAATAAAAACCTTCAGGGATTTCAATTTACAATTTTTCTCATAGAGGAAACGAGATAAAAAACACTAAATCCTGAATCTGAAGCACAATAACACAGTCTTTCGAACAAAGTAGCTCGGAGCCGGGAAGCTAAATCGACGAAACCTTCATTTTCAGAAAAATATATGCAAGGATGAAAAGAACAATGATATGACCGACCAACACCGCGGTGTCTAGAAGCATTTGCTCTTCCTTAAGTCCAAGTCCAAGTAGTAAAATTTTCGGATATCGATAATAGCAGATATCTTGATCATCAGGACAGTCAAGCTTTTCACGATTGAATCCATACATTGCATGAAGTAAACCTTCCATACAATAACTTGAAAACATGAGTTTACTGGCATGGTACATAAATGGACTCATATGAGAAAATAATATAAAAAAACCACAAAAAGGAATGTTTATCATACCAACTGCAGTTGCTGCAAATGTTCCCGCAAGCGGAGAAAGCATAGTACCACAATTTATACCTATACCTTCTCCAATTAAGCAACCCAGTACTATCATAATTACAAACATGAAAAACCTATACCATTCTGGTGGCTGACTAGTCATAACATACAAAATACCTAAAAATAAGGTAATGAAGACAATCTGTACAATTAGATGAATTATGAGAAAGCAGACATAATAGGTCCTGATTTTGTATCAGCCATTTAAATGCTCTTTCCTAATAATGTGAAGCTCAAGGGGAAATTTTAAAACTGCGGGAATTATGCTACTATATAAGAGAACCAATACTACCAGTACTATCATTCCAAGATTCATATTGACTTTAAAAGCATCCATACCAGCGTCAAAATATGTCAGTCCTACAAGTACGGGTGCGGTTGTATAAATTATGAACTTAATTAACGTTCCAATCCAGTCTTTGTAATACCTCATGAGACAGTATTTGGAAATAATCGCCGCCTGTCTAAGTTCCGAAGGCGAATTTATACTGAAAGTTTTCATTTTTTCTTCTTCTATGATCTCCGCGTCTGTCTTCCTCCAGGAAGAGTCTTGTGCAGCCGCCAGTCATTTGTTGAAGTTTCCATATTCATTACACATCACCTGTTGCAGGAAGGACTGTCAGCTATTTGAAATTATTTGAATTCTTGTTCTTATTGAGCTTAAAAATAAAATGTTAACTTCAGTCAGTTCCCTTAGTTTTGTATTTTCGTTTAAAGTAAAATGTCAAAATGAGAAACAAACATTCGGTATTTATAAAATCAACGAGGATCGTACATACAGTATTTGTACAGCATCATCTAAAGGCATTTTCATATGGGAAGGTACATAGAGCATCTTCCGGCAAATGTTGTTGTTCTCTTTTTTTGATTGAAGATGAAGTATTTTTTTGCGTTAGAAACCGGCAGCCAGAGTAGAGACGCCCAGGCTTTTCGTAGTTACTGCGGCATGCTACAATATAAACTTTGCTAAGTGCTAAGTAGCCTCTCTTTGTGTTAGGCTCGGCTGTGCAGGAAGTTTGATGTATGGCCCCAATGTCTGCAATTGAAATGGTAGAAAAAAGTTCGAGAGAAATGTATCGTTTCCATCCTAGAGGCAGCACTTACTCGCCTTCATTTTACCATTCGCTGTGTTGACGCCGAAAACTGTTTTCTACAATATCAATGGCGGAAATTCGGGTATTACGTCAAATTTCCTGACAAGTCTTGACTAACACGAAGAGAGGCTAGTTATCACTAAGCAGAGTCGATATAGTGGCGGATTGCAGTGACCACAAAAAGCCTGGGCGTCTCTACTCTGGTTGCCGGTTTCTGGAGAAAAAACATTTCATCGTCAGTTAAAAAATAGATCAACAACGTTTTCCATAAAAAGCTCCTTGTACCTTCCAATATAAATTCATTTGCAGCACCGAAACATGTAGGGCAGTATTGAAGTTTTAACCTCACCTCCATTAGATAGTCGGCAGGATTGTGATATTTTGGACAGGTGAGACCAAAACTGCCAAAGAAGCTCACTATCTGCATAGGATCTCCTTGGTAGACAGAACGACCTTCAGCGATTAGATAAACATGGTCAAACAATTCATAAATAGCACTGCTAGGCTGGTGAATAGTACAGACGATGGTCCTATTCTTCCTTGCTAAATTTTTCAAAACTGTTGCACACTGCATCGCTGCTACAATATCCAACCCAGTTGTTGGTTCATCCAGGAAAATGACTAGAGGATTATTGATCAGCTCTAGAGCTATACTGAACCTCTTTCTTTGCCCTCCACTTAGATTACCGCAAAGAGTCTCTTTGGTCTTTATAAGATCCAAAGAATTTAATACTTCATCCATCAGTTTCTGTTTCGCCCTGTGGTCTAGATTCCTATCCATCTTGAGCTCTGCTGCGAAAGACATTGTTTCCTGGACAGTGAAAAATTCGAGAAGGGCATCTTCTTGTTGGATGTATCGAGAGTACTTTTTGAAGGTTCGCCAACTTAGCTCGTCACTTTCGGTCCGATAGATGATCTTGCCATCAAAGTTTCTTTGGAAACCTGTCAAGGTGTTGAGCAATGTGGTTTTACCGGAACCTGATGGACCCATTACTGCTGTTAACTCTCCAGATTTGAATAAACCACTCACGCCGTGCAAAATTCGCTTCTTCTGACTTCGAAAGCCTGTGAATTGACTGAAAGTACATTTTACTTTTTGAAAATCAATATCGATTGATTGAACGTTTGGTGATTCGTACTGAGGCATTTTTCTTGTCTGGAGTTATCAGCGTCGAAGTGAATCAGAGGCTCGATCATGAATTTAGTTTAGTGATGTAGATTCTTGTTATTTCGGCTGAAGATTTTGACGGCTGAGTTAATAGGCCGCCGATGTTAGAGTCATGCTAGGACCTTAAAAAATAAGATTCATTTAACAAACTTTATAGACTATGCCATGGTATAGTCAGGCCTGCCTATATAATTTATAATTTCAGGCCTCACATGTCCCCTATTTTTTCTAGACGTCCCCTTTTTTATTTCAGGAACCTAAAGTCCCACATTTAGAGATTTTCCTCCACACCCTGGTGGAAAAAATTTGTACAAGAAAGCACAACATTTCTACAACTGTAATTCTTTGTTAAAACCTGTCTCTTTTGCAAAAAAAAAATGTACAAAATTTAACTAAAAAAATACAGTTAAATATAAATACCTAATTTTTTTGTATTTTCTTGTAGAAAAGTAAAAAAATTAACAATAACATACAAGTTTCTACCAGTGCTCGTAATTCGGCTCCGCAACTATACTGCGCATGCGTCGCATCAACAATCTCATTGGCTGTATACGGCGCGCTTTTTTGAAGTTATTTAATGTGTAAATCAATTTTTTATGATAAATCGTCATCGTATACTTAATTGAATGAATTTTCAGATCACAAAATAATGTTTTAGTGTGAAAGAGAAATTAATGATTTTATATTACTAATTAAAAATTAATTATTGATTTTAAATTTAAAAAAAAGGAAGACTTTTTCACCCGTGTAAATTCTTAATCATTAATAATATTTGTTTGTACTGCATAATAATTATATATTGTCAAAAATTGATTTGCATATATAGTCATTTCAAAAAAGCGCGCGATCAACGTCCAATGAGGCTGCTGGTGCGACGCATGCGCAGTGCGGTTGGGGATTCAAATTGGGAGCAATGCTTTCTACCATTCAAAAATTTGTATAACTTTTTATTAATGTTTTTTTTATCTTGTAAAAATCTACAAGATATGACAGAAAACTACAGAATTTTACATTTCTTTAATTTGGGTGTTTGTCGTTATTAAAACACACGACTTTTACTTTACTGTCAATTTTTGTAAGATATGTAATATATAAGTTTCTACAAGAAACTACGATTTGAAAAAAATATTAAACTTTTACCAAGAGATTTTGCTATGATAATAAATCACATGGAACTCTTGTTCGATTATTGAAAATTGAACAATAATTGAATTTGCAAGATAATTCTGAATCTGTTCAAAAGTAAGCAAGTTACAGATTTCAACGTGAAAAATAGAAATGTTCAATTTGTCCATTTTTAACCAATTTAATTGGAAAATTCTTAATTAAGAAAGATATTTTTATGAATATTTAGCAATACTTTACTTTTTATTGAAAATGAGCAATTATAAATCAAATATTATAAATTAAACAATTTTAAACTGAATTATTTGAATTAGAAAACCTTGAATCGTTAATATTTCAGAGATAAATAACATTCGGACAATTATCAATTTGGAAAAAATTTGAGTTACGAGTAGTTTAAGAGATATTTACAAGTCTTGTGAAGATCCAAACTTAATTTAAAACTGGAAAAGATCTGGAAAATTAGAAAACTAAATTTAGATTTTTTAAGATTTCGAAATAAAATTGCGAAGCTTTTTCATGATCTTTAAAGGTTTTAAGAAAATAAAAAATTTGTAAGTTTGCTGGAAAAGTTTAAAATGATTTTTTATTTTGAAAAATTAACTTTAGGAAAATATTTAAAAAGATGTAAAAAAGTTTTTTCAATGATAAATGATAACTGAACAATTAATAATTTGGAAAATAGTCGAGTAAGTTTAAAATGTATTTCGAAGTTTTGAAAAGATTCCAACATAATTTAAAACCTGATAAGATTTCAAAACATTTAAGTTTTTATTTTTTTTTTTTAATAAAAATAAAAATTTTCTAAATCTTTTTTACTCTTTTGAAATCTCTAAAATTTTTTCGGACCCTTTGGAAATATTTAAAAATATTATGAAATCTTCTAAAACATTTCAAATCCTTATCATTTAAAGTTCAATAAAAGTTAAATAAAAAAACTGAATTGTTGTGCATAATCTTTCGGAGGCATAAAAAGTTAAGTGAAGAATGTGTAAACGAATCACTTTTTTCTAAATTTACAATTAAGAATTGATCTATTTTCCTTGATTTTTCCAAAATAATTACAAAGCCAATTATTATTTCATTTTTTTGCATCTTATGACATTTGCCTTCTGTTTTTGCAATAAAGCTAGACGTGCAAAAAAACTCGTGTATTGTGAAACGTCAGCTTTATTCAATATTAATTGCGTTTACCGAGGATTTGTATAAAATATGCCAAAGCCAATGCATTAATTTTTCAGAATAAAAAAATTACAAAATAACAATAATAATAATTTCATTTACAATTATGTAAAAATATAATTTTTTGAATAAATAAAAGTATTTGGTGGGAAATTAAAAAGTCTAAAAATTTTTTTCAAGTTTCCTGCATTTCAATCTTTGACATATTATCAAATCAGTGAAAATTAGTTTAAAAAGTACAAACATTCATTATTGTGACAAGAGAACACAAATATAAATTCAACTGTTTTTTTCTTTTTGTTGAAAAATCGTCTTTTTGGGTTGAAAATTCCACCAGTTTGGTAGAAAGTTCAATCATTTGGTTAAAAATGAACTTTTTTCTTGAACATTTTTATTTTCGGATGAAAAATGCAATCGATTTTGGAAAAATTCGTCTGTTTGGCTAGAAAATTCTACAATTTGTTTGAATTTTAAATTAAATTTTTTTTTAATTCATTGGCTGAAAGATATTTCTTGGTTGAAAATTAGTCTTTTTTATTTAAAAATTCCCCTTTTTTGTTAAAAATTCAACTGTTTGGTTAAAAATTAATCTCTTCTGGTTGAGGATTCAACTATTGCGTTGTAAATTTTTTAAAATTTAACTCTATTTTTTATTTAAAATGACAATATTTTTTGCTTGAAATGTGAACTATTTCATTTTTTGTTCAGAATTAATTTTTGTCGCTAAAAATGCAACAAGTTGTTTGGAAGTTAAACTACTTTCTTAAAAATGCATTTTTGGGGGGTAAAAATTGATGGAATATTCAAATAAAAATTTAATTGTTCTATATTTGGTTGAAAATTTAGTTTTTATAGTTGAACATTCATCTTTTTGGGTTGCAAATTCAACTGTTAGGTTAAAAATAAACTATTTTATTAAAAATTCGTTTATTTTTATTGAAAATAATTTTTTAATTGAAAATTTAACTGTTCCAGATGAAGATTCATCATTTTAGTGAATAATTTATCTTTTGGGCTGAAAATTTAACTACTTGGTTAGAAATTCGTTCATTTTTATTGAAAATTAATTTTTTATCTGAAAATTTAACGATTTCAGATCAGGGTTTATTATTTCATCATCGGTTGAAAATTAACCTATTTTGTTGAAGATTCTTTTTCGTTCAAAATTAATTTTTAAACTAAAAATTTAACTGTTCCAGTTGAAGATTCATCATTTTAGTGAATAATTTATCTTTTGGGCTGAAAATTTAACTACTTGGTTAAAAATTCGTTTATTTTTATTGAAAATTATTTTTTTAACTGAAAATTGGAGTACATATTCCAGTTGAAGATTCATCATTTTAGTGGGAAATTTATCTTTCGGGCTGAAAATTTAACTACTTGGTTAAAAATTCGTTCATTTTTGTTAAAAAATAATTTTTTAACTGAAAATTTGACTACATATCCCAGTTGAAGATTCATCATTTTAGTGGAAAATTTATCTCTACGGCTGAAAATTTAACTGCTTGTTTAAAAATTGGTTTATTTTTTATGAAAGTTAATTTTTTAACTGAAAATTCAACTATTCCATATCAGGGTTTATTATTTGATCTTTGGTTGAAAATTGAACTATTTTGTTGAAGATTCTGTTTTTTTTCGTGAAAAATAACTTTTAAACTAAAAATTTAACTGTTCCAGTTGAAGATTCATTATTTCAGTGAAAAATTTATCTTTTGGACTGAAAATTTAACTATTTCAGTATAAGATTCATCATTTAAGTTAAATAATCATCTCTTTGATTGGGAATTTAATTGTTCTGTTGAAGATTACTTTTTTTGGTTGAAAAATTTGTTTTAGTTGAAACATAACTATTGGTTTGAAAATTTATATATTTTGTTAAAAAATGTTGTTTTTGATCGAAAATTTAAATACTTGGCTAAAAATTCATCTATTTGGTCAAACATATTTTGAAATCCTTTGAAATCTCTTGAAATTTTTTGTACAATCTTTGAAATATTTGATTGAAAAATATGCTGCAATTTTACCGCTAATTTGTATAAAATGTCATATTCAATACATCTAATAATTTTTCATAATCAAATAATTATTCAATAATATTCATAATACTAATATTTTTATTTAAAATTAAGGATTAAATATAATTTTTCGATTAAATAAAAGTATTCGATAGGAAATTGAAAACTCTAAAAAAAATGTTTTTAAGCTTTTTTTATACTTATTTCTAAATGTTAAGCATCTTATTTACTGTGACAAGAGATCGCAAATATAAATCTCACTAAAAATATACATTGAGTCTATTTAGCATTGTCGTAACTTATGTTTGTATGTCATATTTTATTCTTATTATGCACCATTCATCAGAGTAATTTAAGATTGCACGCGTAGTTCGAAAGTCTACATTGTAATGTATTTTTTATGAACAATTCTGCAGGCGCTAATTTATCGTGTTCAGTCTTCAAGGACAACAGATTTTTTAGTCAAGAAAAAAAAATTCCAACATAATTATAATTTGAAGGGGAAAACAACTTTCCATAGAGAATACAAATTTCTAATAACTATTTGTTTTTTGAGCTTATTTTTGTTTATTTTTTTATTTGTTTTTACGGTTATATAAATATAATTTTCCGAAAGTTCTTCAAAATATTCAAAAACATTTTTTGAAGATTTCAGATCATATCAAAATTTCGACAAAAAAGTTCATTTACAACAAAATAGTTGAATCCTCAACCAAAAAAAGATTTATTTTCAACCACTTGTATTTTAACCAGAAAGGATGAAATTTTTTCCAAAAGAAACGAATTTTCTACTATGCAGTTTAATTTTTCAACACGAAATTATGAATTTTCTTTAAAAAATCTAATTTTCAACCAAATAGCTGAATTTTCCACCAAAATAATGAATTTTGATTTTTCCCATTTTTTTTAAATTTCGCAAAATTTTAAAGATTGCTTTAAAATCTTCTAGATCCTTTTTCGACATTTTTAGAAATCTTTGCAAATTTTCTTATAACTTAATTTTTCAAAACAAAATTTACTAAAAATTTTCCCATGAGTTTTAAGAAAATTTTTTTATTTTCTTGAAATCTTTCAAAATCCTTAAAAATCTTCAAAATTTTATTTGGCATCTTAAAAAATCTACATTTTGTTTACAATATTTTGAAATGTTTTAAACAATTGTAAATATTTTTTTAAATGATTAGAATTTTCCTAGATATTTTTAAACATCTTTCAAAATTCTTCCAGATTTTTTTTCGACGTTTTTAGGAATCTTCTGCAATTTTCATTCAAAATTAATTTTTCAAAACAAATTTCATTTGAAATTTTCCCGGGAATCTTAAGAACAGTTATTTATTATCTTGAAACCTTTCAAAAACCTTGAAAAGCGTAAACATTTTATTTTGAAAGTTTCAATTTCTGTTTTATAGTTTTTGAAATCTTTTCAAATTTGATATTATTTTTGAAATTTTTTCCAAACTTCTAGGTATTTTGTAAAATGTTTCGAATTTTTCCTATCTTGTTTTTAAATTCTACAAAATTAAAAAAATTGCCCTAAAATCTTCCAGAATCTTTTTTGACAATTTTTAAAACCTTTCTAAATGCTTGAAAATCTCTTCAAATGTTCTCTTAAAATTAGTTTTTCAAAATAAAAAAATTATAAAAATTTTTTCCGGGTATCTGAAGAAAATTTCTTTATTATCTTAAATCCTTTCAATATCTTTCAAAGCTTAAAAATTTTATTTCGATATTTTAGAAAACTGCATCCTGTTTTTAATGTTTTAACTATTTATTTCTTATTTAAATATTTTTAAACAAGTTTCAAAATAACAAAGTACCCTAAAATCTTTCAGATTTTTTTTCGACATTTTTAGAAATTTTTTGAAATTTTCGCACAAATCTCAAGATTTTATTTTTTATTTTGTTGCAACCTTTAAAGATTCTTAAAAAGCTTCGAAATTTGTTTTTCGATATTTCCAAAAATCGAAATTTTTAAAAAAATTATTTATCCTTCCAAAATTGCAAAATTTTGTTTTTAAATCTTCTACATTCTTTTTTGAAGTTTTTTTTCATAAATTGCATAATAAAGAAGGAAGAAAAATCTAAAAAAAACTAAAAGATTTATTACGGTGTTAATTCTTACTTCTACATGCAAAATGGGCCCAATAGGATTAAACCATTTTTATTTCATGAGCCCATAAAAACTGAGGAAAAAATTAATACTCATTTTTGTAAGAAATATTTTTCTTTTAGAAATAAAAAAAAACTGGTCATAATTGTATAATTTCTGACTTTATCGTCAATTGAATGACATAATTGGATTATTAAATATGATTCACTCGAATCTCACTGGTTTCCAGATAACTTTCTTTAGACTTTACACTATTATTTTTAATAATTTTTATTCAACGTCTAATTTTGCAATGTTTCTATCACTTTCAAGCAAAATGTTAGATATTTTTTCCGTTGAAAAGTAAGAATTAATAATGACATCAGTAAAAACTGGCTGGCCTTGTCTAATGTCTAATTCACTTATATGTATTTCCACTTGTCTGAGAAAAAAATTTTAAAAACAAAAAATATTTTCATTTTACTATTAAAAACTAAAAATTCAAATTAGCACCCAATCAAAATTTTAGTGTACTTTTTGTTAATTTAGAAATTAAAACAAAATCTAGTCCGAGAATTTCATTTTTTCTATTCTGATTTTGGTTCTTCATCTCCTTAGTGGATAATGTTTCAGGTAAAATAATTTAATTTAAAATCATATTATTTAATAATGAAACTTTAAACATTAAAATTCACTCTCTAAATCCGAATTAAAAGTAGTCAGTTTAATGAAAAGTATCAGTCACTGATTTAATGACTTATTATTTGACTAATTGTTAGTTAAGTTGGACTCATTAAATTAATTTAAAAAATCTGAAATTATTTTATTTGACTAGAAATGAATAGGAATATTTAACAAAAACACGCCATTTTGAGAAGTAAAGAAAAATCACTTTTTATTGGTCACATTCACTGGTACACTTCACACGATCCGGACAATAAGAAAGTAATTTTTGAAGCCCCAAAAGAAAAAGAATATAATGACTTACATTGAATGGAATGTAGTACATATTATGAGGGAATATTAAGTAACTAACATTGACGCGGAATGTTTATTCCTACTAGTTGTATCTTGAGGTTGTTTAAGCATTTTGTATATATTGCCCCACCAAGTTCTGCTGGCGAGTAATTCTTCATTTAGCTTCAAATGCTTAAAGAGTAAGAGCGCATACTAAGCAATTTATTGTTCCCCTTCCTCAGTAATAACAAAAAAAAATAACATATTTCATCGGGAACGCTGAAAAATTCCGAATTGGAAAATAATAATTTAATTCCCGAATAATAAAGTTCCTGAATTCGAATATTCCCGAATAAAAAAGTTCCTGAATTATTAAATTCCCGAATAATAAAATTCGCGAATGATAAAATTCCCAAATTGGAAAATTCCCAAACAATAAAATTCCTGAATTATAAAACTCCCAAATTGGAAAATTCCCAAAGAATAAAATTCCTGAATTATAACATTCCAAAATTACAAAATTCTCGAATTGGAAAATTCACAAATAATAAAATTCCCGAATAATAAAATTCTTGAATAATAAAATTCCCGAATAATAAAATTCTTGAATCATAAAATTCCCCAATTGGAAAATTCTCGAATAATAAAATTCCAGATTTGGAAAATTCTCGAATAATAAAATTCCAGATTTGGAACATTCTCGAATAATAATATTCCCGAATAATAGAATTTCCGAATTGTAACATTCCGGAACAATAAAATTTCTGAATTATAAAATTCCTAAATTACATAATTCCCGAATAATAAAATTCCTGAATTACAAAATTCCCGAATAAAAAAGTTCCTGAATTATTAAATTCCCGAATAATAAAATTCCTGAATTATAAAACTCCCAAATTGGAAAATTCTCAAACAATAAAATTCTTGAATAAAAATTCCCGAATAATAAACTTCTCGAATTTGAAAATTCACAAGTAATACAATTCCTGAATTATAAAATTCCCAAATAATACAATTGCCGAATTAGAGAATTCCAAAATAATAAAATTCCTTAATTATAAAATTCCCGAATTGGATAATTCCAGAATAATAAAATTTTTGAATTATAAAATTCCCGAATAATAAAATTCCTGAATAATAAAATTCCTGAATTACAAATTTCCCGAATACAAAATTTCCTGAATTATTCAATTCCCGAATAATAAAATTCCTGAATTATAAAACTCCCAAATTGGAAAATTCCCAAATAATAAAATTCCTGAATTATAAAATTCTTGAATAACAAAATTCCCGAGTAGTAAGATTCTCGAATTCGAAAATTCACAAGTAATACAATTCTGAATTATAAAATTCCCGAATTGGACAATTCCCGAATAATAAAATTCTTGAATTTTAAAATTTCCGATTTACAAAATTCTCGAATAATAAACCCAGGAACAACGACGAGGACGTTGCAGCTTCTGTTCCCATCGGGGTGCTTGTTTAAAGTGAGTCCCCTTGCCTCTCAGAAAGATCAGTAGATCAAAAAACTAACATCTTCGTATATATTTACTGCACTGATCAACAACTAACAACTTACTTACAAAAAAGAATTCTCTTACAGTCTTTGTTTTAAGTAATTAAATCTGATGTTAATTATTTAAAATTTTTGAATTTAAGAAATTTTAAACGAATCAAGGAATCAAAGAATCGAAAATCAATCAAGAGAATTTATAAAGCGCACAATATGGTTTAAAGAATTCAAGAGGAATCAGCTTTAAAGTCATAATTTAAATAATTTAAAAAGGATTCAACCGAGTTTAAAAACTTCAAAGGAATTCAATCAAGTACAACGATATAAAAAGATTTAAAATAATTCAAAAGAATTCAAAGTTATTCAAAATAATTGAAAAAATTTGAGAAAAATTCCATTAAATTCTCAATTTCAAGTAGTTTATTTTAAATTAAGTTATTTTATACTTTAAAAGATATTCCGGATATTAATCGATCGAATATTCGCGATTGTGATTTTGAAGATCGAGTGAAGTTATGGTTCGAAAAAAAAGAAATACTCTGACCAATTTTAATGATTTCAAAACTAAATGCATAAATGGAAAAAATTTAGTCTTCTAATATTTTAACACTTTTCTTCAATTTTGTATTTATTCTTTAAATCTCTTGAATTCGTATTAAAGTCCTTGAATTTGTATACATTTTATAAATTCGCTTTGATTTGATATAAAAAGCTAAAGATAAAATATTATCATATTTTTAAACAAATACTGATATTCATATTGCGTAGGACTTAATAGTTGGCAATCATAATTATAAAGGAGACGAATGAGTCAGAGACTATAATTATAAAGAGTAAAATATTATCAACAACTTTCAATAGTTAGTCTTATCAGACTTCTTCAAAATTGGATTCTTTTAAATTAAAAAAAAATGTGGATCCTAATGTGTACTCTGTGCTTGATCTTAGCGATTTTCCTTCAACCTATTGGTAAATATAATATTTATCATTTAAGTCACAGTTTCAATCGCAGTATATTTACTTCCCATTGGAAATTGTATAAATTGATTGAACTTTTGATGTTGATTTTGTTATAATTATTTTGTGGCCCCGAAAAGGCCCATGGGTCTAATTAAATATACAAATTTAGCTTGTCCTTAGTTCCTTTGGCTGGTACTTCTGTTTAGTGAGAGGCTCTACATAAGTATCAATTTTGGAATGTCTGAATTCATTCCACATGTTAGCAATTACCCCGTTTTACGGTAACGTTTTCTAATGCTTAAACAAAATGAGACACCTTATTGAAAAAGCAACTCATTTTTTCTTTTGGAAATATAAAATTACTTTTGATGGGGAATAAAACGTTCTCATGAAGAATGCACAAATAATTACAACCATAGTGAATAAACTCATTAAAGTACTTTCTCAAAAGTTGAAATACTATCTAAACAAATTTTTGTTGTTAAAAATTTATCAGTTTTATTAAAGGTCCACTATTTTAGTTAAAAATTCGTCTATTTGGGCGAAAATGTTACCATTTGGTTAAATAATAGTTTCTGCTATAATTCATAAATAATTCAAAGAATTCCGAATAACTCAAAGAATTTTAAAGAAATAACTGAACGCGAAGAATTACAGGTGACGAACAAGGAAATTTTATTTGAAGTATGCAGATAGATGGACAAAATTGAGTCTTTCAATTTGTTGACTTTTTTATTTAATTTTGTAATTTATTTTTTAAATCTCTTGAATTGTTAGTAAACTCCTTGAATTTCTATGAATTTCATGAATTCGCTTGGATTTCATATGGAAAGCTAAAGATAAAATGTTATCATGTTTTTTAACAAATATTGATATTTCTATTACTTAGGAATTAATGTTTGGCACTCACACTTATACAGTAGGCGAATGATTCAGCGACTGTATCTACAAAGAGTGAAATATTATCAAACATTTTTATTAGTTGGATTCTTAACAAAATTCTACACAATTGGATTCTTCTGAATTAAAAAAAAATGTGGACTTTAATGTGTAATCTGTGCTTGATCTTAGCGATTTGCCCTCAACATATTGGTAAATATAATATTTATAATTTAAGTCATGGTTTTAATCGCAGTATATTTATTTCCCATTGGAAATTGTATAAATTGATTGAACCTTTGATGCTAATTTTGTTATTTTGAAGATGAGACTTTCGGTAAGAAAAACGTCCCACTTTTAGAAAGAAAATTTTTTTTTATACCTTTTGATACGTTTTCGGGTTGTCGTTCCAAACAAAAAGTATTGATCCGTTATAATTCTTTTGTGGCCCCGAAAGGGCCCATGGGTCTAATTAAATATACGAATTTAACTTGTCCTCAGTCCCTATGGCTGGTACTTCTATTTAGTGAGAGGCTCTACATAAATATAGCCCTGGGTACGAAGGAGCCAAGCGTTCAGGCTTCGCATACACTTTGGTGAGCTCTGTTGGCTTGTCGAGGGTGGAAGGAAGGTTCCATTCCCCTTGGCCTGGAGAAAAAACTGCCAGGGTTTCCTCCATCCATGTGTCCTCGGTGCTCCTTGCCCCTCATTCTGTCTACGAATCTCAGAATTACGCCCCTTCGTTGTCATCCTTCTCAGATGAATGGTATAAACGGTCTCCTGCGGGTTAAATCCTTTTAGGGCTTTGTAGAATTCTTCGCCGGGTCACGTTACAGTCGTTTACAGGCGGCGAATCCCCTACATGGCGGTCCGGATGATGTTCCGGTACTTAGCACGCCGTGTTCTTCTCTCTATTTCCATTGGATCCTCCCGTTGGATTTTTACTTTGCAGAGCAGCTTGCGCGTCAACGGTACGTCTCCGTTCGGAGTACGCTCAGCGGGGTAGGAAAATACCACCCGCTCGAGAGGTAAGTTGATCACTTGGGACCTAACTTGGTCCGCTCGTGCCGGGAATAGGATCCTTCTTAACGGCGCAAACTGTTATCGCAATGTGTGGCGGATGCACCGCGTCCCCTTTGGGCTGAATTATCCTGCTCTTAAGGGGCGAGCCTCCCGCGCCGGGAACCGATGTCTCCAGACAACGAGGATGAATTGGTTCTGATTTCGCGGTTTTCAGGGTGAGGGGTTTCGTCATTTCCGCGTCAGTTGTCACGTACGCCGATCGTGAGTCATGGGCCTAACGTTGTAGACAGCCACGTAGGCCGCACGTGATCCCTGGCACCAAGGCGCTTTTCAACGTCGAGATCACGTAAGCAAGCTCATGAAGGCGAGAGCTGGGAAACTCAAGCTTAGTAAGCCGATTCTTGAATAAAAATTCCCAGCACTGGCTTTCAAGACTCAGAGTTTCACAACTCTCCCCGTTTACATTTAAGGTTGTCTATTACTTTGAGGAAGGAAAGTTCTCATTAAATATGCACAAATGAATACAACTCAAGCGAATATTTCCAGTGTACTTCGTAGCTGTATTCTGCTTTAAAATTCAAGTTTTTGCTTTAAAATTTACTTTTTCGTTTAAAATTCATATTTTTAATCTAAGAATTAATCAATTTAGTATAAAATTCATGTCTTCGGGTGAAACATTCAGATCTTTAGGTTTAAAGTACTACTTGTTGAAAATTATTCTTTTTTGGTTGAGGATTCAACTAGTTATTTGCAAATTCGTCTTTATACGTAATTTACCCTTTTGGTGTAAATTTTAACTTTTTGATTCAAAATTAACATTTTTGTTGAAATTTTTTTTTGAAATATATGAAACCCTAACATCTGAGTAAATTATGGCTACACAAAAAAGTGGTAAATGAAAAGTATTACAATGGGAAAAATTCTAAAATTTAACAGTAATTGACTGTTTGAATGATGAAATAGTAATATTTTAACAATGTACTACTGGAATATTTTCAAAAATGACAATTTTAATTAATTAAGTAAATTTGGCAATATATTGATTATTACTTTAGTGATTTCAGCTACTAATCGATTAGTGAACTTTTGTGTTCGCTTGCTTGTCCAATAAAATGTAGGACGTGACGTTTTTCAGATGCTTGCTTTTTTATTGACTTGCTTAATTTTAAAGTAAAAGGTGAGGTGAAATACATTTAGTGTCTAAATAATTTTGTTGTTGCTAATTTGAAGCAGAAACAGGTAAAACCGTTTTGTTGGTGGAGGTGACATATTTTCACGACGCTATTAGTAGCTTCTCACTATCGAATTGATAAAATATTTCATCTAATTCAATCAAAAATTCAATTAAAATTGTACTAAAGTAGATGTCGAGAGTACATTAAAAAAGTTTTATTTACCTTATAACATTTTTAGGACTGTACAAAATAAAACTGATTGTTAAAATGAACAAGATGGAAAACTTGATAAAGCCATTTTCACGAAGTTTAATTGCGTAGAATTGCTAGTTTTGAATTGCAAACAATTAGCTGCGCAGGCTCATTTTGACAATTCGAGGGAAATTCATCATTTTAAAACTGGTTATTTTTAATTTCGAGCATAGCCGAGTGTTGGGCTAAGTTTTCATCGACCTCTAAACAGCTAATTTTTAATTTCTTTTAATTTCACGAAGCGCATTCGTCAAGTAAAATAAAAAATTTTCTTAGTGCATGTCTTATGTTTGTTATGACCGACTGCATACAAATTGAAGCCTGAGTGCTCGAAGTAATTCGGATTGGGGAAGTCCCTGCTGGAAGTAGAAAGATAGAGAAAGATAGAAATTGGGGGATAGCAAAAAAAACTGTTCAATCTCTCACAATGGGTCACTTTGCAACCCTAAAAGTTCCTTTGTCGGTGCAGATTCCTTTGCAGGATCATCTAGTTTCCTTCGCCAAGTTACTGCACTTGAACCGTCAAGATTACTTCTACAGGTTCGTGTGCAGGATCCTCCAAAGTTACGGTACAGGAATTTTCAGCTCAATCGAGTGAAGGCGTGTGTCAAGCATTGCTTACCGCATCTCTCGGAGGAATCCAAACGTAAACCGGCAGTGGCGTGTGGACCATTTTCTAATATTACGCACCAGACGCGCGCGTGTTACCGCGCACTGCCTATTTTGTCATTGCGCTGCTTGCGTTTCGCGCATCGCCGAGCATTCCCTCTCGACCCCGAGGGACCAACTCTCACGCTAGAACCGCTGCGGCAACAATTCTTGGAAGGACATATAGTCAGAGTCCTTAACCCGAAAGTTCGGTATATAATGAGGAGGTATATACTTTTAGATCCATCTAGAATTCGGATGTTGCCTATTTGAACAACACGTTCGCTCCACAACACTGCTTCCTCACAGGTCGCTGATCAATCTCTCTAGCATAATCACCCCAGCAACATTCACCTATTTTAGTTAAAAATTCTACTATTTAGTTTAAACTTTATCTTTTTCATTTGAAAATTGAATTGAATTGTAAGATCATTCGATCAGAAGATCATGTTTGCAAACGTTGCAATAAAACGTTGCATAAAAAGAAAACAAATAGTTCAATCATTTTCCTAGGTAATAGCGAATGAAATTTCTAAATCATTTTATGTAGTATTGCCATCAAATAATGAAAGTGAGAAATGTGAGCATTGGTAAGATAGATTGAAATTGGCTCTTCAAAATTGTAAATTTAAGTCCGAAAAAATTTGATTATTGACAGTAGCTGCAGAAAAATATTCAAAAAATTATACTTTATTTACTTTCCCTGAAGTAAAAAAGTACATGGTTAACGAGGCGAGGAAGGTTCAAACAAAAAAGTCATCCTGCCATGTGACTTGACATCTTTAAGGAATCCTCTTTCTTGTTCAGAGTTGAGCTCCCGTTCCGAACTTCAGCCTGATGGGGACCGTGTTCCTGACGTTTCTCGTGCTGGACCATCTTCTTCATCTGCAAGAAATCGCAGACCTGCGATTGACCTGAATCAGCCGTCCTTCGAGGCTCTTCTTGATCGTGCCAGGTCCAGGTCTCCTCCTCCCATGCGTCCTCCTCCTACCAGGTTCTTAACACCACCTACAAGGCTTCCGTCTCCTGACGGACAAGGCTGTGGACTTGATCAACTTGAATTTCTTCGGTTTATTTCCAAAAGAAATCCGCAGCAGATATTCGAACTTCGCAGACACACTTTTCATGAAGATAGCAAACTTAAAATCGTCACAGGAAATGCGCATCAGTTAGATCATATACCTAACAGAGAACACATTGTGTTAACAACATTCAATGGTGCCGCTTTTGCAATATTGGAGACTTTCGAATATTTCTGTGGGATGTATAAACGTATTGATGGCAATATGAAACGTGTGAAAGTAGACATACGTAGCCACAATGTTACGGCAATGGAGAAGGACGAAGTTTTTTGGATTCCAGTAGGTCCCCGAAATACAGTCATGTCATTTTATGAGGTAGTTAATATAAACCTCACTCCTCTAGGCCGCGACTATAATTTTTAAAGAATGTAAATCTTGAACACAATGGTGGCGACCTCAATTTGGATAACAGTATATTGTGTATCAAGGGCGTAAAGAAGACTATTTTGACGAGTGAGGATTTGCTGCCCAAGCGAAGCGAGGGCGGCAGTCACACGAGGCAAAATAGCTTCAGGCCCTTGACGCACACTATACTTTTTGTCCCCCTCCTTGAGAAGGAGCATGTGAAGCAGATAGAGGATGTTTAGTGTATTTGACAATTTTATGTTATAGGTGAAAGGAAGCAATAGCGTACTTTGCAGAAGGGAGACTGTGGGGTCTAGCAATACAATTTTTTCAAAGATAAATATCAATTCCTCCATATTCTCACATGCGGGGTGCAGCGCATAGTGTATCGGGCGTAAAGTTTTATGTAGCGGGCGTAAAGTTTCATGTAGCGGGCGTGCATGCAATTACGCGTTTTCAAGGGGGGTCGAACAAACAAGTTTTTTATGTAACTGGTAATTACAATTAAAAGTCAGCGTGTTATTATTGTCGCGGTTTTGATTTTTCATCAATGCCAATAAAAATAAATGTTATAGATGTTATTCTATGATATATTTATGTTAAATATGATAATTGAATTTAATTGTGTTCTTAAAAATTCGTATATTTTGTTTAAAGTTTGTGTTTTTTGGTAAAAAATTGATATCGTTGGTGAAAATGTATTATTTTTGGTTGGAAATGGAACTATTTGGTTGCAAATTGATTTGATTAAGTTAGGGATTCAAGTATTTTGTCGACAAATCCTCTTTTTTGGTTGAATTTAACAACAGTTAAAAGTATTAAAAAAATAATTTGAAGATTCATCATGCATTCTTTATTTGAATTAGTTTATTCTATTTTTAAGTTGTTCTTAATTGAAAGAATTCAAATTTTTTCGAAGAACTGAAAAGAGTTTGCAGAATCCAAAAAATTGGAAAATATTTTTAAAAATTCAAAAGAGTTTGAAGCATCCCAAGGATGCAAAATCCTTTAAAATAATTGAAAGAATGGAACGGCATATTTGAAAGATTCAATGAGAATAAAAAAACTTGATGTGAGAATTCAAAAAATTCAAAAAGGATTAAAAAAGTGTTTAATTAATTAGAAGCAATGCAATGAATTGAAAAAACGCAAAGAATACAATAGAATTTGAAAAACGCAAAGAATTAAAAATGTGTTGAATAGAATTTAAAACGATTTAAGGAATACTAATAATGAAAAAGAATTAAAAGTAATTTAAAGGAATCCAAAAGAGGTCATAGAACTCGAAATAATTTAAAATGATAAAAAATAATTTTTTTAATCAAAAGAATCCTTCGGAAGTCCTACTGTTAAGTTTTCAATTTGAAGTCATTCCTAATTTTTGCACTTAAAATAATTTATAGAATTTAAACGGATTTAAAGAATACAAAGAAGAAAAATAAATTAAATTTCTTGGGGAGAATTCATAGTAATTCAAAAAAATCCAAAAGAGTTAATAGAATTGATAAAAGTTGAAAATGGGATAATTCATTAGAATTCTGTTGAATTCTTTGTAAAGTATGCACCTTTGCTTAACTTCTCTAAATTTGTTTGAAGTTTTTTGAATTCACATAGTTCTTTCGAATTATTTTTAATAGCGAAAATTTATGACTTCTTAAATTTAAACACACCAAGAATAGAATAAAATTTCAGGAATTCAACAGAGTGCAAAAAAATTCAAAATAGGTTGAAGAGAATACAAAATATTTCAAAAGAATTCTAAAAGTGCAATCGTATTCAAAGAATTCGAAAGAATTTTAAACATTTTAACAAATGCAAGAGTGTTTGAAAAATGTTAAAAATCATGGAATTCAAAATCAAACAAGAGAATTAAAAAAAGTGAACAATATGGTTTAAAGTATTCAAGAAGAGTCAGCAAATTTAAAGTAATAATTTAACGAATTTAAAAAGGATTCAACCGGTTCCAAAAAATTCAAAGGAATTCAATAAAGTACAACGATTTGAAAAGATTTTAAATGATTCAAATAAATCAAAAGAATTTAATGTCATGCAAAATACTTGAAAAAATTTAAGAAAAATTCTATTAATTCTCAATTTCACGTAGTTAATTTAAAATTAGGTAATTTTATACTTTAAAACATATTTCGGATACTAATCGATCGAATATTCTTGATAGTGCTTTTGAAGTTCGAGCGAAGTTATGGTTCGAAACACGGAAAAACTAAATTCATAAATAAATTTTACTCAACACAATGAGTCAAGCCTTCTAGCAGTTGGATTTAGCCTGTGATAATAAAATCAGAAATCAAAAGAAGCAAGCATCCAGTCAGCCTAATTCACAGAGCAATTCATGGAGTGGAAATAACAAAACAAAAATTAGACGGCTACCAGAATCTCAATGTCAATCATTTGGTAATTGTGATAATTTTGAAGAAATTGTTCAGGTTTTGTTTTTCGAAATACAGTCTAGTTCTTTTAATTGTGAACGTTTATACGTATATTCGAATCAATCTAATAAAAGAAATTTTTCTTAATGACCTGGTATGAGTATTCCACCGCTACGTTTACCGATACAATCAAATCACATTAAATCTTATTTTTATCGCGGTAATTTAAACTTGAATTAGGCTCGATGTTTTCAATGGGAATGTCGCACCGACATTTTTATGAAGATTTTGAAAAGTTGTCAAATAATCTTGATTGTGTAGATGATCCAAGTATAATAAAACACCACGTAAGGATTCCGTTATGCCCTCGAAAGATAGTATGTTCCTTTTCCTTGCCTACTCCATCATTAATTGATAGGCGCAGCTAGGTGACTTCAATAACTTTTGAATTTTATAAATATTCGCTTCTACATGGAGGAAAGTTAGTTGAATTGCCGGTGTTTAATGTTATATCAATAATCATATATATCAATCTTCTTTTCTAGTTGTGCCAGGACCCGACACCAGTAATTTAGAAAACAATACTATTATATCTTGCGTTTTAGACGAGCCTCATGCAATACAGGATATGAACTCTTCTAACGGGAAGATTGAGAATCAGAAAACAAATGATATCACTCATTCTGTGTAACTTGATAATGTTTAAACACATTTTCTAGTGATGTTACCGATGATTACAGAGAGAAAATTATACAAGCAGTTTCTCCTTTAGAATTAGTCGGTGGGAATTTGTTATGCGAAAAAGATCTTGATCCGGATAATTATAGAGAGAATAAACTAACCGAATTAGGCCTGTTACAAAAAAGTTTGTTGATAGCATAAAGCTGAGTCACATAATTTAAGGCGCTAAATATAAGTTTCAAACTGATTCAGGCGAGTCTGGTATTGGTGGAGTTTCATACCAACGGGATCAGAATGGGAATTATCGTATTATTTCTCTTGTGAGTCGATGTTTGAATGCTGCCAAAAGGAATTATACAAGGACCAAAAACGAGCTCTTGTCCATTGTATATTCTATTAAAAAGCTTCAAACATACCTAATAGGTAGTAAATTCGAAATAATTCCTGATCACAAGGGTCTTGCGTTTCTGAATACAAAATCATATCTAAACGCTAGAATGATTCGTTGGAGTATTGTTCTTCAACAATATGATTTTGAAGTATTTTATTGTTTTGTTTGAGATAATGTGGTGGGTGATTTCTTTAGTCAAAATCCTCTAGGAAAGTTTGAAACTAGTTTGAAACTAGTCATTTTGTGATGAAATCAGTTTGGTTAAGGACTTACGCAATAATCTGAACAATCTAGAATCATTGCACGGACGGGATCTTTCGATAAAAAAAACTATTGTCCATTTCAAGAGAAATAAAATCATAGACTATTATATTTTATGAGAAAACATTTCATTCCTAAAAGACAAGTATTAATACCTATGGTAGGTAGTAATACAAAAGAAAAATAACTAAAAACTGAGAGATTGTGTCCATTCGAATTAGGTCACCCGCGTATATACAAAACTGAAATATATTTAAGACAATATTATTGTTGGAAATTCATGAATCGTCATATATTATTTGTTGTAATATTTATTCAAATGTATTTTTTCAAGACTCGTATTTTTATGTCCGTTTATGAGGTTGAATAAGAATGCCGTAAGTACGATGCACATGTACTAGCCAGATTGGTGTATATTTAATTTTATAAACAAAGTTTCGTTTACATTTACTAAAATAGAAAAAGTTTTCATTCAAAAAAATTCGGAGCGTTTTTATTTTTTATTGAACACTCACAATTAAAGATTCATATGTGCTAAATTAAAAATTATTTGGCTAAACTAGTGGAAGAGTTGTAGCTTTAATTGTTGTGCAGGTCTAAAAGGATTCTGAGCTAGATCGGCGAGATAGAAGTGTTGTTTTTTGCCTTTCGAAACGAAAAAAAATTATACGAAGTTTACGATAGACAAACTTTTTTAATATTTAAATAAAACGATACTATATCCGACGTATTCGTTTGCTTCTTCGAGACGTGTCGAATGAACTATTGAAGAACCTCCCGTATCCTTTTACGATATAGAAATACCTACTCATAATTCTACAGAACATATTGTTTATCTTGTTTATGTTAAATAGCTTGTTTAATATTCGGAATGAAAGGTAGTTTTAACCAGAATCTGGAAGCAGTTTGAGCCTTTAGTGTTTCTGAATTCTGGATAATACCACCTTAAGTAATTCAAAGTACCAATTTCGGAATGTCTGAATTCATTCCACATGTTAGAAATTACCCCATTTTACGGTAACGTTTTCTACTGCTTAAACAAAATTAGACTCCTTATTGAAAAAGCAACTCATTTTTTCTTTTGGAAATATAAAATTACTTTTGATGGGGAATAAAACGTTCTCATGAAGAATGCACAAATAATTACAACCATAGTGAATAAACTCATTAAAGTACTTTCTCAAAAGTTGAAATACTATCTAAACAAATTTTTGTTGTTAAAAATTTATCAGTTTTATTAAAGGTCCACTATTTTAGTTAAAAATTCGTCTATTTGGGCGAAAATGTTACCATTTGGTTAAATAATAGTTTCTGCTATAATTCATAAATAATTCAAAGAATTCCGAATAACTCAAAGAATTTTAAAGAAATAACTGAACGCGAAGAATTACAGGTGACGAACAAGGAAATTTTATTTGAAGTATGCAGATAGATGGACAAAATTGAGTCTTTCAATTTGTTGACTTTTTTATTTAATTTTGTAATTTATTTTTTAAATCTCTTGAATTGTTAGTAAACTCCTTGAATTTCTATGAATTTCATGAATTCGCTTGGATTTCATATGGAAAGCTAAAGATAAAATGTTATCATGTTTTTTAACAAATATTGATATTTCTATTACTTAGGAATTAATGTTTGGCACTCACACTTATACAGTAGGCGAATGATTCAGCGACTGTATCTACAAAGAGTGAAATATTATCAAACATTTTTATTAGTTGGATTCTTAACAAAATTCTACACAATTGGATTCTTCTGAATTAAAAAAAAATGTGGACTTTAATGTGTAATCTGTGCTTGATCTTAGCGATTTGCCCTCAACATATTGGTAAATATAATATTTATAATTTAAGTCATGGTTTTAATCGCAGTATATTTATTTCCCATTGGAAATTGTATAAATTGATTGAACCTTTGATGCTAATTTTGTTATTTTGAAGATGAGACTTTCGGTAAGAAAAACGTCCCACTTTTAGAAAGAAAATTTTTTTTTATACCTTTTGATACGTTTTCGGGTTGTCGTTCCAAACAAAAAGTATTGATCCGTTATAATTCTTTTGTGGCCCCGAAAGGGCCCATGGGTCTAATTAAATATACGAATTTAACTTGTCCTCAGTCCCTATGGCTGGTACTTCTATTTAGTGAGAGGCTCTACATAAATATAGCCCTGGGTACGAAGGAGCCAAGCGTTCAGGCTTCGCATACACTTTGGTGAGCTCTGTTGGCTTGTCGAGGGTGGAAGGAAGGTTCCATTCCCCTTGGCCTGGAGAAAAAACTGCCAGGGTTTCCTCCATCCATGTGTCCTCGGTGCTCCTTGCCCCTCATTCTGTCTACGAATCTCAGAATTACGCCCCTTCGTTGTCATCCTTCTCAGATGAATGGTATAAACGGTCTCCTGCGGGTTAAATCCTTTTAGGGCTTTGTAGAATTCTTCGCCGGGTCACGTTACAGTCGTTTACAGGCGGCGAATCCCCTACATGGCGGTCCGGATGATGTTCCGGTACTTAGCACGCCGTGTTCTTCTCTCTATTTCCATTGGATCCTCCCGTTGGATTTTTACTTTGCAGAGCAGCTTGCGCGTCAACGGTACGTCTCCGTTCGGAGTACGCTCAGCGGGGTAGGAAAATACCACCCGCTCGAGAGGTAAGTTGATCACTTGGGACCTAACTTGGTCCGCTCGTGCCGGGAATAGGATCCTTCTTAACGGCGCAAACTGTTATCGCAATGTGTGGCGGATGCACCGCGTCCCCTTTGGGCTGAATTATCCTGCTCTTAAGGGGCGAGCCTCCCGCGCCGGGAACCGATGTCTCCAGACAACGAGGATGAATTGGTTCTGATTTCGCGGTTTTCAGGGTGAGGGGTTTCGTCATTTCCGCGTCAGTTGTCACGTACGCCGATCGTGAGTCATGGGCCTAACGTTGTAGACAGCCACGTAGGCCGCACGTGATCCCTGGCACCAAGGCGCTTTTCAACGTCGAGATCACGTAAGCAAGCTCATGAAGGCGAGAGCTGGGAAACTCAAGCTTAGTAAGCCGATTCTTGAATAAAAATTCCCAGCACTGGCTTTCAAGACTCAGAGTTTCACAACTCTCCCCGTTTACATTTAAGGTTGTCTATTACTTTGAGGAAGGAAAGTTCTCATTAAATATGCACAAATGAATACAACTCAAGCGAATATTTCCAGTGTACTTCGTAGCTGTATTCTGCTTTAAAATTCAAGTTTTTGCTTTAAAATTTACTTTTTCGTTTAAAATTCATATTTTTAATCTAAGAATTAATCAATTTAGTATAAAATTCATGTCTTCGGGTGAAACATTCAGATCTTTAGGTTTAAAGTACTACTTGTTGAAAATTATTCTTTTTTGGTTGAGGATTCAACTAGTTATTTGCAAATTCGTCTTTATACGTAATTTACCCTTTTGGTGTAAATTTTAACTTTTTGATTCAAAATTAACATTTTTGTTGAAATTTTTTTTTGAAATATATGAAACCCTAACATCTGAGTAAATTATGGCTACACAAAAAAGTGGTAAATGAAAAGTATTACAATGGGAAAAATTCTAAAATTTAACAGTAATTGACTGTTTGAATGATGAAATAGTAATATTTTAACAATGTACTACTGGAATATTTTCAAAAATGACAATTTTAATTAATTAAGTAAATTTGGCAATATATTGATTATTACTTTAGTGATTTCAGCTACTAATCGATTAGTGAACTTTTGTGTTCGCTTGCTTGTCCAATAAAATGTAGGACGTGACGTTTTTCAGATGCTTGCTTTTTTATTGACTTGCTTAATTTTAAAGTAAAAGGTGAGGTGAAATACATTTAGTGTCTAAATAATTTTGTTGTTGCTAATTTGAAGCAGAAACAGGTAAAACCGTTTTGTTGGTGGAGGTGACATATTTTCACGACGCTATTAGTAGCTTCTCACTATCGAATTGATAAAATATTTCATCTAATTCAATCAAAAATTCAATTAAAATTGTACTAAAGTAGATGTCGAGAGTACATTAAAAAAGTTTTATTTACCTTATAACATTTTTAGGACTGTACAAAATAAAACTGATTGTTAAAATGAACAAGATGGAAAACTTGATAAAGCCATTTTCACGAAGTTTAATTGCGTAGAATTGCTAGTTTTGAATTGCAAACAATTAGCTGCGCAGGCTCATTTTGACAATTCGAGGGAAATTCATCATTTTAAAACTGGTTATTTTTAATTTCGAGCATAGCCGAGTGTTGGGCTAAGTTTTCATCGACCTCTAAACAGCTAATTTTTAATTTCTTTTAATTTCACGAAGCGCATTCGTCAAGTAAAATAAAAAATTTTCTTAGTGCATGTCTTATGTTTGTTATGACCGACTGCATACAAATTGAAGCCTGAGTGCTCGAAGTAATTCGGATTGGGGAAGTCCCTGCTGGAAGTAGAAAGATAGAGAAAGATAGAAATTGGGGGATAGCAAAAAAAACTGTTCAATCTCTCACAATGGGTCACTTTGCAACCCTAAAAGTTCCTTTGTCGGTGCAGATTCCTTTGCAGGATCATCTAGTTTCCTTCGCCAAGTTACTGCACTTGAACCGTCAAGATTACTTCTACAGGTTCGTGTGCAGGATCCTCCAAAGTTACGGTACAGGAATTTTCAGCTCAATCGAGTGAAGGCGTGTGTCAAGCATTGCTTACCGCATCTCTCGGAGGAATCCAAACGTAAACCGGCAGTGGCGTGTGGACCATTTTCTAATATTACGCACCAGACGCGCGCGTGTTACCGCGCACTGCCTATTTTGTCATTGCGCTGCTTGCGTTTCGCGCATCGCCGAGCATTCCCTCTCGACCCCGAGGGACCAACTCTCACGCTAGAACCGCTGCGGCAACAATTCTTGGAAGGACATATAGTCAGAGTCCTTAACCCGAAAGTTCGGTATATAATGAGGAGGTATATACTTTTAGATCCATCTAGAATTCGGATGTTGCCTATTTGAACAACACGTTCGCTCCACAACACTGCTTCCTCACAGGTCGCTGATCAATCTCTCTAGCATAATCACCCCAGCAACATTCACCTATTTTAGTTAAAAATTCTACTATTTAGTTTAAACTTTATCTTTTTCATTTGAAAATTGAATTGAATTGTAAGATCATTCGATCAGAAGATCATGTTTGCAAACGTTGCAATAAAACGTTGCATAAAAAGAAAACAAATAGTTCAATCATTTTCCTAGGTAATAGCGAATGAAATTTCTAAATCATTTTATGTAGTATTGCCATCAAATAATGAAAGTGAGAAATGTGAGCATTGGTAAGATAGATTGAAATTGGCTCTTCAAAATTGTAAATTTAAGTCCGAAAAAATTTGATTATTGACAGTAGCTGCAGAAAAATATTCAAAAAATTATACTTTATTTACTTTCCCTGAAGTAAAAAAGTACATGGTTAACGAGGCGAGGAAGGTTCAAACAAAAAAGTCATCCTGCCATGTGACTTGACATCTTTAAGGAATCCTCTTTCTTGTTCAGAGTTGAGCTCCCGTTCCGAACTTCAGCCTGATGGGGACCGTGTTCCTGACGTTTCTCGTGCTGGACCATCTTCTTCATCTGCAAGAAATCGCAGACCTGCGATTGACCTGAATCAGCCGTCCTTCGAGGCTCTTCTTGATCGTGCCAGGTCCAGGTCTCCTCCTCCCATGCGTCCTCCTCCTACCAGGTTCTTAACACCACCTACAAGGCTTCCGTCTCCTGACGGACAAGGCTGTGGACTTGATCAACTTGAATTTCTTCGGTTTATTTCCAAGAGAAATCCGCAGCTGATATTCAAACTTTACAGACACACTTTTCATGATGATAGAAAACTTAAAATTGTAACAGGGATTCCGCATCAGTTTGATCCTATACCTAACAGAGAACACATTGTGTTAACAACATTCAATGGTATAGCTTTTGCAATATTGGAGACTTTCGAATATTTTGGTGGAATGTATAAACGTATTGAGGGCAATATGAAACGTGTAAAAGTAGACTTAAGTAGCCACAATATTACGGCAATGGAGAAGGATGAAACTTTTTGGATTCCAGTAGGTCCCCGAAATAAAATCATGTCGTTTTATGAGGTAGTTAATATAAAACTCACTCCTGTGGGCCGCGACTATAATTTTGAAAGAATGTAAATCTTGAACACAATGGTTGCGACCTCCATTCGGATAAAAGTTTATTATATAACTGGTAATCACAATTGAAAGGTCAGCGTGTTATGTTTGTCGAGGCTTTAATATTTCATCAATGCCCCAGCGAGTCTTCTTTGGAAGCTCATAACAAAATCTGCCCACCTTTGCTATTGTGCCACAGGTTTTGTGACATGGTATTTACTATAACGCAACAAAAAATCACGAATAATTGATTTCAAAGTCAAACGACTAACTTCTCAAGGACTGAATCAGACAATTGCGTCGAATGAAGAGTACAGAGTAAATTTATGTCCGAAAGCATCTGCCGACGAAAGTAGGATACCATACAGCAGCGCAGCGTAGTCGAAGGCTTTTTTGCCTTTTACAGTTTTTTCGCTCGATAAATCATTTTCAACCAACAGCATTACAAAAAAATGATTTTTAAACAAAATCGAGATATTTCCACAGTGGTTCTCAGAATATATTGCTTAGAAAAATTGGATACTTGTACATTGCCTAATTCAAGGCTAGATCTCTTAAAAGCAAAAAGGAATCTTTGGTTGGGCGAGGCCGAACAGTGTCACAATTTTCCCTAAAACTGTTGCAAAATGTGTACCTACAGTTACTGAAATTGCTTGTTCTTCATAAACACTCTTGCTTTATTGTTTGTAACAATTGTTATAAATAAAGACCCTCAATGAACAGAATTGATCAAAAAATTTTTTCATCAACCCATGACACTAGATGAAACTTTTCACTTTTGTCATATTTTCTTGTACGATGAGCCATTATTTAGTCATATCCTTATAAGCAATAGATTTTGCACAAGCGATAACCTTTTTTTGTAATACTACACGGTGAAGAAGAGTCGCTTTGGATAAAATGAAAGTATTTTTGAGGAAAGCGACGTTATGTTTTTCGAAAATTATTTCTTCAAATTTTCTTGATATGCCCTTTCATTATTCCAGAAAGCAAGCTGCAATAAAAGTGCAAGTGTTATGAATAAACTTCTTTCTTTACCGGGAACACCTCAACTTTGTGAATATTCATGAACCATCGAAGGAGCAACTTTCCTATGTGTGACCAGAAATCCACATGGTAATCACCAAGGTCTGATGTTATGTCTGATTTTTCGACTGCAGTTAATGTCGCTTGGGTGTCCGAGGTTTCCGTGCGACCAGAATCGGAACCAGAATCTGGTCCTGGAACGACTTTTGGGATCAAAAGTTTAAAATAAAAAAGCGACCTTAATTTTTGGAAAATTCAATAAATCCACCTATATATTCACTTTCTGCGCTGCTTTTTGCCAACTGGTCTACCTTTTCTCTGCCCTTGATCCCTGTGTTACCAGAAACACAAATGGTGGTGACCTTGTTTTCTTCTGCAAGCTGTTTTAATACCTTGTTGCATTCTCAACCTAGGTTTGATGTTGTGTCTGGTTTTCCGACTGCAGATAATTTCGCTTGGCTATCCGAGCAGATTATAGCTTGGCTACTAGCAGCGTTTTCCTACAATAATTTCTCAGCCCAGCGGATGATGGCCAGGACCATGAGAAATTCTAAAAGCGTAGGGGTCAGTCACCGGAGTGCCTCCCTGCCCTTACGAGACGTTGGAATGGGATAGGGGTATAAAAAAGTTTGTTTCTGGAAATTATAATTTTTCTAGAAAATTTTCTCTCAAGCTAAAATCATTCTTTTCGAAAATTCACAGTTTCAAGTCGAATTGTAATTTTCTTGGAATATTTAAAGACAGAATTCTAGTTCATTATACTTCATTTTCAAATTCAGGTATAACTGGTCAAAATAATGCATACATTTTTAGTTGAAAATAGTATAATACAGCCATAAACTGTTTTCAACTTGATTGTGTACAGATGTGGACCTTGGAGTATCTAAGACTTACATAGCTAACTGAAAATCTTACTCAACAAATAAAATCGATTGGATGAAATATTATGTTATCAGAAAATATTCTTCAAACCTTAAATACACTTGAATAGGACTCGTTTTTAATTAGATTTCTATTTATTCCCCTTTACGCGTCTTGAACGTGAAATAAGACAAACAATGTTATATTCCACATACTATATAAATTGTTGGTTGACAAACATGCAAATTTTCAATACCATGTCGCTTGAATTCTATTTGATTAGACTTTTGCTATTTATTAATTGTCAATGAATAGGTTTTGAATTCATCTTTAAAAGCTGGACTATCCACAAATTAATTTTTTTTCAGATTTTTTGCATATTTTTTCATGAGTTATCTTGAGTTCTTCGCAAAAACCTTGAATTTATTTCAATGGTATGAATTCTAAATACCACGTCTCAAAATATAAAAAATGATAGTTTTTTGTCACTTTGCACTCTTTTCTCAATTTAGCTTCAACAAACCTCTTTATAATTTAATTAGCTTTAGAACTAAAAAATAAAATTTAAATCGCTTTAGGTATACGGCCTCTGGAACCTTTTGATTCCACACGCTAACTTTTTATTGTAATTACCAATTACATAAAACATTTTCATCTGAATTTAGGTCGCAAGCATTGTGTTTTAGTTTTGCATCCTTTCTTCACATTTATGGTTTAGTGGAGTGTCGTTCACATTGACTACATTAAAAATAAAGTCGACTGGTTTCCGGGGACCCACTGGAATCAAATCCATTTCTTCTTGATTTAATGGGGTAACATCGCGGCTATCCATGTTTATTTTCACACGTCTGATATTGTGATCAATACGTTTATAAATTCCGGCAAAGACATTCATACTTTTCAATATTGCAAAAGCGTCACAATTGTAGTTTGATAATACAATCTGTTCTTGTGTGAGCATAGGCATAAATCCACGCCCAGCCATTGGCAGTTTAAGTGATTTATCGGCAGGAAAAATGTATCTTCGAAGTTCGAATATATGATGAGGATTATAAATGGGAATCAGCCGAATAAATCTCAGTTGATCAAGGCCACATCCTTCTCCATCAGGAGAAGGAAGACTTATAGATGAAGATATGGAGCTGGAAGAAGTAGGACTATTGGCAGGAGGAGACCTGGACCTGAAACGAGGAGGAGATGCGGCAGGAGGGTGATTCAAGTCAATCTCAGGTTTATGATTTCTCTCAGAAGTTCTGTTACTAGTCACACCAGAAACACGGTCGTCATCAGGTGAAATTTTAGACTGTGAACTTAACTCTGCAACAAAAAAAGAGGATTATAGTTTCTTTAGCTGTAGCATGCTAGACTGTGGTCCTTAAGCTGAGGGATCGACGCTAATGTAGCTGTGGATTGGAAAGAGGACAGCCCAATAATAATAGCTTTAGTTTTTGAAGGGTTTAGCGTTAACGTATGTTTTCGTGCCCATTGATTCACTATATTATTATCCTTCTGAACCCTTGCAATCAAACTATTATTGTAAGAGATAGGACCAGAGACAGATAGTTTAAAATCGTCCGAATTTTTTATGGTACTTAAAATGCTCAAGATCACTTCCGAGCAGTGTCTCCAGAACGTGGGATTTTTCGGCCCCCACCACTTTCCCATCTGGAAGAATACATGCAAGCGTAGCGTCGGTGAGTCGTATTTTCAGAACTTCCAAATATCTTTTTACATAATTTGAATGTTTCCTGCAACTTGGAAGTAATTATCTTTAAATTTGGTATATTATATTTCGACAATTTGGAAAATATTTAAAAAAACCAATGTGGGACCTTTAAGAGAGTGAGAAAACGAAACGTCAATATTTTTATGAGTGTTTCCCACAATCTGGTTCGAAGTAACTTTGTTGCAAAAATTGTTTTCTCTAATACAAACAATGGCTCAGATGCAAACGTGTGCAAAACAAATTTCATGCATGTCATCATAATGTAATCAATTTCAAACATAAACCTAAAAAATATCCAAAAATATTGCATAAGAGTTGTCATAACTATGAGGCACACAATACATTTCACGCAAATCAAACGATTCTTGACCTGAGAGTGCTTGCAGTGCTTACACCTTAGACTCTTAGAAGGCTTAGACTTTAGCGGCTAGACTCTTAGACTTAAAGGCTTAGAAGACCGTGGGTCTCGTTACGTTGTAATTCTTCGGTCACTGATGGACTCCGTAGCGCACGCTGTAATGGTCATCGCCCGACTCGCATTTTGGTACCTGCTACATATACCGCCACCATTGCCGCCAGCGAGTTTACCCTCACTTGCATTTACCAAGCATATCTGGCGTCGGATTAGAGCCGGGCATACCTGAGCTCTTGAAATTAGTATCCATTGTATTCAATACTCATTCATAGATTGTCTATATGTCACTCCAATTTGGAAGGCTTAGGATTTAAATTTATTCAGTTTGGAAGACTTTTAAACGGGACATCGAAAACTTCCTACATTTGAAAATTTTTAATGTTTTAAAAGTGAGTTTGAGAACAATTGTTAATGTATCAATTTGTAATAATTCGTCTGGGAAGAGTTTCAATAAATTTACAATGATTTAACTAATAATGCTATTAGTTTGAAATAAAATAATTTTACTATCTCAAGGAAATCAGTTTGACGCACACAGAATTTGAAATTTATCATATGTACACTCTACTAAATTACAAATTGATCAAATGTACTATCTTACATACTATTCATTTTTTCAACGTTGTCTGTGTGAAATGCATTCACATTTATGACTTTAAATTAAAAAATATTGTATAATTAGGCTGATTGAATGTATATATTAATGTAAGAATTACGTTTCACAAAAATAATTTAAAAGTAACGAATAACCATTGTTTAAATAGTATTTCTAGCAAAATATTGTACTTTTACGTACTTTTAAGGTTGGATTTCCCTTAATTGTCTGGATTGACGCAAATCTCATTAAAAATAATATATATAGTATTAGAGAAAAAAAATGTTGCAACAAAGTTACTTCGAACCAGATTGTGGCAAACACTCATAAAAATATTGACGTTTCGTTTTCTCACTCTCTTAAAGGCCCCACACTGGTTTTTTTAAAATATTTTCCAAATTGTCGAAATATAATATACAAAATTTAAAGATAATTACTTCCAAGTTGTAGGAAACATTCCAATTATGTAAAAAGATATTTGGAAGTTCTGAAAATATTTGTTAAATAAGTAAAGTTTTCAAAAGGTTTCCGACGATGTAGAACGAAATCTAGATTTTGTTGAATGTGAAATAAATTTTTTAGGTATTTTCTAAGTTTTCAAACCAATATAAAAATGTCGTACACATTCTTGGGAAATTTTTTTATTAATTTGTCATTTTGAAAAGTCACGCTTCCATAAATATCTGTAAAGATATTAACTGAAAAAAAAGGATTACCTGTACCAAGTGAATTTTACATGGCTGAAGTAAGTGCAAGTCCTGATTATTATCAAAGAAATATTTATTTGAGGCAAATAAATATATGCACTTGGAATGAAAAACAGAATTCCTTTCAGCCAGACAAATATTAATAGGATTAAGTTAAGATTGTTTGATTCAAAAATACGATCTATTGGTCGGAGGGAAATATGTCGTTGAATCAAAGAAATATTAATTGAAGACAAAAATATACATTTTTGACCAAATAAATGACTCATTGTTTCAAATGAATGTGCCATGAATGGGAATGAACATTTCTTTGAAATAAGGAAATGTGAATTGATGGAAAGAAATATATTTTAAAGTCAAGAAAATATTTTATAGGATCAAAAAATTATTTCTTCACATCAAATTTTTTAATATCTGAAGCAAAAAATATGCCACTGATTCAAAACAATATTTCTTTGGCCTAAACCATGCGCGAGTGCAATAAAGTATTTCGCACTTCAACTGTAGTACATATTTTCCTAAATGAACAAATGGATTCTTTCAGCCTTAATTACAATTACCATTATTATTATTATAAATATTCAATGTAAAAAATGCACATGATTTAACATCTTGATGAACCTGAAATAGAAAAATTCGTTGAAATATTCACCTCCAGCAGGAATCGAACTTGGGTCCGTCGAGTGTAAAGTCCACAGCGATGACCATGATTTTGTCACAACATGCAAACTCTAAGGTGGAAAGCCGTATTTAACCCTCGCCATAAATGCCAAAGAAATATTTCTTCAAATCAAAAACATGGATATTGAATTTAACAACATATTTCTTTAATCGGAAGAAGTATTATATCGAAACAAAGTACGCAAAATAATTACATATTTGATTTAAAAAAATAATTACTTCGTTTGAACAACTGCTTATTTGTTATGAATAATTTAATTCTAGTGAGCAAATGAAATGTTTCCTGCAACTGAAGAAATGAATATTTATGTTAACACCAGATCTTCTTCATCTAAATAAAAACGCTTCATTGGTATAAATGCATGAACTCTTTGTAACAATAAAATATATTTTTAATTTAATTAATATTATTTTGAATTGAACCATTATTTCTTTGATTTAAATAAACCTAAAAACTTGATTCAATTATGCAAAATTAATTGATTCAAATGTGTCCGAATCAATTCAAAGAATCGAACTCATTGCATCAAATAAACATTTCTTTGAGCGACTAATCCTAAATCGTTTTCTTGAATGTAGGAAATATTTCTTTGAATCAAGAAAATATAAGCCAAAGAATTAATTTCTTTAGATCAACAAAAGATATGTGTCTGGTCTAAATAAAAATTACTACGGTTCAAGAATATTTTCTTGATGCTAAGAAATAGGATTCAAGTAAATGCATTTTCTTGCTTCCAGAAATTCTTTTTTTCAGTGTTGAAATAAGTTAAGTTTTGAAAAGGTTTCCGACGATATAGAATGAAATCTAGATTTTGTTAAATGTGAAAAAAAATTCTTCAAGTATTTTCAAAGGTTTCAAAACAATATAATAATGTCGTAAAGATTCTTGGAAAAATTTTTACTAATTTTTCATTTTGAAAAGTCACGCTTCCATAAATATCTGTGAAGATTTCTGAAACCTTAAAAAATAACATGAATTTCACAAAAAAAATTGAAGTCATTCTGAGAGATATCCAGGATTGCAGGAGTGTTAGAAGAATTTTTTTATTACAAATGTTTTTATATCGAAAATATTTTTAATCGGGTTAATATTTGCAATTGGGTTTCGATTTCATGAGGACCCGCTCCGTAAATGCATCTTCAAGACGTTGAGACGGCCCTGCTTAGTTCAAGCACATCTGTTTCGGCCATTTGGCTTGCTTCTGGAATTACTATTGTCATAGAAAGGGTACTTTTTTTGCTGCCACTTGTTCCGCTGTGTTGGTCACGCGCCCACACTGATTAAAGTCAGAAATATTCAAAATTACATCCCTTGAGTAAGAATGATTTTATCATGAATTTAATTATTGCACTGAAATCGCATGATAAAACTCCAAATTTGGAGCCATTAAACGGCTTCCTATCTTCATTCGTTCGCAAGATAAAGTTTTTGTCAATAAATCACCGTATAAAGTAAACTATTCCATATTTCAGCATTTTCAAAAATGCATTGCATTCAGAAATGTTCGAAGAATATCTGTGAATAATTCCTAACGTCGCCCTCCTTCTGGGACCAGGTCAAAGTGGACCCTTGAAAAAGGAGGCCGAAACCCCGTGTTTTTTGGGACGTTTTGCCCTCGAACTATTGCACACAAATTTTTAGGCCAAAAGTGAACATATCGCTGCATTCGGAAGACCTTAAGCTTTTGATGCTTTTTATTAGATATTTCAGAGATTTTTTTTGTGCGAGTTGCAATAAAAAAAAGTGAGGGCCTATACCTTTGGAACAGATTTGTGTAAAATTTGATCCCCCCCCCCCATTTTTTTCGTATGTTCACGTTTTGAGACCACCTAAACCCGAAAAAAAGGTTTTTACGAATCTGTCTGTCCGTATGTATGTCTGTATGTATGTATGTATGTCTGACAGTTTGGATTAGCCTTTGGTGTATTCTTTCACTGCCCTAAAATGAAGGTCAAGTTCTTTAGTCAGCTATTTTTGATTTAAATTAAAAAAGTTAGAGCATTTTCAAAATTGTTAAGACCACTTTTTTGTAGAAGTTGAAAATTCTATACATGATTGTTTGTAGTATTCAAAAAGAAAAACAATTCATCCCAATTAGGTATTTTCACTTCAACCACCAGCTGACTTCACTTCGTTGAGTGCTGAGAGATAAACAATGGACAAATGCATGGAACAAAACTTTATTTCTGTGATATCTTCGTAATGTATAATAACACAGGACGACAAAATCTAAACCCTTGCAACACGGACCAGACTAGTTGGGTCTTATATTTTCTGGGTCGCTAAATTCGAATCCATTGTCCGTTTGGCCCCATCGGGTCAGGTTCAAGGTCAGCTCAAGGTCAAACTTACCAAATTCATCGCTAACCAATTAAGTCACAGTACTTAGAGGTTTCTGGGGTCGCTGAATTGGAATCCGTTGTCTGTTTGGTACCATAAGGTCAGGGTGAAGGTCAATTTAAGGTCAAGCCTAAAAATTCATCGCTAACCAAATAAGTCAGTGAACCTATAGGTTTTCAAGGTCGCTGAATTTAAATACGTTGTCCGTTTGGGCTCATCGGGTCGGAGTTAGGGTCAATTCAAGGTCAAACCAAACGGATGACGAATTTGAATTCAGCGATCCCGAAAACCTATAGGTACCCTGACTTAATTGGTTAGCTATGAATTTTGTAAGTTTGACCTTGAACTAAGCTTGACAATGAATTCGAATTCGACGACCCCGAAAACCTATAGGTACCCTGACTTATTTAGTTAGCGATGAATTTTGTAGGTTTGACCTTGAATTGACCTTGACATTGACCTGATGGGACCAAACGGACAACGGATTTGAATTTAGCGATCCCGAAAACCTATAGGTACCCTGGCTTAATTGGCTGGCGAAAAATGAAATGACAAAAGTTGTTTAACCAAAAAGAACTACAAATTTTTTATAAACTCTTGTTATAAAAATATATTGAATATTAAAAAAATACCTTTTTGGAAAAAGGACACAAGCTACAATAACATTTTATTTACCAAAATTTTTCGCCTAAATTATGTCTACAAATTTGCTCAACACCACTTCAAGATAGGATTCGTATTTATAGTTTAAATCGTAAGAAATAACATTGAAAACACACATATTAAATTTATGGAAAGTTATTAAGGTAGATAAATAAATGTAATATACATTTTATATAAAAGTGTTTAACATAATGTAGAAATGTTCGCATTTTTGAGAAGATCGAGTGCGAAGCATAAGATACGTGATGAGAATGTGTTCGTTCAAGCCGGAGAAGCTTTAACAAAACGGAATTCACAATTATCAAATTACAGTTGTCGATGCTTTGACCTAATCTTAGAAGGCCTGCGCACAAATGTGGGGGAAATACAATGACCGAGTGTGTAGCGCAAGGTTAAAACATTATCGAGCGCGAAGCGCGACATAAATGTATTATTGAGCGCGAAGTGCGAGAACCAACAGTTGCGCGCCCCAGGCGCTCTTAAACTTGCGAGGCGCGCGCTCAGCGCGCGATGAGAATTGCCCGTACTGCGGGCAGAGGTTTATTATTTAAAGGTTGAAAGTTATGATATTTTCAATTCTTTGTCACATGAATATATATTATTTCAACTATTTCGAGATAAAAAAAAAACGATTGATGTTTCAAGAAAGAATAGATATTTAAAAAAATGTATATATTCTTTTTATAAGAAAGACTACTTTAACGATGACGAAACTTATAGATAGATCCAGCTAATCTTTGATTCCTAACCATGGCGTTATTATTGCATTAAAAAATTGTCTTACTTATTATTTAGATAGAAGATATCATGTTATGTTTTTAATAATCTAAAGAATTTCAGGTCTCCAACGTTATCATCAAGAATACAACGATTGCACTTATTTCATATTATCTTTTTATTCTATAACTATAATTGAGCTATACCTACTACAGCCATACTTTCCCTATACTTTAGACATACTTTATTTTTACTTTCAACATACTTGAGCCATATAATTTACACATATACATCAGCTATACTTCAGCGGTACTTCAGCTATACTTCGAAGACGGTGTTATACTTTAGCTATATTCAAACTATACATGCATAGTGAAATACGATTAAGAAAAATTGTAAACTGTTAATTAGTTTATTTATTTTTTAAAGATATCACAAATTTATATACTTCATTCAAATATAAATTAAGTATGTAATCGTTTCATATACCGTACTTTTACTATACTATCTGAGAGACGACTCCCATACGATTTCCCAGATGTTTTTCTAGATAAATCCCTTACCTAAATGTTGTTACCAGGACAATTAAAAAAATGCAGAATTTCCAAAAAAAATATGGCCCCTTTTTTAATAGAAATTTTGCACTGCTGCTATTATAGTGATAATGTCATTGAAAAGCAGCGGGAAGCCTTTTAAATAATATTATAATAAAAAATTGTCGTAAAAAAATCTGCAGGAATATTTTCAGCCATTTCATTCAAAATTTGCTTTTAAATATTTCTTCACAAAAATTTGATAATAGTTTTTTGTTTCACATAAATCATGAAAATTTTCTATAATTATTACGTATTTTAATGCCGTGACGTTGATTTAGTTGATCAATATATCATAGTTGGATTAAATAGGGATAATTACCGCTCTTGAATAGCATGTATAACAAAAGTTTACAAAACTTTTTTAAATATTGCCTAGGTAATCAACTTAATTATCATTTGATAGTAAAAGAAAATATTCAAATACAATTAAGGACAATTTAAAACTGTTAATTATTTTATTTACCTTTCAAAGATATTAAAAATTTAGCAACATTTACGTAGAAAAAACAATTATTCTGTTTTATGTTCCAGATGTTTATCATGTTCTGAATGTTCTTTATGTTCGTCCTGCTTAGTAGTTTCTTTAGAACCTTTACGCCACCAAGTACGTTTTTTAGGTTCTTTAGGGTTTTCAGGTTTTTTAGGTTTTTTAATTTTTTTAATTTTTTTATTTTTTTTAAGTTTTTTAGGTTTTTTACGTTTTTTAGATTTAGCAGGATATGCCCTCGCTCCATACCCGGGATATCCTCCCGGGTATCCAGGTGGTGGGTATCCAGGTGGTGGATATCCAGGTGGCGGGTATCCAGGTGGCGGGTATCCAGGTGGTGGGTATCCAGGTGGTGGGTATCCAGGTGGTGGGTATCCAGGTGGTCCGTATCCAACTGGTCCAGCTCCACCTCGTCCAGATCCAGCTGCTCCAGATACCGGAAATCCAGGAATTGGAGGCAATGGTTTCTTTCCTACTGCCTGACCCATATCCGAACCAACTACCTGGCCTATTTGCATTGCATCACCCACTGGAACACACATTATTCCTATAGTTAGATAAGTGAATAGCACCGCAAGTATATTAAAAATATATAGCAGATCCTAGGTATCATGGAAGTCTATACGCATCTGCATATTCATGCAAGAATATCCACCTGAATTTCTACGTAGAATTCCACATGGATATTTCCATCTGGTTATAATTATACCTCTGCAAAGTATTGCATAGCTTCAGAGGAAAATAGTAAAATATGACGTTACGAATTATAAACTTTCTCATATAGAGGAAACCTCCCTAGAGAAGTTAAAAAATTTTGAATTGCAATTAACACAACATATGGCCTCAATTAATGAGCTCTTATGACGCAAATGAAGCAGATATATTCAACTATGTGATAAGATCTCAGTTAAAATGAATTCATAAGCCGAAACAAAGTTTTTGGTATAAGTTCAAGTGGTCGAAATTTTTTTCACTGTTGGCGGGTTCGCCTCATGGTGGACAATCGATTCTTCAGAGCAAAGTAGAATATGAAGATGTATTTTTACGTACCTATAAACTATATATTTTATACTTACGCTACTATGAGAACAAAAAGAAAAGTGACATAATTTATATCTCAGGTAATATTAATAAAAGTATAATGAAAGTTATTGTGTTTATATTTATCGTCAGATCTTATAGTCGACAGGTTATGCGAAGTTAGGGTTGCCACCGAGCTTTCCGCATCAAAAGTAACCAGAAAATATATATAGAAATCAACATGGAGATCAGCTCATTCTGCCATTAGGCACGTGCACTAATCTATGAGTGTAAATGATGTCTATAAGTTTTTACTGAAAATCCGCTACAGGAATGACGTTGATATCCACAGTAAGAAAATGAGTATCAAGGAATATGTTTATAACAATGTTATCTTACATGGAATATATGATTGACAAAGAAACATGTATATTATTTCAAAAAGTTGTTCTAAGTAAATGTTATTTACTTCAAAAGAAATTACAAATGTTCAGGATAAAGTTCCTTGTTCATGTCAGAAACAATATTTTTTGTTTATTTTTTTTTATCACAATTAATTAAAACACGAAATTCCGTTCAGACATGCATTTTTGTCAACATAAAGCATATGGAATCTGTAAATTAAGTTTACTTTAGGCATTTTGATTTTGCTTACAATTATCCACTGTACGTAGCTATCCACTTTAGAAAAGTTTCCCCTATTTTTCTACGTCGTCTTTGGGGAGAGTTGGCTAAATTGGCGCACCCTTATTTTAAATAGAACTTTAGTCTTAAACTCACGAAATGAGTTCCATCACATGCATTTTGTCATAATATGTGACCTGACGCAGGTGAACTTTTCTGCAAAATCTAGTAACTATTTTATATTTCATTTAAGAAATATTCTTCTTTATTCAACTTTGTCAAGATATCAAGATACCTACTCCAAAGGAAATTGCATTTACCATTATTTACCGAGATATCATGGGATATTTGGCAATTCGTGACGTCATTGTTCGTTATTTGCCCTAAACTTTGCTTCAAACTAACAATCAAAAAAAATTTTCTCATTTCAAAATTTGTAAATCTTTTTTCACGATCCATCTATCTGCAATACCGAAATTTTGTTTATTGGTCCGTTCAAGTATTACGTAATGCTTTTTTCTGTAGTTTGAAGTCTGCCCTCTCACGTATCGCTTTTTTTAAAGTACATTAGTATATGTAACTTTAATGCTAAAATTGACCACCTACACCCTAAATGCGTTACGCAATGCTTGAAAAGCCCCTATAGCTACAAAAAAATGCTTTGGACAAAAACTTTTAGAAATTCCCGTTTGTAATTATAAACAATTAGAACCAGAAAAATCTTTTCTTAGTACTACTTGAATAATTTCCCATACTTTCAACACGATACATCACTTTGTGTAAAAATGAGATTATAGATAAAAAATATAGGTAAACTAGGTATTTGCTATATTGAATATGATCGTTGCAAAAAAAATAATTTGTTCTTGAAGTTTAACTTAAAATACAAAAATAGATATCCATTTTGATTATATGGACATGCATTTTTTTTAAGTTTGAAACAAAATTTAATTCTAAGATCTGTACATTTTTTAAATATTCAAATCCACTCTCTTCTTGGTAGAAGCGTTTCACAGATCGTAAGGCTTCAAGGCATAACTTTCGACTAATAATTTTTATATTTTAATTAAATAAACATTTATTATTCATTAACAAATACAATTATACCTTAATAATCTATAATATGCAGGAGTAGGAAAAAAATGGTTTATAATGTTAAATATTAGTTAGCGAACAAGTATTATTCTTTCATGGTTCGCAATGATTAGTTATTGAAATTCATAGTTTTTGCAACAACGTTAAATCAGTCAAAATTAGCCTGAGAATGTTTGAATGTACAGGCTCAACTTTTTTCGCAGGATTAACTGAAAATGTATTTTAAATTACTTCTTTTTGTCATCTTTTGTAATATGACAATTTTTTTAATTCATTGAAACAATCCTTATAAACTAATGCACATGTCCAATGTCCATTTCGTCAAGGTAGCAGTTGTTGAAAAGTTTTGTATTATTTTTTTTTTTTTGGACGTTTTAAAGCTACCTTGACGATTGTGAAGAGGCTAAACTATTGTTCATTATAATATGATTTGATAAAACAGTAGAACCAAACGCATGTATACGAGTACTTTTCAGTGATGCATACTATTTACAAAACATATCATCATCATTTTATATTGACTTCTAGATATGGTACCTAATAAATAAACAATCTGTTAACCCTATAACCAATGTGTTATATTGGAAAAAATAACAGCAACAAGTCAATGTTAAGACATTCTTGGTTGATTCGTCTGTGAAACAAAATGATTTTATTCATGGAAAAAGGCAAGAATAGATATTTGTTTCTAAAAATTGTTTCAATAATTGACAGTTGCTGCAAATTAAAAAAAATTGCAAAAAAATGTTACTGGCAAGACATTTTTAGTCGAATCCGTATGAACAATTGAGTTTATTTATGAAAGAATGATAAACATGGGTATTTGTTTATAATACTTGTTTCAATAAATGAAAAGTTGTGCAAAATTACAAGATATAAAAACAGAACGTCATTAGAAAGACATTTTCAGTTTTATATGCTGAAAAAATTTAACCTTTTTGTTCAAACATTGTCAAACTGTGTGTTTGTTTACAAATATTGTTGAAAGCACTAAAAAAGAGCAGCTACTTTCAACTAATCGTTTTTGTACATTATATAAATTTTTTTCTCACTCAAATACATGATGAATTATTCACGTATTGTTATTTTACTGATTTCAGCACTGTTTCATTGATTTTGAAAATGTTTAGAGCATTGGCGCTCTTGAAAAGTTATATAAAAAATTTCATTTATTAATTAATAAAAAATGTTGCTTCGGCTAAAATGAAAAATAGCAACTGCACGTTATGCTTGGAACCCTTACGGTCATTATAAAAAATACATCCAAGTCCGTTAAAAATTAAATTGATAAATTAAATTAATTCAAAATAAAAAAAAATTTTCTTCATTAACATTAAACTGATTTTTGCCAAAAAAGTGCTTTTTGGCACACTGTGACACCGCACTAATAAATGTGTTAACTGTCTCGAATTTTCTTATTTGAGATTTGAAAGTTTTCCAATAAGGTCATTAAAGTCAACCTTTGCTTTTCCTTCCAGATTCGTAGAATCGATGCATCAACTTAAGTTCCTTATAATATTATAGCTTTTTGTGATACAAGTGCGCAAAATATGCGACAAAATTATTTAGCCATTTTTTTACACTTTTTCATTAAATTTCCGGGTGGTTTTCAGCCAAATCTGTGTATACTTCTTCAAAAGAATTTTCAAGAATATTATTATTTTGCAGGTGTGCAAAGTTACTAATCTCTGAAGTGCGCATCCGCATCCATTGCGTCGATTTACAAAATATATGTGTAACAAAGTACACATGCGCCAATATTATTCTCGCAGACTCTGCTGGATTAAAGAATTTTTTTCGAAATAAATTATTTAAACCACATTTTCTTCCACCAATGTAAAGAGTATGTAATTTTATATTTTAAAATGCAATTGCTTTATATGATGCAACGACCCTATTGCCCTTAACTTTTTATCAATAACTTTTAAGACATAAAATATAAATTTTGTATTTAAGCTATTTGATGGAGGATTTGTTAGATTCTTTATTCTTATAAGGAAGTAATCATGCGATGAGTAAAATTTAGAAAAATGAAAGTATAGTGAACATACCGTAAGGCATATTAGCTATATATGGTGCTGAATCTTGCATCACTATCAGAAGAAAATAACCTTGATTAGTTGGATTGAATAATAATGAATAATAGTTATTCAGCTATGGGGAAGCAAACATTTCCTCATGGCACAAAAAAGTGTTCAACTTACTCTTAGGAACTGCCTTCATTTCTTTGTCAATACCATCTCCAAGATTGCTAAGAAAATGAGTAAATTTACTTGGATTTGTCAAACCTAATTCTGGAAAAATCGAATAGAGATTTATAAATTTACAAGGTTGGAATATAATTTAAATGGAATAAGAAGGTAAATGAATAAAAAATATTATTTCACTTATCAAGATTCACGGCAGCGAATCGTCGCCAAGTACAAAAAAAACATTTACCAAGAAGCCTTATCCTTATCTCAGTGCAATTCTCAAGCGATTTCAATGAAGCTTTACAGCTGATTAAACAACTATTAAAACATTATGTTAGGTTTGATTTTATGTTATTATCTTAGAAACTGTGAGATTAAAGAAAAAAACGCTAAAAGCAACTATTTTTCTACTTGTACTCACATCTGCATCCTAATTTATGAGACCGAATGGTTGAACAGATTCTCGATTCACTTTACAAACATTTTCGATATCTTGAAAAGTTTTGAAATTTTTTCGTATTTGACATAGAAATCTATAGCAACATGTTTTCGAAATGTATTTAAGAAAAATAAGATGTTTTTATTAACTAACAACTTTGAATATTCATATTTTATGTTAAAAAATAGTTTATTTTTACCTGTGCTCGTATCTGCAACCTAATCTATACAACCGATGTACATACAATTTTAATGAAATGTCTGTAGTAATATATTATCGATAAATATTGCAAAATTGTTCGATATTTTGAATGGTTTTTAAAATAGTACTATTTTTGATTTAACTATAATTCATGGAGCTTACCTATCTTATATATTCTTTAATTACAAAAAAAACATGAAATCCCATCAAAAAAGTCGGCGATGCGAAAAATATGCCAAGTGCAGCTATATGAATTTGTGAAATGAAAGTTGGCTAAGTAACTTGGAAAAAACATTAAAAAAATATATATATTATGAAACTTTTTTATAAAGTCCCCTACATAAATTTTATAAAAAATGTTAAGAAGCCATATTAGATATTATAAAACTTAGCGGGATTGAATGTTATATACAAAATGATTTTAATAAAAAATTGCTAGGTATGGAAGATTTATGGTGTAATATAATCCCATCAATTTGTATAATGTCTAATGTGGCTTTTTAAAATTAATAAAAACATTTCTGTAAGGGACTCTATAAAAAAGTTTCATTGTATATTTTATCATGAATATTTTTTCCCAAAGCACTTGGACAACTTTGATTTCACAAATTCATTTGTGACGTGCCACGAGAAAATGGACCTAACGCGCCGAGAGAGAATTTTAGGGAAAGGCAACAAACCAGAATCACTGCCAGGATCTTTCTGCCAGGCGCAATTAAAAAAAAAATTATCGCGCATATAATTTTTCTGATTTTTGCATTAAATAGGGTGACTCTTAATCTAGCGATATATGGAATAAATTTTTTTTCGGTTTTCGGCGCGTTAGGTCCCTTTTCTCGTGGCACGTCACATATAGTTGTATTGGGCAGATTTTTTGCATCGCAGATGTTTTTGTTGGGGTATTACTTACTTAATAGTGTTATTGTACTTACTAATAAAATGATAAAAGACCACAAAGGCCAGAAGAGTATTGATAATTAATTTCATTGTTTCTCTATAAAAAAGGCAGTTCTTCTAGAATTTTCATAAAATCATACTGACACATAGTCAAATAATAGCTAGCATATATCTGTGTCAAGGAGGCGAAAAGGTAGAGGCAAAAAGGTAGAGAGCCGAAGACGCACGAAGCTAGCCTAACCAATGGACACTGCGCATGCAGCTGCAGTGGTAAGTAGTGGGGCTCGATTTCGTAGGCCTCTCGTTCCATCTCTGAGTGATGTTATCATGCTTGCATTTGTAGTTTAATAACACAAAAAGCAATCGATTTGAAATTTTGTTGATTTATGCAAATGAAAGAGCAACTCAAAAACTATCAATTGGTGTAAAAAAATAAAAATCTGTTTTTCGGGCGCTAGGCCCCTTTCTTCAAGGACAGTTTCACATTCCACACATACATACACATTTCACATACCACATTTTATTTTTCATGTGTAATTGTTTTCGTTATGGAATGCACGTCGTATGTCGAATATAACTTACTGCGAGCTTTGAAATAAGACGTGAATTTGAAAAGAAAAACAATGACATGTGAAAAATATAAAGTGAAATGTGAAACATTTGTGTAATCATACATTGTCTGCTGCATGTCATATGCGGAATAAAGTTCGGGCAAGTGCGTATCCAGAATCAGGTTACGTAATTAATAAATTTTATAGTGCAATGTTATGCATCTGAGCGAATAATAAATGATAAAAAGTGAAAAAATAAAATAATATGTATAAAAATGATATACTTTAGACCAGAAAAAACCTCAATGATGTAAAAAAGATCCTTTATTGTAAAAACAACAGTAGACGTTTCTAGAGATAAATGTTTGCATTCACAGGTATTAAAAATGTCAAGACATAAGAATGCCGTTTTTGTTCTTTTTTTTTTGAATCCCCGATTAGGCAGCGAAATTATTTAGATTCCAATTCGCATAAAAGCCGATTAGAGCTGTCAAACCTAGCCTGAAAAAAAAATCCAAAACATTATTTTCGTTTAACGCATCACAAAACTCTCGCTTAATTCAAATGTAATCAATTAAAAAAATATGAAACAATGATGACAAAATTTAAAAAATTATTTTTCATCACAGCTACCTGTCTAGCAATCAATATTGACAACGTAAAATGACTAATACTGTGTTTTAAATGCTTATAACTTCATTATTATTCAAAAAACAGTAAGTAAGAACAGAGAAAGGTGCAAATTCAAAAGGGATTAAAAATGTTCTATTTTATGGTTGATTTGGTGCATCAAAAAGTATTCAGGAAAATATTGTTGCCATTGTATACAGAAAGGGATTTAATTCAAGAGATAACTTCTGCTGCTGTGGAATTCAAAACGCAAGGACAAAAACTGTATCGAAAAGAATTAAATAATTATCATGGCACCATTGAACAGGCAATTTTCGAATACTTTTCAAAGCAAGCCTTCCTACCGGGACTCCTCGTCAGGAAACATTAATTTGAATTAGTGAATAAAATGTTCTTAGTTTCAAATTAAACAGGTCTGTATGTAGTAATTTAATTAAACCATGTTCTCATCTTGTCTTCTCAAGTGAATTTTGTAAAAAAAATTAGTGTGATCGTAAATGTAAGAAAATTTCAAAAGAAATAAAAAAGTGAACTAAAGTGAGGTTCGAAAATTAAAATTAAAAATTCTTTGCCTGTAGTTCTTGGAATTTTAAATTTGCACATGTTGCAAGATAAAAAGTCCCTCAATAGTAATTCAAGGACACATTGAAAATTCTTTAACGATATAAAAATAAAAAAACAGGTAACTTTGAAAAAGGAGCCTGAATAAGCGAGAGATACAGAGTATGAGAGGGGGGGGGGGATTAATAACAATGCGACAGAGGAATAGAAGAACAGTGCCGTAATACAAGTTTGAAATATAGGGTTCCATAAATTAGGCATAACAAATTTAATTTAAAGTAACAATTTTCAATGAAAACAAAAAAGTTGTATCAATTAGCGGTTATTTGAAATTATAACAATAATATTCATCTGATGACTATCGTATGAGTCAAAAAGAGTGCATCCTTAATCAAGGAATCTAAGGTTACGTTGTATAATGGACTAAAATTAGTAGGATCAGTTATTACATTTAACCATTTATTCCCCTCTCTTTGATTAAAAAACTTTCCGCTGTAAGTCTTTTTAAATTTATTAGGCCTATAGTCTAAAAACAAAACATGTTCGCAGACAAACTGACTACCAGTTTCGACCATCAGATGTTTGGCGACAACTTTATGGTGCTTGGGATTATGTCCAAAATTATCATAATGACAGTTGAACCTACTAGAAAGTAATATACTACTCTGGCCTACACAACATTTATCATAATTTTAATAACAAATTTTACATACTACATTAGTAGGCTATTTCTCATTTAGGCACATTCTCATCGCGCGCGGCTCGCTTCGCTCGCAAGTTTGAGCGCGTCTAAGGCGCGCGACTGTTTGTTCTTGCGCTACATGCTCAATTATTTTGTCTCGGAGATTGGAATGTGCTAAATCATTTCAAAATTTACTTCTTACAACTAACATTTTTGACTTTTGGAACTAACCATTTTCATTTGCAACTAACCGACTTAGTTACAACTAACCGTTAGAATATACCCCGTGTTATAGTATATTATTACTATCATATTATTATTAATAATAATTGGTATTTAAAAAAACATTACAAAATAAATTAAGTAACACGAAAAACTGATATCGAAGAAAGGAACGAAAGCGACTTTCACGCAAAATTGCCAACTGCCCTTACGGAATAAATATTGTAGGATAATCAGATAGATTTATACTGATTTTTCTATAATGAATTTTCCATAAAATTTTCGTAGTTACACTCAACTCCCGATATAAGACTAGTTTCGGACATGGCTTGCCTTGACCTTGATTCTAAATCGGAGGAATCCAAACGTAAACAGACAGGGCCGCATGAATCATTTATGTTGGGCTTCGACGCATGACTCAACCTGATGCAACTAACGCGCTGAGAGTGCGTTCCTCGAGCTGTTTGTCACGCTTGAATGAGCACCGCCTCTCTTTCGGGCCCGCGGCTCCTCTCATCACGAAACTGCAGAGGCTATCAGTTCCAGGAATATCGTAAACCGGGGATTCTTATATCGGGAGTTGAGTTGACCATGGTTTAAAATAAATCGCACTCATAATAAGCAACTCAAAAATAGCGATTCTGCACAAATACACTGTAGACATCAAAAATCTGTTAATTCCCTTGATATATTTTGAATAGCTTGAAATTTCATTGAAATCCTTTGATACCTTTGGGAGAATTCACATATTACGTAACATTCTTTTTTTTATCATCCCATCATTATATATATATATATATATCATAATAATTTTTTATCATTAAAATATTTGAAATAGTTAAAAATCTGCAACAATCATTTAAAACCTCTTCAAAATAAAATAAATTAAATTTATTCCCTAATGTTTTCTATAAATCCCTTGAAATTGGTAAGATCCCCTAAAATCATTGAAATACTTGGAGGTCCTATCATATCTTTTTATTTTTTATTGTTTACATAAATTTATATAAACTTTTTATATTTAATCTTTTTAACCCTTAAATTTTGTGAAAATATTTTTAATTCCTTGAAATCTTTAGAGACCCTACAAAATTTTTCGACCATTCCAGAAATTTGTTGAGGTTCCTTAAAATTCATTAAAATCTTTGAAAATCGTAAAAATCCTTTAAAATGAGTAGAAATCATTTGAAACCCCTTGAATATAAATTAAACTAAACTGATTCATTGAATTTCTCTAAAAAATCGTTCAAATCCCTAGAAATCTTTCAAATCTTCAGAGATTCAATTAAATCCTTTCAATCTTGCAAAATTTCTTGAAACACCTTAAAATTCCTTGAAATGTTTGGAATCGCTAGGAATTCTTTGAAATTTCATTTCATTTAATCTATTTTCCAAAGTTCTCTAGAAATCCCATCAAATTGAGCTTAAAATCTTTGAAAATCCTCCAAAATTCTTTGGAATCCCTTCAAATTTTCCGAATGTCTTTAAATTCCTTAAAATCTGTTAAAATAGTTTTAAAATCTTTTAAGATCCCGTAAATCATTCGAAATAATTGGGTGCCCTGTAAAATATTTTAAATCTTGTGAAATTCTTTGATATCCCTTGAAATCTTTGGAAAACCTACAAATTTCTATAAAATTTCATGCAATTTTTTAAAATATCGTGAAATTCTTTAGAATCTTTTCAAATAACGTAAAATATTTAAAATCCTTTGAAATTTGGTAAGTTCCTGGAAATTTTTGAAATCTGTAAAAATGCCTTAAATAAAATTGATTTTAATTCCTAAAGTTCTCTAGAGATTCATTCAAATCCTTTAACCTTGAAATTTCGTTTCATTTCATTTATTGGGGGTACTTCCGAATAGCGCTACCTCCAAGTTTTCTGAAACTCCTTATACTCATGTATTTTGATGCACTGGTCACGAAAATCATAGTGTAAATTAGCGCAAATTTGATGTTCATTTTGAAACTCACAGAAAACCCATAAAAGTAATTGTTTTTCGCATTTACCTCGGTAAATTCAGAAAATTTCGGAAAAAACTCATACAAATGTTGTAGATCTAATGAAAATATACATTTTTGATTCTAAACACTTTTCAGTTTTAAAAAATCGAAGGTTAATGCTTTTCGGAAGTTTATCCCAATTATTTCTCACAGTTCTCTAGAAATCCTTTAAAATCGAGGTCAAAATCTTTGGAAATCCTACAAAATTCATGGAAATCCCTTGATATTTTTTAAATCTCTTGAAATTCTTTGGAATTTGTTAAAATAGCTTAAAATATTTCAATCCCCGTAAATCCTTTGGAACAATTATAAGTCCCATAAAACCCTCTAAATCTGGTTAAATTCTTCGAAATAGTTTGAAATTTTCTGCAAAATAAGTGGGGAGGCCCGACCTACCCTGAAAAATAAATGGGGCCAGGCCTCCATGGTCTCCATGCAATCTCAGGCTTGAAAACGATAAATGATAATTTGAAGTTGAAGTTTAATTTTCAAGACTATAATAAATGTTATTTTCAAGACTGTAATAAATATCTTCTTCAAAACTAGGTGACAGCGTGATAAAAGAGAAGGATAGAGGGCCATAAGCGAGCGGAAGTTTACAATCCGCCTGAGAGTTCTGCGGCGCTTCCGGTACGACGTTTCCGGAAACAAATAGGTGAACAAGGTGAACTTGTTTGCATCCATCAGTAGGGTAGTCCCGGGCAAGACCAACCGGTTAACATTCATTGATCCATAAAACGTTAATAAGACGTGGAATTCATCAATTTTTTTCTTTATTTCGAGTTCCACATTATTGTATACCATATTTCCATACACATTAATTGTCTTAATAAAACAATGATTTGATCGTTTAGTTATTTCTAACAAGCTGTATTTCGTCAGTCTTGCACCGCGTGTCGGGAAAACACCGACTTCAGTTTTTTTATATGAAATAGAAATATCTTAGGATGAAAAAATTTTATGCTTTGATCCTTGGGTATTTTATGTGTTAAAAAATTTAATTTTAAACATTCGTAGCAAGAAGTAAAAGGTTTTTTCAATAAAAATCGTGATAACTGGGCCACGGCATATTATTCGTTGACATGTGCAGAGATGAGTACAGACTAGGGTAGTCCAATTTTTTTTCTCAAATTTTCATGCATATCACCTTCAAATGTGTTCGAATCCACAAAACAAAATGCGTTTGTTTTTTTAAATTATATTTAGAGGTTCAGCAAGCTCCATGAAGTTTAACACGTATTTCCCATAAGAACAAATACATTTTTGTAAATTTTATTCACAATTGTCAATATTAGGTGAAGCGAGTTCACACTCAACATTTCTCGTCACAATTAGCTATAGAATACAAATGAATATTTTTTTTTAAATATCGCCTCCATAAGTCAGCTTTATTGGGTTTCAAAAAAGGGTCCATATCATGTCACATGCGGCAAGTCTCTCTGCGGCATGTCACAATTGCGGCATCTCTACCTAGCGGCATCTCTGTACAACTTTTGTTTGAGATATTTTTTCAAATTTTGCATATTAGTTAAGATAAACGCAAAAAACCATGATTTTGATTGTTTTTTCATGATTTCACCATGAAAATCGCCGAGCCGCCAATTTTTACTATCATTTTCGCAATCAGCGCATAAAAATACATAAATATACATAGTATGAAAGAAATCGTCGGTTTACGGCTTTCGGAAGTCGACCCAAAAATGATAGCAGAATTAAATTAATTGAAGCAAAAGAAGGTAAACAGTCATATTATCTAATTAGGGAAAGGTGCCAACAATTGGGGGGAGGGGGCGCCAAGAATTGGTGCTCTCACCCTATAGGAGGCTAGTAACGCGAGTGTGAGGATAAATAGAGAACTGAGTGATTCGTTCGATACAACACTGGGCATTAGGCAAGGCTGTATTATGTTGCATGGTTACTCATTCTATTCATGGAAAGACGTCTAAAAATGGCCCTCTCAAAAGAAGAAGAGGAAGAAGAGGATGCAGAAGAAGAAGAGAAAGAATAGGAAGAACAAGAAGAAGAGGAAGGAGAGGAATAGGAAGAGGAAGAAAAAGAGGAAAAGAACAATTTAATGAAGTGCTATCTAAAGCTACGTTCAACTAGAAAGAGGATGTCCATTCCGGAATTGAGTTAATTAAAATTTAAAATAGCCCCTTACGCACGTAAGGTCTATCTCAGGTAACGAAAATGCCACATAGTTTACCGTAACGGCTAAAATTCTCTTACGATTGTCTTAAAGGAGTGTTAAACTATAAAAGGATACAACACAGATATTCTGTGAAAATTTCGGGATTTTTGACGATTTAATATTTAAAGCAGAGCCCTGAAATTATAAAATAGAGGTCTGATAGGTTGGACACTTTTACACGGTTTCTGTTGATCTTTGCGATGTGGAGTTGGAGCATCTTCAATTGTCTTGTGTGTTTGTTCGTATGGATAGCTATCCGGATAACTTCCATTTCCGTAATTTGACCATATTTGAAATTATTTTAATAGATTTAAATGTACTCATCACGGGGATCTTCAACCATCTACAACCTAAAAATGTTGTTCCTACTATTTAAAACATTTGTTTCATTTAGTTTTTTCTTAGCATTATATTCAACAGCAAATTTAATCAAAATTATGCCAAATATTTTTCTAATATAACTCCCCATCTTACAGGTTGTTTCTATTAAATAAACATACAATTTTTGGAAAAATAAAGTTGAATTTTGCTTATTTCAAAGAAGGCTTAATACTTTTATTTTATTAAGTATTTAAAACGTTTAAATGTATCGAAAACTAATAAACAATAATGAAAAGTCTAGTGCAAAAAGGCTTTAATAACTTTCATGACCGAATAACATTTTCTGCTTTACAAAGACCTCCATGAAAGACACGGTTTTCAATTTATCCATTTCTTTTGATACACTTTACTCAGTTTTCTATGCAGAATAATACCTCATAAACAATAATTTAATAGTATATTATGCGCCAAGGGGTAGACGTGGGACTTTATTGGCCAGTGTATGTTTTCTGTACGAGCCGAACCCGCTGTACTGTTTCCGTCTAGTTCGCCTTGAGTCGATACTGACGCGCCACAGGCTGACTGTCCAGTGGCTAGACTGGGATGTAACGCTCGGATCGACTAGTTTCTAGACAGATCGTCTATTTTGATAAAGAATAGTTAATAATTAAATAATATAATAATTTTTTATTACATAAAAGTCTAATATAAAGATTTTTCAGTTAATTAAAAAGATTTTAAAACAGATTTTGTACACAACAAAATGAAAAAATGTGTTTCCGCAAATCTTGTACATACGCCTTGTGTCGAACTTCTGATGTAAGTTTACATTATATTGCTGTACTTTCGTCCCGTCGCCTTAACAGACTCAGCCATCTAAAAGTTGACAAAATTTTCATTTTTGCCGGATATGAATTTCAATTCATTACATCGTAATATTTATTTCAATAAAACATTAACAATTTTTATACATAAAAAGTTCTTGACGTGTGAATAAATCAATAGAAATAATGAAGTTTGTATGATTATACTTGCGATTAGGCTACAAAATAATTATTGTTTATTATTTTAAATAAATAAAACTTTAAGCTAAGTTATCATTTACGCAATGAATGAATAATATAAATAAATTAAATAAATCATTTATGTTAAAATTGGATTTTTTGGAATATTATAAATATAATACGTAGCAATATACATATTAGAATTATTATTATACCTAAATTTAATATAAATTTATTATAATTTAATTATATAATACAATTGACAGAAAATATTTTAAAACATTCTTTGAAAAAATCCTTGTTAAGAACACCGTTCGTATATTAGGATTTCAATCACCTTCAATAATTATTGTTCATTATCTTACATATGTAATGGTGTACATATAATTATTACTTGAGCATTTATGCGATTATGTATTGTAATTTCTCAAATATTTTATTAAAAAATGATTATTTTCTGAATTCTCTTCTGTAATTTTTGTTTAAGTTAAAACCGTGATTCTGTCTAGAAACTAGGTAGAATCGGAATGAATCAAATTCGTAACAAACTCCCAGATAGCGCAAAGACTGGGACTAGATAGCAAAACTTGTTTATTACACACTAGTTTATCACACACTTTAAACATAGGTTAGTTAAGAAAATATGTAGAAAAAATTTTAAGAAGACTCAGAATGGGATTTACGGGTCCCAATTTTACGACCGAACGGTTGAATATTTTTGTCTAATCTTTTTCATAAGTAATTTAAATAGTACTCTCTTTTTCTGATCAGAGCTGGTTTTTTGCAAAACTGTTTTTAAGTTCCGCTGCGATTTTGTTTGTTTGTTTTTGGCCGCGCAGTTTTTTAAAAGAAGGCATCGACATATTTTTTTCATTCAATGTATAGCCAATCGCTGTTGAAGGCAGACCCACTTTTTCTTAAATAGACTGACCCAAGTGCTTTCCGAAATTTTTTATAAACTTAGTTGGGACCACCACTAAACTGTCCGTCATACAGCTGAGCAACCTTGAAGCTGCTTTCGTCTATACTTGCCAGCGGGGGTCCTTTGTACCTAATCAAGATGAAAATACGATATTTAACATCTTTTGGGTGTTGCAATTAGTAATGTATAAATATTTGACTCGTAATCTACGTTTTTGATGGTTCTAACGATTTTTTATTTGCCTTAAAAAGTTGAAAATTAGCATATATGAGTATTTTTTTGTTTGAAACTGCTTTCTCAATGTCGATCTTCTTTCCTTTAGATGCAACATTCAATTTCGTTTAAAGACTCCAGGTCATAGGATTTAGTGTGCAAATGTCATGGAAAGATTCTCAAGAACTTCACTTCCATAGAACAATCTCTTAAAACATGTATTTATTTTATTGCCTAATTATTACTTATTTTATTTCTTAATTTTATTTTTAATTATGATTTAATTACAAAGGACAAAAATTTGAACCCTTGCTACATGGACCAGACTAGGTGGGTTTCATATTATCGTGATCGCTGAATTCAAATCCGTTGTCCGTTTGGTCTCATCAGGTCAGGGTCAAGGTCAATTCAAGGTCAAACCTACAAAATTCATCTCAAACTAAATAAGTCAGGGTACCTATATGTTTCCGGGGTCGCTGAATTGTAATCCATTGTCAAGGTCAGTTCAAGGTCAAACTTGAAAAATTCATTGCTAACCAATTAAGTCAGGGCACCTATAGGTTTTCGAGGTCGCTCAATTCAAATCCATTGTCCGTTTGGTTCCATCAAGTCAGGTTCAAGGTCAATACAAGGTCAAACATACAAAATTCATGGCCAACCAAATAAGTCAGAGTACCTACAAGTTTTCGAGCTCTCTGAATTCGAATCCGTTATCCGTTTGGTCCCATCAGGTTAAGGTCAAGGTCAGTTCAAGGTCCAACTTACCAAATTCATCGCTAACCAATTGAATCGGGGTACCTATAGGTTTTCGGGGTCACTGAGTTCAAATCCGTTGTCTGTTTGGTTTGACTTCGAATTGACCTTGACCCTGACCCAATGAGCCCAAACATACAACGGAATTGACTTCAGCGACCCCGAAAACCTATAGGTACCCTGACTTAATTGGTGAGTGATTAATTTTGTAAGTTTGACCTTGAACTGACCTTGAACTTGATCTAATGCGACGAAACACACAGCGGATTCGAATTCAGTGATCCCGAAAACCTATAGGTATTCTGACTTATTGGGTTAGGGATGGATTTTGTAGGTTTGACCTTGAATTGACCTTGACTCTGACCTGATGAGACCAAACAGACAACGGATTCGAATTTAGCGACCCCGAAAACCTATAGGTACACTGACTTAATTGGTTAGCGATGCATTTTGTCAGTTTGACCTTGAACTGACCTTGACAACAGATTCGAATTTAGCGACCCTGAAAACCTATAGGTACCCTGACTTAATTGGTTAGCGATGAATTTTGTAAGTCTGACCTTGAATTGACCTTGACCCTGACCTGATGGGACCAAACGAACAACGGGTTTGAATACACCGAGCCCGGAAACCTATAAGCGCCCTCACCTAATTGGTAAGCGATGAATTTTGTAAGTTTGACCTTGAACTGACCTTAACCCTGACCTGATAGGACCAAACGGACAACGGATTTGAATTTACCGACCCCGAAATTATAAGACCCACCTAGTCTGGTCCGTGTTGCAAGGGTTGAGATTTTGTGGTCCTGTGTTATTCATGTATTTACTTGATTCGATTAGTTATTTCCTGATATTTAATTATTTCGATTAATTTATATTTTGTTTGTTTATTTTACTTTTCATTAGTCATAAATTTTTGATCTGCAACGTTTGAATATACGAATTTCTACGATTGTTAATATTTGAAATGGGCCTGTAACATTTCTCTATTTGTGAAATTTTAAGTTACCTATTATACATCATTTATGGTCATTCAGAAGTTTGTAAGGTGAATTTTCTTTCTGCGCAGTGTTCTCAATTCATGAAACGTGAAGTTCAAAGTTTTTAATCCATAATTTCTAAACATAAACATTTTGACTTGGCTTACTTTTGAACAATTACATTACAATAGGACAGGCGACACAGACGGTCAACCCGAGTGAGGCACCAGATGGATGGACGGAGCTTCAAATTTACAAGAGGCCATAAATATGAAGGGACTTTTCAGTCAAACAGTCACACGTACACTTTCCTTTCTTTGACAAATTGCGACCAGAAAACGAGATTTCCTCTTTGAGTAATATCGTTTTCGCGTGAAGCGAGTTTACTCGTATATTCTAGGGCCAGGAAGATGTCCACCATGTGTGGAAAATGGTGGATATAAAGTGGACACACGTGTTTCACACTTTTTTCTAATATGTTAGCACACGTCTTGTCTTATTAATCTCAAGATTATTTTCAGTGATATTTCATCCCCGAAAAATCATTTTTATTAAGTTTTCAATGATAACATATAGCAATCAGTGTACAATCGCCTGCATTTTGAGCCATTAAAGAAAGGATTTTAAATATTTTAAAACATAAAAGTCTCTAGTGCATTCCAAAAATGCTTTAGAACATACCAGATTGTTTCAATTTTTGCCCAACATATCCTTAGCTTTGGAATCACGTGAAAGTAGTGGAAAGGTGTCCACAGTTGTTCGGTGTACTCAGGGAGTCAAAAGGAATATTTACAGAAGTATTGCATAAAATGCATCATAAACACTGAATATCTATGACTCGCGCGTCATTATTTCTCAAGTCTACCCACACAAACAATATAAAAGGTTCGATCTAAGTTAAACTTGGACAAAGTGTTGAACTATTGGATATTAGTTAATGGGGAAACAATTCTTTCATTTGGATGAAATATTTGCTGAAGAGGAGGGGGTCAATATTTTGGGATTTTAGTGGATATCGTCTATTTCGGCGAATTGTAACTCTTCCAATAGCGATAAAAAAATGTCATCCAGTTTTTTTCGATATGTTTTTTCACGCCCTTTTCATTGGTCGTAACCACTTTTCGAAACAATAAATATTAGAACTTCAAAAATGGAGGTCAAAAATGAATTTGACTTTTTTCATAGAAAGACACTTTCGTGTAATAGTTTTTAGGCTAGAAAGAACGCTTGGGTGTTTTTCTTTGAGTACCTTCAGACTAAGAAGTACAATTAAATCATTTAGTGACGAAGATAAGCTTTAAGTGCTCTAGTGTACCCAATGACCATACACAATGATGTTCTAAACGATTATTTTTAGCAACAAAAAAATTAAATTTTACTTTTCAATCTCAAGGAGGTTCTTAAAGGAAAATAACCAAAGCATTCTTTCTAGCCAAACATGAAATTTAAAAAAGCATCCTTCTATGAAAAAAGTCAACTTTATTTTCCAGCTTTATTTTTGAAGGTCAAATATTTATTATTTTTGAAAAATGCTCATAATCAATGTAAAGCTCGTCAAAAACCTATAGAAATTATACTTCACAGAACTTCTTTTTATCGCGTTTAGAAGAGTTACCGCTTATTTTCATCAATAAAGAATAAAAATCCAACTTCAAGTGCCTGATGAGATGAAGATGTTAGAAATTAATTTAATATGATGTTTGAAATCTTTTGCAATGATGTTGTAGTAGGTACAAAATTAGAAGCATGGTGTAGTTTGGAGTTCGTATTTTACCACTGTTAGCCTTGCACAGCGGCTGCGAGTGTCGAAGGTGTCAATAATCGCCTCGGGTTGCTTTCTTACAGCTACCATCTGACACTCCATAGGTTTTTAGTCGCTTGCTTTCTGATGGTCTAGGAATTTTCTTACAATGCTATAGGTGTTTGGTAAAATTGCCTTCTAAATTGCTCCCAGTACCGTACTGACTCCTAAATGTTCAACATGTTCAGTGCATCTTGCCTCACATTGCCTGTAGCCGATATCACAATAGGATGAAAAAATGCTGGTTTCACATTCCTCCAAATTTTCTTTACTTCATGCTTTAGATGGTTATACTCATGAATCTTGGTTTTATAGGCTGCCTGCAAATTCCGGTTAAGTGGATAAGCAATGTCGATGATGTACACTTTTCCACCTGTTTTCTCACGCATCACTATGTCGGGTCGATTGGCTCGAATGTAATGATCTGTCTGCATATTAACATCCCAATATAAGATGTAATGTTCCTTTTCTAAAACAGGCACTGGATCATTATGTCTGTGCGTATATTCTCTCTGAACCACTACGCGACAACCATCGATAATCTGCACGATGAATTCGTTGGAATCTCCACATAATCGGCACCGATCAGCCATGTCTTGATGTAACACGTATTTGTGATAATTTCTGGTGTTGGTAACCCTGTCCTGAATCGCAATGACGATTTCTTTCGTTTCTGGCAACAGGACGCCATTTTTAAGCTAAATATTAGATGCCTCACTATCCAGTTCATGTTCATCTAACGTTTTAGGACGTGCATGACTTTTTGTCTCCATTGCGTTTATAATTTTTCCTATGGTTTGTGCTCTGATATTTAAGGCCTCCTCTGTGGAAAAATTCGAGGGCGTGTGATCGAGATCCGCTTAACAGATGGTGTTGTAAAGCGCAACATTTCGCTTGCTGTTAAAATAATCTTGCAATTGTATAACTTGTGACTTACACAGTTTCTTGACACCTGTAATGCCCCTGCCTCTTCTATGTCGTAGTGGAACTACCCTTTCAATCGCCGAATTACTATAGTGCATTCGGTGCTTCGCCATTCCTACGCGGATGGTTCTGCTTAACCATTCAAGGTCGGTATTCGACCATTGGATGAGCCGAAAATAATACGTTAGGACAGGGATGGCATAGGTGTTGATTACCCTGATCTTGTTTGCCGAGTTAAGAGAAGTCGTCAGACTCAATCTGAGTCTTGTAGTGAAGGTAGTCGTTAGTCTTTTCTTAACTATCATATGTTGAATACCATTAGATTCGAGAATACCCAGGTGATATTACTCGCTCTCATTCATTGCCTTGCTGTCATTCCCGAACTCGTCCCTACCTTTCCTCTGGTTAAATGCACTGCTCTGCATTTATCTAGTTCGAAATCCATGTGGATATTATTAGAAAACTGCTTTGTGACATCGATAACTTGCTTTAGTTTCTGGTATGAACTAGCGTATAGCTTCAGGTCACCCATGTATAGAAGATAAGTCACTTCAAAACCATCCTGATTATCATGTATTCTGGTCCTACGAGACATGTTATTTAGTGTTTTGCTCAATGGGATCAACGCTAAACAGAACCATAGTGCACAGAAGAAGTCTGCCTGAAGGATACCCGTCGTTATGTGTATTGATCTAGTTGTAAATTGATATGCAACCTCTTCTGCATGTCCATGATCTCAGGGGTCGTGCATAAATTGCGTAACGCAATTTTCCGACAATTTTGACCGTTCCCCCTATGTAACGCTTTTTTCGAATTTTCCCTGTAGTTTTTCATCATTATATAAAACTAAGCTAGACCCCCCTCCAAAAGAGTGTTACGTAATTTATGCACGACCCCTTACTTGTGGCGATATCAAGAGCCGTAAGCTTGGTCTTCGTGAATTGAACCACACCAAATGAGTAGAGTAGAACCGGGACGGCAAGCACATTAGTCACAGATACCTTATTCAATGTCGACAGATTTGAAGACCAAATCTGTCAAAGAAGACGCTTGTAACGGCTTCGGAGAGACCCCTTCACTCACGGTACGTGCTGAATGCGGTTTCGAGGCATGCCCAGGTATGTGTAGGTCTCTCCCGTGTCAAGATGTCTAACACTTATATCGAGAAGCTCACAGTTTCTGGGAACACCAGTAATCCGTCCTCGCTTCAGATTACTTTTGGCACACTTGTCCAATGCAAAGTCCATACCAATCTTTCCTGTGTACCCCTTGACGATATTTAAAGCACGTTAAATTCGGCTTGTTATAGAAGCATAGTACTTCAGGTCATCCATATAAGAAACGTGAGTGACCTAATGCTTGCGATGATTAGCGTCGCTGCAGAGTGTGATAGTGGCAGAAATGTGATGCAAAAGAGCAGAGGGCTCCTTGTGTCACCCTGAAAGACGCCCCTCTCGAAGGTGACGATGTTCGTTGTCACACCATAATTTCCATATGAGATAGTAAATCTGATTTTCCAAAGCGGCATCAATCTGTCTATGCATCTTATAATGTGCGGATAAACCTTCAAGCTTTCCAACGGACCGACATCCTGCTGCGCCTTTTTTTTGAACCGCTTTGTTCGTACGTCTGGCGCGACACATGTCTGATTGTCCGAACAATCCCATCATTTAGGATAGCTGTGAAGATCTTAAATGTTCAGACAAGTTATTGGCGTATTATTCTTAATGTCAGTTAATTTGTCCTTCTTCGTGAGGAGCCCTGTGCGTCCTCCCGCGAGCCGTCCCGGAACAGGCTCTTTTGTCTTGAGATAAAGCATCGCTCTTTCTCTTTTGGATACTCGTCCGCGGTGGGTCTCAATGTCGCCTCTCTTTCTCTATTGCTGGCTTGTTCTGGCTCTGGTAGAGTAGGCTCTCCGCTTATATAATCCCTTTTTCCGGACGTCAACTGTACGGTTTTGCAAAAATTGATGCGAAAAGAGCGAGAGATCTGGGTGTTTCTCGCACTACAGAGCATGCAACCGCGCCATGTAATGTTTTTTCTCAGTGGCCACACTGGTATCGTAGCACTCTAGTAGGCTTTGTGGAGCTCTGCGCGTTCGATTGTTTTGAAACGCATTTAGAACTATGTTTGGTGTTATCATTGTTGTTCCCACGAATAGCTAGGGAAAGAGTTCGTCCGTCCTCGCAAAGCCTCGCATGCGAGAGCAAGACTAAATACTCAGGGAGATCGTCTGATATCCCAAAGGCACTGGTTGAGACACCACTCCCTGGTATTATCGTTCGCGACTGCTGATTTAGTTTGTCGCCATATCCAGCAGTAACCCTCGGTACAGAGACCATCTATTCACAACCCGAGAACGCTTCCGTTAGCCTGGTCAAAGGGCTTCAAAGATAGCTACCAGACTTGTCCTCAGGTTGCGGACAGATGATCCTCGTACCAAGGACAACAATGTGGACTACCCTAGATTTGTGGGAGGTAGTAAAGATGGAGACAATACGATGGACCGGTACAACCTTAATACTTTTGAGTAGATGGATCGCCTGAGCGACGACATGCTGGAGTGCTACTATATCAGCCTAGACCCTTAGCGAAGAGCTTCCATGGCACGGCTGCATGCTCCGTGGTGCTTTAAACATCCAGAGCTCTCGCACTTTTCGGATCAATTGCTGCGAAACCGTGCAGAGCACCTTCTGCGAAGGGGTTATATAAGCCAAGCGCCTACTCTACTACAGCCAGAACAAGCTGGCAGTGGATAAAGAGAGGCAACAATAAGACCAACCGCGGATAGGCATCCAGTAGAAGAAGAGCGATGCTCTAGGACCATGAGAAACATAAACGTATAGGTGTCTCTAGCCCGATGATCCGGGTCAAGTAGATGATACACTTCGTGAAGATTTTTCCAAAGAGTCCGACCTCTGGACCTTCAACTGTGATGTGTATGATGTAGCAAAAACTTTTACGGACGAATAGCGTAAAACAAAACCAACCGCTGATCATAAGACCAAACGGCGTATTCATCAACTCAGCAGAAAGATAGGCTGGGCAAGACAGTACGCGTCTCGCATTCAGTTTGTGCTTGACTACATGAAATCTGGCAGGAAGTTGACCGCCTAGGTCTGACAGTTCGCACGCAAAGTACGAATCCGCCGTCACACACTCAACAAGTCAAAGCTGCTGACCATAAGGCAGCCTATTGCTGACAGAATACTGGTACTAACTGACGCTAGTAGAAGTCCATAGCATAGAGAGTGGTGGGTCAGGGAAAATGAACAGTTTTTCTCTGTCCCATCTCGACTTTTCCGAGACCCTCCAGTTACTGTCATAGACTTATTATTTGTCTTTTGGAAAGCTTGAAGGTTCATTCACAATTCGTGACGTGTATAGATAGATTGGAGCTGCTTTCAAAAACCAGATTTACTTTCTCATCTAGAAAACATCGTGTGACAACTAACAACGTCATGTTTGATAGATATTTCTTCCAGGGCGACACAATGAACCGTCTTTTGTGCATAAGGTCACTCATGCATTTTACATGGATGATCTCACGATCTATGCTAAAAAGAAAGAGCAACTAGATTTAGCTCTAGGGATTGTCGAGAAATACACTCCGGAGATTGGAGTTGAGTTTGGGTTAGAAAAATGCTAAACGGTTAACATGAAGCGAGCAAAACTTAATGGCATTCCCGAAGACCCTGATCTCGTCGAAAGAAGCGCTATCCACGACGCAACATCGATTAAGAATGTGCTTGGATGTAAATACAATCGTCTTATCCGACAGATTTGGTCTTCCGAATTATCGGCGAGGAAAAAAAGTATCTGCAACGTACATGCTTACCATCCCAGTAGTACTCTATTAATTTGGAGTGTTTCCATGGACGAAGGACGAGCTCAGATCTCTCGATATCTCGATATCGGGACAAAGGAGCGTTTCTGTACAGAACAGCGAAGAAGGCTGCTGAAACACTTGGCCTTGACTTCAATATCAAGGGTGAGCAAAATGCATCAAACATTACCCATTTCAAGTACTTACATCTGAAGGCCCAGATCAAGAAAGCACAGGAGAAAAACTTCCTCGAACAGCTCTTCGATAAGAGGATGCGCGATATCTTCCACAGAAATGCGAAGGATCAGTCGATGTCGTATGAGCTAGCGTTTGCTTTCTTTAAATCATCCGGATTAAAGTTGGGTACGGAAAGTTTCATTTTGGCGTCTCAAGACCGTGTCATTTCCAATTTAGCATACCGTCGCCACATTTTGAGCCAAGACATTCCCGATGATAGATGCAGAGCGTGTCATGCCAACCCTGAGCACTTAGGACACGTACTATCTAGTTGTACAACTCGTGGGGGAACGATGTGCATCTAAGGGCACAATGCGGCACTAAGAGTCGTGGTAGCAGCTGAAATGTGGCTGCGATTTCACCGGAAGCGGGTATAAGCTACTAATTGTATAACAGTATAACTTTATACTAGCGCTTCCTGAAGCGACTAGAAATCCTAGACAGATAAAGTGACTATCGATTATTACACAATCGGTTAGCGCTTCATGTAACTACTAGAACTTTCATGAAACTTCGAGTTTAACTAATTACACGTGGCTACGATATACACATGTATAATGGCAAGCGAGATCAAGAAGCGTAGTTTGATTTTACATTTATTTTTTTAATGTTAAATAATTCAAACGGTTAATTATAAATCAGGTTGACTCAGTTATATGCGTATATCACGTATTATGTTTCTATGTTGAAGGAATAAATTTAAAAAGAGATTGCGTATGAAAAACACTTGTATTGGGTCAGTTTAGTTTTAGAATACTGTTGCATTGATTTAAAATTCAAAAATTCAATTTGGGAATATGTAACCATGGACATTTGATTAAATTACATTTTTTATATTTAAATGATTTTTTCTCTTTTTGGAGGTACATTTGAAGTAATTATTGCACACTGTATTACAGAATGAGTCGCGGACTATAAGATACAATAATTGCAAAGTTTGTGCAAGTCAGTAATTTTCTCGGGACGGGATATTGTTGTTTTTTTGCTCATTTTCTATCTACTTCAATTACATATATGTGCATGATGTAATTGTAAAATTTATTGAATTTTTCAGAATATTAGAGAGCAAATGGCGGCTTCTTTGGAAAAGATGAAAGAATTAGAACAACAAGTGAATGTAATACCGATTTTGCAGGTAAGATAAGACGGTTTGCATTGAAATCATTCTACGTTTTTAGTTTTTAAATACCTATCAGCAATACAATTGAGGCTCTGGATAAAATATGGCAACATATAATTGTTTGGATCAAGCGCAAACGAACGCTGACCAGGCAAAAGGAAGAATTTGGAAAATATTTTTTTGTGACATTCAAGTACATAAATTCCCTAGAATAATTAAATTTCTAAAAATTTTAGTAATAAACGAATTTTTAAAAGCTAAGAAATGGCATTGCGCTCGAGCCAAAACATTTGAAGCTCCTTTATTAAATCTGGAGCCTTAATTATGTTACTGACGTTCAGCAGTGTACTTTCTTACTATCCGCAAGAACGATTAACTGTGCTTGTTTTATGTCTATGATACTGCCCATTGTATTGTGAATGGTTGAAAAAAAGAAATATTTATATAAAAAATGACTTTTTTTACCAAAACTGCTTAATTTTTTAAGTGCATCATTTACCTTTTGGGGACGTTTTTGCTATGTCAAAATACAGAAAAGTTAGTAGAAAATTAGGTCACAGGTTCCAAGTTTCGGACCGGAAAATTGAGAGCCCTAAATTGAACTTAACTTTTATGTGCAGTACACTATGTACATCTATGTAGGTACGTGAACTTTCTACACATACATGTTTCAGACCGGACATTTGAATCCTAAGACTGGTGACACGAATTTGAGATTTTTTGAGCCTCTGAAATCAAAGCGTAATATCAATTCTATCAAATTTGAGTAGCCTATGGTTTACTGTACTGGTATGAATTTTTCAGAATTTTCAATTCTTGCTCAAAAGTTCTGTGCAATGAAAATCATTATATTTGTAACGAGTAGCAAAATATCATATAGTATATTTTTCTTATTATTCTCCGGTATTAATAAAGGAAAAAACCTTTTTCCGACTGCATCTAGACAATTTTATAAAATATTCTGCATGATGTTTACTGCATGAAGTTGCCCCTATTAATAAAATATAAGTATTGAGACCCTCGAGTTTGACGGCCTACTAATTTTATTTAAATTTATCAAATAAATTTAATTTTAATTAATTGTCATAAATGCAAAAAGGTGAGATCTCACGAGAGAAGGAATTAAGTTCCAATATACGGTAAAAGCCTTTATTTATTCATTGAAACTCTACTCTATTATCATTGACATTTATAACCCTAGGATAATTTCTCAAAAAAAAAGAGTATAATCATTTAATTAAAACTATTTATATCCGTCTATGTCATATTATATTATTTTTCTATTTTATGCCACCTACGTTAAAACAGGATAAAAGAATTAAAGCTATAGGATAACTGCTCTTTGGCCAGTGATCACGCACACACACACACACTTCTATTCTAACAGAAATCGATTATTGCGCTTATAACCGAGTTATACGTAGGTCTTTGAGTTAAGTTGTTTATAATGAATTTTTAAAAATACCAAAATGACTCTACTGGGGGTTTATCCCTCGTGGATCTGCCTTTTAAGTGATATTCGATTCTATTAGTTTACTCAAACACGTAAAACTTGTCTTCTAAAATCCTGTATTTGAATAACTATCCTTATTGAATTTACATGGTAACGATATTTCACGTTATCTCTATTTTAAATTGTCGGACTAAACGCACACACTTGATTCATATAAATATTAGCTAATTAGGTCTAAACAAATGCTCTCGCTATGGCATTGGGCTTGGGATAGGTTCTAGGAAACAAAACCAATTCTTTATTTCATTTATTTCTCAATACACTCATCGTTTATAACCAAGGAAAGGAATACAAGTCAGCGATAGGCTGTGGACAGCCTATTCCACCCCGAAAACACTTTCACTCAGTTGAATCGATAGTACAATCAAAAAGATCAGTTGGGGTCAGATATAACCTGTGAGCAAGTTACTTGACCTCAATAAAATCTAACTCTATTGCAAAAATGTCGTAGATTTGGGAAATCAATTGAGATCAAAGATAACCTGTGAAGAAGCTATTCTATCTCAATAAACTGTCACCAAATCTGTCGTAAACTTTACGTTGAACACAAAGCCAGTTCACCTACGATATCTAAAGGAAGTCTATGCTTTGAATGGATAGTCTGGGGATCTCCCTGTCAAGTGGGATTACCAGTTTGACAAAAGAAGAGCTCAGAGTCGGGCATAGCCTGTGAACAAGCTATTCCACTCTGCGAGCACTTCCCGCGACCTTTGCCACTCGTCCAGCCACAGACTGACGCTTCTCTCGCGCGCATGATCCAAGAAACAATGGTCTCGCCACGCGTATGTAAAAAAAATCAACCGATCAAGAAAACGTACAACGTCATCTATTTTTAAATGGACGTCGAGTGACAAATTTGAACCAAGTCACAAAATCACAGAATTAACTCGAAATTTCTTATAAATAATTCTTCCAATTGAAACAAAAAAACATGTATTCATTATGTAGAACATGTATAAAAATATACAAAATTATGAAATTAAAGAATTTACCGTGTATTTTTTATTTAAATCATATTTTATATGAATTCAAATCTTGTATTTTACTTGAACTCTGGATATTTAAAGGAAAAAGAATGTTTCAAAATCGCCTAAAGTTATATTTATAATTATTTTTTTACGTTTCGGGAAATCTTCCTGAATTCAAGCTTTGAAACTTTCAACGTAAATTTTATTATTGATTGCACTGTTTGTGTATAATGAAATGAGTAAGAGTAATATTATAAGTAAATATAGTGCGAATATAAAAAAGACACAATATACGTACATATTTTTATGTTGTGCAATTGTTAATTAATATGAATTTTGATGTTGAAACAATTACTTTGGACGAATAAAATTTGAGAAGCAAGAAAAAATCTGCCTCAGCCCGGATATAAACCGGGAACGCCACTATCCATGAGTGGAGGGTTAACCAATTGCGCCACCGAGGCTGCAGCAGATATTTTCTTGTTCTCCATAGCTACCTTTTTGCAGGGAAGTACTATACGTATTTCTCAACTGCGACAAATGTACCATTTTTGATCAACATAAGTTAAATCTAATTATTATTATTATGGAAGATGGATTTTGATGCTAAAACGATTACTTCGGACAAATAAAATGTGAGAAACAAGAGAAAATCTGCCTTGTTTGAAAAATCTTTTTATTTCTCAAATTTCATTTGTCCGAAGTAATCGTTTTAACATAAAAATTTATATTAACTAAAAATTTAAAAACTCGGACGTTAACATCTTTAAATGGTAATAACATCTTTCAAATATTAATTAGATTAAACTTACGTTGATCAAAGTTGTACAATTGATTATACTTTTATGAATTATTTGTTATAGTACTTTAAAAAATATATATTTCAAGTAACGATTTTCAAATTGTTAATTATACTGTCAAAACAATTGCACAATTTTACTTTCAATTGAAAAATTAAAACCCATGAAAGGAAAAAATTGAAAGTACCGCGTTAAACCTGAACATTCAGAATTATAAAATTGTAAACATTAAAAATTATAGAAATTATTAAATTCCTATGGTATCAATTTCAGGAAATCTTTCAATCACATATTTTTTAGTTTCTAATAATTGATTCTCGTTAAATCTTCACCTGAGAATCGTACAGTTTTTTACATTATATTAAATTGAAAATTAAAAAGAATACAAAAATGGATCAATATAATTCAAATTTTTTAAATTGCACAATTGCCTTTGAATTTGAAATATCTTTTTTTATGTTTATCCGGTTGGCAAGAAAGTCTTTGCGTTTTTTTGGTAAAAAAATTTCCATTTCATTATTACAAACACAAAACTTACTTTAAACAACAGAGACACCATTTGTATCAAAAATCTGTTGCCAACGTTGTGGAAGAGAGAGAATGCCAGATTTGTAGAATTCGGAAGACTTCTTATTAAAGAAATTGGTGAGGTCTTGCCGTATGAATTATTCCTTTCATACCCCACAAAACACTCAACATAATCTTTTTCGGATGTAATTCCAGTATAGAAACGCAAAGACTTTCTTGCCATCCCAATACTTTGAAATGTTTGAGGTTTTGGAACATTCTGAAATAAAAAATAATCGAATTTTCAATTCGTGGTTCTAAAATCTTCTCCTTAAGGCTTAAATTTGACTAATTTAGTTTTTTAATTTTCCATTGTTATGAATTTATTCCAGAGGCCATTTTATTCAAAATTTCTTAGTTGCAAACCCTATAAACTGAAAGTTGTGCAGCTACGAAGTCTTTGAATTTGACTTTCTGCGATTTCAAACAATTTCAAATTGTGTGCGTTTAAAATTGGAGCCAAACAATTTAGAATATTTGTATCTAAAACCTTTTCAATTTTTGCATGATTTAATAGAGAAATTGTATTTAAATTTTTTAATACTTGAATTTAAAGGTACTATAACATTGCGACATTGTAAAGTTTTAACAAATTAAGAAGTTTCAAAGTGAATACGTATGTTGCAATAATTGTAAAAAGCGAAATTGAAATATTCGTAAAAGTTCAACGATATTCTCGTAGAAATTTATACATATATTTTCATATAGAAACTTTTATAGTCATTCATGTAACTTTTCTTTGAAAATTCATGGAATTTGTAGCTACAAAAAAAGGGTTTTATCATAGAAACTATAAGCATGACAAATTATTTCATGCCCGAGATGCATCAATTTCATCAAAATTTACGTTAAAAAGTGCAAAATTTATAAAACGTCGTAGTCGTTACAGCCCTTTTCCTGCGTAAATAAAAACGCTTAGTTCTCCAGATCATTAAAAAAATGGTAAATTGTACATTTTAATTTGTGATTGTAACAGTGCACAAAAAGAAAATTTTTGACCTTGCATTTTCATCATTTCATGATAGATTAGCAGATCAAAATTTAAAATTACTGTTAAATGATAAACTGTGTACTTTAAAGAATTAAACGATATCTTTTCATATACTTTTAACATCTAAGTTTCTCTAACGCTTTTCTAAATCATGGGTATCATAAGTTAACATGATATTAATCGTACTCAAGTCTACAAGTTGCCATGGTAACCAATATGGTAGTCGTTGTACGTCGCGCGACTTGAACCCATTCTCGTGATGAAGTGACGAGACCATAGTTTCTTGGATTATGTCTCGCGCGCTTTCCAGGCTCTGGCCTCGGCGTGCGAGTTCGTCCCACCGCGATCGTTCTTTACGCGGGTGGGGTAGCTCTATTTACAGGGCATCTATCACGGAGTAATAATAAGGAGACCGATCATGCTGTACAAATCGCCTTGAGTTTCGGACTGCGGTATCTGTAACATAATTGAAGCAGTGGCGCGTGCGCACTACGATATATTATCTATTTTCACGAGAGAAAAAGAGATAGTAAAACGCACTGTGCATGCGCCAATATTTTCGACGCCTGAGGGGAGGCAATAAATGTACAGTTGGCTCTGTCAAAACGCATATATGGAAATTGGTCTTCTTATTATTACTCCGTGGTATCTATACAATCCGTGGGTTGCAGTATAAACAAAAAAAAAGTATCGGAAGAGATTGACTTAGAGAGAATAAGGAGTAGTGAAATACAATACCTTCAAAACATAACAGAAAATAAAAGAAGGTCCAAGAAGTTTGGTAAAAAATTATAATAAGATCCCCAGCAAAAAATAAAGTATTGAGACTAATTGAATTTAAGAGACTAAGACAGTCCGCAAATCTCTCTTCGAAAACGACGCATTGGACCAGTGTGTCAATGCGTGTAAAGTCGAGAAGACGGGATTTTAATTTTAAATCTTTCTATACGTACAAATACGCTGCAAAATTTTGAAGTCATCGACTTCACTTCACAGCGTCACCACGCAAACACTTCAACATTGGTCAATGCATCTGAATTCGTGAGAGTAATACCGTCGGGAAAGTTTCGGATAGAGGTTCATTCCGAATTATTCCGAAATCTGTATCCGAACCAATCTGAATCAATCCGAACCAATACGTAAAAAGTTCTATATTTCGTTCAATCCAAATCGGTTGAAAATTAATCCGGTTCAATCCGAAGTTCCAAACCGAAATAATGCGAACCATATTTGCAATCCGAATGAATCCGAACTCGGATTGATATATACTGAATTTTGAATCCAAAAGAATCCGAATGAATTCGAGTTCGGACTGAATTGGTTTCATTCAGATTGAAAATCGGTTTAGGTCAATCCGAGTTCGGATTCATTCGGATTGAAAATTTTGTTCGCGTTGGAAGTTTGGATTAATTCAGATTAATTTCAATCGATTTGGATCGAACGAAATGTAGAACTTTTTTTGGATTGAATCGGGTTGGTTCGTCTCGCAGCTCAGTGGGGAAACTGTGTACTGACACACGAGGGATCTCTGGTTCAAGTCACGGAGCATGCACTTTTTATTAATTTTTTTCAAATAGACCTTGAACAGACATTCATATAAATTCACACACATTCAATTAGTGCTGTCTCCATTCGTATAAATACGTTTTAATTCGTTCAAATGAATCAGAAAACGGGATTCACGCGCATTCAAAAATGTTCATTCGCCCCAATCCGTATCAATTCTTCCTTTTTTGCTGGGTCATCGTTGATAGTTTACTTAGGAAGTCAATAGCATAGAAAAACATGGTCTTGGGTACTCGCCCGATAAAAAAGTGTATAAATCTGCAACAATAATTTTTTTAACGGAAGCTATATTAGGATATGTATCAAAACATGTAATAAACGAAAAACTTTGTTGTGTTCAATTATGAAATTTTGAGGTTAGGGAATCGAATATAAATATTTTAAAGTAAATGGTAAGGAGTTAAGAAACACTTGTGAATGGTAAAAAATGGTTAAAATATATATATGTGACCGTCCGCGAAGGAAGGGACCTAATGCGCGGTAGCTTCATTTTACAGGAGGAACGATTGAAGTCGGGTTTGGTTTCTATTCCTTTGGAATAGAACTGAAGGGCCTATGACAAAGCCACCGAACGTGTCCTCGGGTTGCGGATAGAGGGTCCCTGTACCAAGGGTAGGAGTGTGTGAAAACTGTCCAGGTACTGCAAACTTGAAAGATAACATCACAAAAGCTTTTGATGAACATTGTATTTATGAAGTGAGATTTGAAATTTGGTTACAGACCGACAGATGTAATAGATACTGATGAATTCCTGGAAAAACTGATCACTTTAATTCAAAGCAGCAATCTTTTTTCAAAAACCTGAAGGAAACTTTATTTGCTGGGGATTTTTTGATTTGCTCCGATTTCGCTAAAAATTACGCGCTCATAATACAGAAAGCAGCTGAATTTTTTCACTGGAATAAGAACAAAGCTACAATATTCTGTTGGTGATTTATTATAGAAAAGATGGAGAGCTCAGGCATGTAAGTATCGCAATCATATCTGATAACTTAGTTCATGACATGGTGGTGCACGAGTAACAGAAAATAATAGCAGGTTACTTGAAAACTCATTTCAGGCCACAGAAAATACACTATTTCACTGATGGTGCAGGGCAACATTTTGAAAATAATATTAGCTTTGCTAATCTCCAAACTCATGAGGAAGATTTTGGTATCCAAGTTGAGTAGTACTTTTATGGTACATCTCATGGTAAGCGTGCATGTGATGGTATAGAAGCGAATATAAAGAGACAAGCAGCACGTTCGAGCTTACAATGTTCTCCGAAACATTACATACTCACTTCCCATGTTTTGTTTCAGTGGGCAAAGAGTAACTGTAAGGAAACCGACGTTTTTTCAGCAGCAAAGAAAATCATGCCTTGGTCACCGAGTTACTGAAAGTCAGATTTGACAGAGCTTACAATAGACAGTACATTACAATACTAAACTATCATTCCCACTCAAGGTGGAGAACTTCAACTCAAAATGTTTTTGTCCTCTGAGAAACACGACATCTTCTCGAATGCCAAAAAACAGAATCCACAAAAGAGGTCTACAAAGAAAACAACTGTTGAAAATATAGTCAGAAAATCTATCAAAAAGACATAATATTACTATATTATATTACTTAACTTAAAAACTGGCACTGAAGCGTTGCACGAAGATCCTCGGTGTGAGTGCATTAGGGGATATCGCGCGCCACCCGCCCTATCATGGCATCTTGTTTACGTATCGTTCTATTGCTCAAAGACAAATTAATTTTCCACTCTGAAAATTATGGGTCTGATAGAAAAAAATCTCAGCTTTCTCTTAAAACTATTTTGAAGAGAAAAAAGGTGTCGAAATTTGAAAAAAGGCAAATTTATTTTTGATCTTCAAAAATTAGGGTCTAATTTTCACTTTTTCAAAAAATCGTAACAACCACCAAAAAGCTTGTGAAAAAATTCATCAAACACATGTGTATTGAAATTTTGTTTGAAGCAATAGGAAAAAAGTCACAAATGTTTGAAAGTAAGGCCTTTCTTAAAAAACCAAAAATTGTACCCCCTCCACTTTGACGAATAATCATCAAAATCAATGAATTTCTAATGTGAGGAGTACCATCTAATAGTACTACAATTGGGCCAATTTTCAGCCCGATCGGACAACTTTCATTTGAGAAATTACTTTGAAAATTAAGTTAAATTAAATTAAAAAATCACTTTAAAAATTTTGCCCCATATGAATAAAAGCTTGCATATTAATTCGTCAGTTCCGCGATTATACATTTCACGCCGTCAAGGCGGACGCGGACTTCCGAATCACTAGTGTCTCCATAACCGAATTGTTTTGAGTACAGCTTACATCGTTGCAAATGGGACAGATTCTCTCTCAAAAATGGTCAGGAATCACGAGATGGTTGGCAAAGGAGCGTTTCTTTACAAAGCCGCGAAGCAGGCAGCTGAGACGGCCTGTCGTTGTGATTTCGTCGTGTCCTGTGACCACCCATCTCATGGTTGTGAGACGTGGCCATGAGTGGGATTTACCGCGGTCATACTGGGAGCCGATGTCATTTTTTAGATAACAGTTGCTCCCAGTGAGACCCTTCGGTGGTTGTTAACCTTTAGTTTTATTTATTGTTTATTTTTCGTTTGTTATTTATTTATTGTGACTACAAATCATTGTTATTTTTTCATAAATTTTATTGCGTCACGTTCAGCTGGAGTAGACCCAATGCGTCCATGCAAGTAATTTATTAGTGCGAGTGATAGTGTTTTTTGTTCAGTGACACGAAAATAGTTCTCGTTGAATTTTACGCTTGTTTCCAACGTGGCTCTTTATTATATCCTTTTTATATCAAAACAATAAATCATATAAAAACAAATTATGTCAATGACTGCTTCGTTCTTGATTTCTGACGTAAAGACTCTCGTTGTTGTATACTAGAACCTAATTCTTTTTCAAGTTATAATTTTATACTATTGTTCAACAAAAACTGATCAAAAACAAAATTTGCCGTAATTTTTTGGCCCATAGAAAATTGTTAATAAAGTTGGTCAAAAATTCGAAACTGTGACCTCGATGCGCGAGGGTAAAATATTGACCGATTTCAAATATCTCGGTTCTGATTTGTCTTCCCAAAAGGCAACTTTTTGGCAGTATTACGTTCTGAGTTGCAAAAATGTTGAAATTTAGGTCCATCCTGATGAATACGTAGGTTAAATTTGGTTGGAAAGTGTAATTTAACATGGAATTTAAAGTCAGATTTATCATTTTTGATTTTATTTTAGGTTATTCTTAATTTTATAGAAAATCATGATCTATTAGAGCACTTCTGCTGTCTCTTGTGTGCTAGCCCCTTATGTAAAGGATTGTGTAGTTTTTAAATATTTTTTGTAGCAAGATACAGTCCACATTGCTTGTGACAACTTTTTGATATTTGGAGAGTCGGATGGAACTGCCAGTCTCAACTTGGATTTCGTGCAATTCATTATAGCAAATTTAGACTCGCAGATAACTGTTAATCCAAACATTGAAAGGGTGTTGACTGGTAGACAAAAATTACATTCGTAAATGTCGAAAACCAAGGAGAGGTCAAATATGTTCGTAAGATTTTCCTTGAAGATTCAACTGGAAAAGGGAATCCACGAGTTGTCGAAGTCGAAATGGTATTACAACAAAGTTTTGACGTTTTTTCTGCTAGTTCCCTCACATCTTTAGCTTCGCGATGTTTTAAAGGATTGATACAAAATTTGCAGAGTATTTTAATTTCCAATGAGTCCCGAAATCTTTCATTAAAAGCTTCTTCTAAATTCGTCAATATTTAAAGGAAGAAATTATTTAGAACTTCTGTTAGTTTTTCAAAATCGTCTGGGTCGATGTCCCGTTCTTTGGTTTGATAACTCCAAATATCGATTTTCAGTTGCAGCCGGTCGATGTGAGACACCAAAATCCAAATGCTGACGTTCTTTCAAGCTCTTCCCATTCTTCATTGTGTTTATGAAAAAAAGAGCTTAATTTCGTCTAGCAATTCAAAAAATCGCAGCAAAGCATCTTCTTGACTGAGCCACTTGACACTTTTATACAATATAGAGTGTCTATAAGTCGCGTCAAGTATGTTAATTGTTTTTTTGTTGAAAATTCTATATTGGAGTACATGTGGTACTATTGCATGGATATTTGAGTTACCATATCAAAAACTTCTTCCATATTCAGGGACTTTTTCGCGCCTAATGCTTCTTGGTGTACAATGCAGCGAAAAGAAAAGATACTGGGAAAATCCTCATCGCGTGTATAGCATCCAATAAATCCTGCTCCTTAAATTAACATATTTATCGATACAAGCTTTTCAAGTGGTATCTGAATCAAATGCATGTATGCCTTTGATTAACTGTAAATATTTTTCCTCTTGTTGGCTCTTCCATAGAGATAAGAGTTAGGGAATATCACTTTACAGTAGAATCAGCAAGTATTAGTCTCATATTCACGTTCAATTTTGCGATTTTTCTTTTGCTTGTGGATTCATCTAACTGAAATGAGACAGATACATATAATTCTACGTCTTCCGATAATTGTTCTTGGAAATTTTCCCCCATTTCTTAAATTCTCCTTTGAACTATCTTGCGAGATAAAGCGGTGTTATCAACTATTTTTAGAAATTTATCTGTAAAAGCTTCATTTGGAAATCAGGAATTTAAGAAGTGAATGCACAAAATTGTTCTTTAAAATACTCTGCAGTGCACGGGTCGGTCAGCACCGACTCATTTTCCATCGGTTTGAAGTGTCAGTCGTGTCCTATACTTAGCCGACGCCAGGCTCAGTACTTACAATCTACGCACCTCCGGTCTATCTCGCTCTCTTTCTCTCGCTCGACAACGAATCTACAAGTGGTGACCTTGACGTTATTTGAACACGCAACATTATACTTACAATCTACGTCCGATCTATCTCGCTCTCTCTCTCTCTCTCTCTCTCTCGCGCGCTTGACAACTGCGGTTCTACTTTTTTTAATAAATATTTATTATATAGTGCAAATCAATCTTATTATTGACGGCAATACCTCTTATCATGGAATCGGTATAATTGCGTGGAACAAACGCACATTTATCTTCGTGATATTTATTTTTTTATGTATTATTTTTTAGGTATTCACCAAGAACGATTATGTTCCTTGGATGGCGAACCTAAAAGTGTGGACCTTTTTCCTTTCTCCAACAGTTCACTGAATATTTGTAGAAAGTCACAGTTATAATCATTTCATCGGAAATTTTATATGCGTGTACACGGAGAAAAATGGATGGTCAAAGTTAGAGGGTCAAAATGCAGAGAACCAGTCCGTTCTTCTAGATGGTCTAAGGAGCCATCCAGAATTTTTTTGACACAGTCGGAGAGGCTCACATTTTATGACCAGTCTGACTGTTATAAGAAGGCCAGACTCACTATCAGGGATAAGCAAGGAATCCTTTCGAGATGGTTAATACGATCATCTCCATTTCACTCATTTCGACCATCCACGGCAGAACAAATGACCCGTCGAGGAGGGCCAACCTGATTAGTTACCGTTGGCGTCTTTATCTAAAATGATTGAATGTGTGAGTCAAATGTTCACAACAAATAATAAATGTGAAGTGCATAAGAATATTAAAAAGAATTGTAAATTCATATTGAGGATAAAAAAGATATTCCTTTCTTTAAAATGAAAATCGACCATTAATTTTTAAGGAGAAAATCTAATAAATAATTTAAATTTCACTTCATAAGTATTTCTTGTGAGCAAAGAATTATTTTTAATAACTTTGCTCTTATTATTTGCTGTACACGATTGCTATACACATTTAATCATTCCAAATAAGCGCGCCAACCTCAAACAATCCGGTTTTCGACGCGATGCATGCAGTGAGAGTTAGGAGCACCGTGGTCTAGACTCTAGAGCATTTTAGGAGTGAGTGAATGTCATTGAGCTGTTTAGCGTCACATTTGCTGTTTATTGAACCTAAACGTGTTTTTCATCATTTTAAACTGCTTTTCGATATTTCGAACATTCGTGGATAGTGAAGTGCATAAGGACATAAAAACATGATGGAAAGTGAATTAAGCTTATTCTTTTACATTTTCAGCGTCAAATGTCATGCTTCCAAGGAATTTAGGATAAAGGCGTAACTGGACGTTCAGCTATCAATTTGTTGTCACCGTGTCATTTCAAACTAAAAACGTGCAAAAAATTTCAGCATTTATTGATGATGCAGAAAGTAACGAGATGTGGGATATTGGTTTCTGAATTCACTAAAATGTTTGAAATCTTACAATTCAGTGTGAGATCGTGTCGTATCCTCAGCCTCTCGTGCTCCAACAAATATATTGTCAATGTGCACTGTTTTTGCATATCAAATTATGTCTCCACCTCACTCTCCACAAAGAATAAAAAATGCTTTCAGAATTCATGTACTTCATATAAATTTTCAGGTTTTATACAGTTATATAAAGAGAAAGAGAGAGAGAGGGGGGTGGGAAAGAGGGAGTGAGAGGGAGAGACTGGAATAAGTAGGAGAAGGACAACAAATATAGAAAATGTAGGATGATAAAATCGACCCCCTAAGATGGCCAGGTTGTCTTTCCGAAGAGATCAAGTCGACTATCTGATATGATCAAATCGACCCTCTATGGTGAGCGATTAGACCCTTCATAATTATCAATTTCGCCCTCTTTGATTATCGGCTCGACTCTCTATGACGCTTGAGTCGACCGTTCCAGATGACCAAGTCGACACTATGAGATGATCGATTTGAACCTCTTGTTTTAACCTACTAGAGATAGTCGCTTTAGCCATCTTCAAGGGCTGTCCTATAGTTAACCCTGCAATATAGTCTATTTGCACATCTAGATGACCAAACTGACATTCCATTTTCCTCCGCGTAGTTGTTAAGATAGACACGACGGTTTTGGAGGAACTGTACAAAATTATTGTCCTATACACTTTTCACTTGAGACCTTATTTTTTTCACCAAACAATATGATCCCAAGTGAATTGTGTATGGAACAATAATTGCTTTGCCCACCTAGCACAACCCAGAACAACATTCAGATTGTGGAAATTCGCATTTACAAAAAATTTTGAATTCAGAAAATTATTTTTATTTGTTTTAAAAATTGTTTACAGCACGATAGAGCACAAATATAGCACAATTCAGCCCATATTTTTCTTTGACAAAGATAGCGGTGCTGGTCCCGAAAAAGATTTATTTAAATTATGACTAAAATTTTGATTTGAAAAAAATTGCAGCACAATTCAGCACAAGCCTAGCAAAATTCAGCACAACTTTTGTTTCTTTCGAAAAAACAAAATAGCGGTTCCAACTTCTTGGACATGTTGCAGCAGCAAGAAACAATAACAAAAACAAATATACTTCTATCATGAGTATAAACGAAGTTTTAGACGCGAATGCTTTGAAATCAATTTAGGCATCGCCAAATCTAGTACTCATTAATTTGAAAATCACATACCGCACATTAAATTACTAATTGAAATGAAAATAAAAAAAAGTAACTTAATGTTATAGTGTGTGATTTTCAATATAATAAATACTACATTTGGCGATGCCTATTGATTTCAATGTGAAACATTTTTGATATCCATAATTAACGTATATATTTTTTGTTTTTGTTCAATACTGTTGCAACGCAATATTTGGCAACGATTTCTTACCGGTGTTTCATTCGAGGGTCGTTTTTTGTGACTTGCACTGATAAGATCTACAACAGTGCACTGATATTCTCATTACAAAATTTTGAATTCTCACGGACTGTTGAACCGCATACAGAAAGTCAAAAGCTCGCGAATTGTCAACTATTTTAGACTTAATATCTAAACTTGAGTAGGAGCTAAAAGACAATAGACTGACATGATTTTCCCGAGATATAAAACAGAGAACTCTTTTTTCTTTTGAGACCAAGTAGTAATCTGCCGTCCTGATGAAGAAACCGTACAACTGCATTTGAAACAAACCGAGATATTCAATTAAACGCGTTTGCATCTGTACCTTTTAACTTATGAGAGTTTTTGAAAATAAAAGAACTGTTCTTGGGTTAATCGGACATGCTCTTTTGATCAAAAAAATGGTAAACTCTAATTATTTATATGCATAACTGTAGATATGCTAGATAATAATGCACGAAGTCGCCGAGAATCCTTATAATGATAAACTCATCTGCGCAGATGTCCTGCTGAATACAAGAATCAGCCTTCAAGAACCTCCGAGTTTCCTCTTGGAGAAACTTAACAACTATCAATTTTCCAAAAATTGATAAGAAAATGAAATGATTGTGTAATTATCAATTTATCAATAAATTACAATTAATTGTTCTATTATTATTTCAGATAATTAGTAGTTATTATATCATCAATCAACTAGAATTATTTTTGCTTGACAAATAAAAAATGCAGATGTGCTATTGAAAAGAAGGACGGTGGCTCCAAGTTACCCTCGAATCCTGGTGAAGAAACTTAACATGTACTTGTGCTATTCGATTTCAGGAAATCGGACTGCAGAAAGACCGAGGATTCTCATGAGCAAAACTCATCTGCGCAGATGTATTTTCTTATATCAGGATCTGAGGGTTCAGCACTATCACAGACTCCATTAATAAATTGTCATTTTACAGGAGCCTCGAGAGTGATGGCCTGTTGCCATAAGCAACACCCTCGAGTCCTAGAGATTGTAACTCCGCTGCTCCGAAACGTCACCAGACTGGGGGGTTATAATTTATTTTTAAATGACACTACTAACTCCGTCGAGCTTTCTGTTTTAATTTGTTGATCAGGCACTCTCAGGGCCGACTGTCACATGTCACCACCCACAACAACAAAAAACACGACCAGGTGGTCGTGACTTGACTCTGCACCACTCACACTACCCTTCAATCACGACTAGGCAGTCCTGACCCACTGTTACGCACTTCACGAACACAATACTTTCGCCTTCTCCCTCTCACATACACTGGGTGGAAGGAGGATACTCAGTTAAAAATGTCGTATCGCGGGAGCGATGCCACGCACTCTTGTCATGTGGAAAAGTCAACACTATAGCAGCCGATATTCAAGCGTGCACCATAAAAGACTAAAGTGTACATTGTGAGTGTTTGCGTCGCGCCTGCGGCGCAACGTAGGGAAGTAGCTCGCCATAGATTACAAACTATTCGATAGAACGGACTAGGGAAAACGGCGAGTTACTGGAGGACGCTATTATGAACGCGCCTTCACAGGCGTCTACTGCTGCAAGGTACCGTTTCGTGTACACGGACCTTGGTGTTACGCGCCAAAAACTGTAGACCGCTTCGCTCTCGTCCACTCTGTGTTCAACCATCTTACTAGTCACTAAGCTTGTGCTCCATCGTGCTGGAAGGATTGTTGTAGGTGGTAATTGTCCTCGGAAGCCACTAAGGATTTTGAGACTAAAACTGAACAGCCTTGATTGGGCGTGGATTATTGAATCTGGAATTAGCACCTGGCTAGACTTTTGCTTGGGCGTATTGCCTATTGTAATTACGACCATAGAAAGACTGAAAGGTATGTTCCTCCATTCGCCTTCGTGAAATTATAAATTATGCGTGTTTGAGATTCAGTGTGGTGGGTACGATGTATAAACGGGTTATTTGAATTGGCCTTTGGCACTGATGGAGTATGGGGTGGTTAGTGTTGAATAAAACTCTTTTATCGCGTCTGTGCGGTAGTGGGCATATTATAATTACGGTCGTCCAATATGGTGGCGACCTTAACTGAGCTTTCAGGTCAGACATGGACCACCATGTTGGAAGGTCGTTGAGATTAAAACCAAATGATTATTGTATAGTGCTCAAGAGTGATTCACAGAGGGTATTCAATTTTATAAAAATTCATTAAAATTTATTGGTCGGAATACGGGGTTGATCCATAAATTAGTGAATCTTATTTATTTCGGAGAGTCGTGATTGAGCAGGTCAAATAACTGACTCAGGGCATAATATTAAAAGCTTCGAGTCTGTGCGGTAGGAAGCATTAGGCATTCGATCATCCAAGATGGCGGTAACCTTAAACGACCTTTCGTGTCAGGGATGGACCACCAGGTTGGAAGGTCGTTAGTGGGCCAATCCAATAAGGGGTTTAATCGTGTAAATAATAATTTCAGTTCGCGTAGTAGTCAGCGTTAATTATTCTCGATCATCCAAGATGGCGGCGACCTTAACTGACTTTTCATGTCAGTAATGGACCGCCATGCTGGAGGGTGTGTGAGGCTGTATTAGCCGTACCAAATAAAGATATATTTTGTTACCCGTATTTAATGTATTGGTTATGATTTTCTTTAGACTGTCATTTGTTGATCCTTGTTCAGATTCTTCCTAACCCTACCCCTCTCTGTGTTGGGCTAGTGGGGGAAGTGAGAAAAGATAAAGTGGTTCGAAGTCAATTCCTTAGGTAGGAACTCATCAATTCTATAATAGGTAACATTTTGAACAGTTTAATTCAGGACCTTTTTGTTCGTTTGGGGTTTTAACTGGGTAAACGATCTGGCGCCTTTCAGACATAATACACAATCAACTTATTCGAACTAATTGGCCAATAAACCAATAGGTCAGAGTAGAGGAAATCAGGCGGCCAATAAACTATTGAGTCAAGATTGTAAATTCTCTTATATGAAAATCAAATAAAAAATTGATAAATGGATTAAAGGCCGACTCAATATTGGCTTAGGCATGGCCAATAGGAAATGAAATAAAAGTAGATATTTCTGATTGGCCTAGGTCTAAGCCAATAATCTTTATAATATGAAATAAGAAAAAAGGTAAGGTGATAAAATGTAGAAAACAGTGATGAGTACGGTTTTCTATAACCCAGCATAAGAAATGCTTTAGATACTTTCTTACCTATATTATTACATTGCCTTATCGGATGCAGCCAAGGAACCAGTGTACCTAGGAAGTTTCCTGAGTGAACTCGGATGTTTAAAACCCAACAGAAAGTCAACACTCGTTTATTGTGACACCCAGAGTGCACACAAATTAATGCGTAAACCGGTATATCACGCACGCGCCAAGCATGTTGACATACGACACCAGTACGTGCGCGAGGTCTTCGAAGAAGCTGAGCTGAACGTCGAATTCATTCCAACGTACGAGATGATTGCTGATATTCTCACAAAAGGCTTAGAATTGGAATAAGTGTAATTTGTGAAGTGAAATGCAAATAGAGTGGCTATAAGCCGAATTTGTGTATTATCCCTGTTACGTCGCAACGTAAATTAAAAAGGTTTCTAGCATTTCTTTTTTATTTCTATTCTAACATTACACACTGTGAATAAGACTTTATTCACAGTGTTCTTTTAATATCATACACGAGAGCTAAAGCTCTTTTTCTATTAGCCGTGTAGATCTCCGAAACGGCGTGCCCTACGGGATTTATACGAGAAGACGAATATATCTTTTAAAACATCGATACCCTTTTTCTGATTATTTATATCATTATCTTATTATTTATTTGTTCTATGTTCTGCTATGTAACAAAATATCGATCGTGTTTTACACGAAACCTCTTCCCCTTTATTCGACAGAAATGCCAGAATAAAGGGTGAATTCCTTATAGGAAATCTAACCATATCATTGGTACTGAAGCCAATCTGCTGCAGACTAAAACGTCTCACACCAAAGCAAACTGCATTCTCAGCACCAAAGCTGATTTCTCTCTTTTCTGTCCAACATCGCATTTAGTCATTTTTGCATATATTCTCAAATCACGTGGCGACGCCAAAATCGCTTCATTTTCTTTCACGCGAGCAAGTTACTGATATATATCCATAAAAAGTCGTTTTGCAATGCCAGGTTTTTTTATGCCATTATGGCTTTTTCCCATAACACGTTTTTTATCAATTATCATCCTCCCTTTTTTAGTGACTTGAATTCGATAAGTAATTCCTTTGCTTTAAAGAATTTTTAACCTGAAACACATTAGGACCTTTTCGATTTAAACTAAATTACCGAGCCACCTATGGCAAGGTGATTCGCAACAAAACAATCACATCACTCTTCTGGAGGAAATCATCAGGTTAATCATCTTCCAAATTACCCGCCTGCCGAATCCCTTACGGATCTTTTTCCCTCTCTGCAAGGATCTTTAAAAACTAGCCGTGAATTCCACAAACAAATAGTGGAAATTCTTCTAATTCTTAAGCACGAGGCACAACAATCATAATTTGGCTGCCTTTCATGGGATATACTCAATGACATGGTACTCTGTTTAGTCTCTACATATTTGACAAGACAATTATTCCATGTAGTAAACTAAATACATAATTAATTATATCTGAAATTGGTTTTGTCTCTCTTTCTCTCGCCCCCCTGACCCCTCTCTCTCTCTCTCACTCATCTCTCACTTTACCTCAAATCCCGCATCGATTGAGTTTCTCGGCTTGAGATTCACTGAATTAGAAATTATCCTAATTATTTAATCGAGCAAAAACGAGGAAACTGATACAGACACAAAACAGTCCGTGGGCTGTAGGAACCATTACGGATGGAATGTATAAAATCGAAGTAAGAATCAATAATTGTGATTGTACAGAACTTTCCAAATGAAGGAAAAAGTCGAAGTTTAAGGTGTAATATTAGCATGAGAAAAAGATGGCAAGTAATGGATTAATAAAAAAATTGTATTACTATTTAGTAATTATATAAAAAATTCATTCAGATAATTATAATTTAAAACAAATATTGCAAAAAAATACCCTATTTGACAGTAAATGGGATGCACAATATTTAAAAAGTAGAAGGAAACATGTCCATGAAACAGATGGAGAAGGGTGCGAAGACACCACGAAAATTGAAAGTAGAAAAGAATCTAAAAAAGCGATAAACAATAATAAAACATTAGTAACCATAGGAGAAAGCGCGTTAAATCTGAGGGACGAACTCTTTAAAGGAGCGAACCGGTACTTGTTGCGTTGCGCAGAAGTGCCAAGTGGGTCCGCGACATCCTTCCTGTGCGTGGTTTGAGCTTGGCAGTAGAGAGCATCTTGCTCGACTGACGATTTTGGTCGGACTTCGTTTCGGCTAGCCTGTTTTCGACTGTTGTATGGCTGCTGTCTATTACCGAGGCGTTTTGTAAAGTTGAGGAGACCTCTCGTCCGTTTAAAGGTAAGACGGCAAAATTCAACTCGAATGTGAAGTACAGTGTTGTTTTTTGTTTGCTCCATGGCGGACTCAAGAGCTTTCTTTTCTTGGGGTGTTATATATTGTTTCCGTGGTCCAGTCTATATATTTCGATACCGATGAATTAATATGTAAAGTTATTTGGTTTCCTAATCTATCCTAATTATTAGTGACAGGTTACATACAAATTTATTCGCAAAATTCTAAGCTAAATAGCTCGTTTTCTATCTGTTCTCAAAAAAAAATACATAAGAAAATAAAGTTCTCTCTCACTCCTCACAGCTTAGGTTATAATAAGATCTTATATCTAAATCTATTTTCTAATCTGAGCTTGTGCCGGCCATGGGAATAATCACAGCCCAAGGTTTAATTCTGAAAAGCTGGGGAAGCATCGATAACGGGTGGTTAGACGCCACGTTATAGTATCAACTCAGATCATTGATTGTCCCCAAGTTTTCCCTCTCCTGAGTTGTCGGGATGGAATTAGGTTTAATTTTCTTTTCTGCAATCAGCTAAGAAAACAATGAATTCTCAGTGGCGTCTCCACAGGCGCCTGGAGCCGGCACTAGACATTTGATCTGGTCTATTTTTCAAAGTTTTGCAGGTCACAAATTAGAGAATATAACCACGTTGAGCCACCATGTAACGGGTAAGTGAAATATTTATTTGATTAAAAACCCCGATACAAGGTACCTAAAAAACTTGAAAACGTGTGCCGATATTTCAGTATTATCTGAGAGCCATAACAAGGGTGATTGTTAAGAAAGGTTAACGTTCTTTTTAATTTAAAAGTGAAAAATTGGGTGATACTTTATGAGTGTTGAAAAAGGTTGTTTCATACGACATTTTTGTTCAGTTTTCCAAACACCCGGTGAATATTGAAACTGCTGCAACAACTTTTCAATTGATTAATTCTTATGAACAAGGCATTAGAAACGTGGTGATTGACAGAGGTTAGTGTGCCTTCTAGTTTAAAGTTTCTAATCCGTGGAATATCATGTGTGTTAAAAAGACGTTTCACGTCAAAAAAATTTGCAGTTGCTTCCCAGCCATCAAGCAAGCATTGACAGAGTTCTGCAGTCAATTGTGAGCATCAAAAACTTTTGTAGTCTGGACTCGTACCTGTCATTAAAACGCAGCCTGAGTAAAGCAGGAAACTCAGCTCCATTATGGATCAGGCGTACAACATGTTGACGGCGAAGATAAAATTGGATAAGATCAATAAGTGGATTAAATTTGGTATAAAGAATATTAGAATATTGAATAATATGTTAAGGTATTTAGAATGATCTGTAGGACAAAAAATGCCCGTACAATCTACAGTAGGATTTTTAAATGCATTGAAAACTAAATTGAAAGTAATAAGAAACATGGGAAAAGGAGTTAAAATTTCAAACATGTGCGTGTTTGAAATTAAATTAATTAATTAACGTTTTAATTTAAAGTGATTAATTCCGACAAATTTTGTGAGTGCTCAAAAAAGAGGCTTCTTCATAGGAATTTCTTTTCCAGTTTTTCAACCACCCTGTGAATATCAAGACTGTTGAAATAGCTTTGCAACTGGCTGATTGTTGTGAACAAACGATAAGAAACCTGGTGTCTGTTAAAATCAGTTAGTGCTCTTTCTCATTTTAAATACATACTCAGAGCCACCTATTGTAATATTATTTGTGAAATTGTTTGACTATAAAACTTAGTTCATAACAAATTTTTTCAGTTGCTTCCCAGGCACCAAATAAGCAGTGAGCATCAAAACTTTATAGTGGACTCTTACCTGACAGGAAAAAATGGATGAAATCAACAAGTGAATGAAATTTGGTACGCAAAATATTAGAATATTATATAATATGCTAAAGTATTTAGACCTGTATGTAGGCCAAAAAATGCATGTTCAGTCAACAATAGGAATTTGCGTTGTAAACTAAATTAAAAGCAATCAGAAAAAAGGGAAACGGTGCTGCAAATTCGAATAGAGAAACAGATCAAATACAGTGGGAAGATTTAGAATCAGCTTTTAAAAGCAGGATAAGAACATGAAAATAATAGAATCTTACCATCAACTGGCGTCAGTGCATGGTATGATGAAAATGTGTCAAATCCAATTTTAGTTAAAGTGGGAGAATTTCAGAAAACAGATTCAGCTTGGTCATTGACTGAAATTATAAACCTAATAGTAAATTTTAATAAATATCTGTTAATCAATTCAGGTGTATCAACTTCCGCGCAATTGCCTAAATATATTAGAGATAAAAGAGCAGTTATAAATGTAGAAAACAGTGATAAGTACTGCTTTCTATAACCCAGCATAAGAAATGCTTTAGATACTTTCTTACCTATATTATTTGATTGACTTCGAATATTTTTTAATTTTAATTATATATTCCTCTTATCTTCAAGTTCTCGAGGATTCTTAATTATAATCGATACATCTAGAAACGCGTGAAATTCCTTTCTCACAATTGCACTCTATCATTTAGGGACGTCATCAAAAATATTACAGAAATTTAGCACGGACTCGACCCAATACAGCTGTAGAATGTTTTCTAATAATATTATATCTGCCTCTTTATCTTTATATATTTTTATATATTATCTCTTTATATATTTATTTATTTATTAGACTGCAGACTAATGTTTTTCACGAGTTATTCACGCACTAAATAAATAAAGACAGGACTTTTTCATTGAGTGTATCATCTATAAGGAAGCAACGAATCAAATTAATAGAGAAAACCATATGTCATATATAGCCCTCCATATCTTCTTGTGTAAGTGTAGTACAGTGTACACACATAGCGTTGTCTAGAACCGGAGCAGATTTGCTTCTGTTTTGTTTCCAGTTGCGTTTTTGCTTCGGAACGTTTCGTATCTATAAGTACCTCTAACATTACTGCACATCCATATATATTGTCCCATATACCTCTACTGCACAGATGTAAGTTATTTCTAAAATATAAATATGGTAGTGAGGTATTGCGGGTGGCTGGAGATGACGGCAGTGTTTTTCCCTGCCGGATTTTTTCAATAAAGTGGACTCTGCGGCTTCCGAGATTGTTGTAGGACGTCAGGTCCTCCTTACCTTATGACTCCAGGTACGTAATCTAACCTAATTATGCGTGACAGGTTACATAAAAATTTATTCGCAAAATTCTAACCTTAATAGCTCGTTTTCTATCTGTTCTCAACAAAATACATAAGAAAATAAAGTTCTCTCTCACTCCTCACACCTTAGGTTATAACAAGATCTTAGATCTAAATCTATTACCTAATTTGAGCTTGTGCCGGCCATGGGAATAATCACGGTCTAATGTTTAATTCTGAAAATCTGGGGAAATATCCATAACGGGTGGTTAGCCACCACGTTATAGTATTAACCTAGATCATTAATTGCCCCCAAATTTTCCCTCTCCTGAGTTGTCGGGATTGATTTAGTTGAATTTTCTTTTCTGCCATAAGAAAATAAAACAATGAATTCTCAGTGGCATCTCCACAGGCGCCTGGGGCCGGCACCAGACATTTGGTCTGGTCTATTTTTCAAAGTTTTGCAGGTCACAAATTAGAGAAAATAACCACGTTGAGCCACCATGTAACGGGTGCGTGAAATATTTATTTGATTAAAATCCCGTTACAAGGTACCTAAAAAACTTGAAAACCTGAGCCGATATTTCAGTATTATCTGAGAGCCATAACTAGGGTGATTGTTAAGAGAGGATAATGTTCTTTTTAATTCAACAGTGACAAATTCAGTGAAATTTTGTGAGTGTTGAAAAAGGTTGTTTCATACGACATTTTTGTTCAGTTTTCCAAACACCCGGTGAATATTGAAACTGCTGCAACAACTTTTCAATTGATTAATTCTTATGAACAAGGCATTAGAAACGTGGTGATTGACAGAGGTTAGTGTGCCTTCTAGTTTAAAGTTTCTAATCCGTGGAATATCATGTGTGTTAAAAAGACGTTTCACGTCAAAAAAATTTGCAGTTGCTTCCCAGCCATCAAGCAAGCATTGACAGAGTTCTGCAGTCAATTGTGAGCATCAAAAACTTTTGTAGTCTGGACTCGTACCTGTCATTAAAACGCAGCCTGAGTAAAGCAGGAAACTCAGCTCCATTATGGATCAGGCGTACAACATGTTGACGGCGAAGATAAAATTGGATAAGATCAATAAGTGGATTAAATTTGGTATAAAGAATATTAGAATATTGAATAATATGTTAAGGTATTTAGAATGATCTGTAGGACAAAAAATGCCCGTACAATCTACAGTAGGATTTTTAAATGCATTGAAAACTAAATTGAAAGTAATAAGAAACATGGGAAAAGGAGTTAAAATTTCAAACATGTGCGTGTTTGAAATTAAATTAATTAATTAACGTTTTAATTTAAAGTGATTAATTCCGACAAATTTTGTGAGTGCTCAAAAAAGAGGCTTCTTCATAGGAATTTCTTTTCCAGTTTTTCAACCACCCTGTGAATATCAAGACTGTTGAAATAGCTTTGCAACTGGCTGATTGTTGTGAACAAACGATAAGAAACCTGGTGTCTGTTAAAATCAGTTAGTGCTCTTTCTCATTTTAAATACATACTCAGAGCCACCTATTGTAATATTATTTGTGAAATTGTTTGACTATAAAACTTAGTTCATAACAAATTTTTTCAGTTGCTTCCCAGGCACCAAATAAGCAGTGAGCATCAAAACTTTATAGTGGACTCTTACCTGACAGGAAAAAATGGATGAAATCAACAAGTGAATGAAATTTGGTACGCAAAATATTAGAATATTATATAATATGCTAAAGTATTTAGACCTGTATGTAGGCCAAAAAATGCATGTTCAGTCAACAATAGGAATTTGCGTTGTAAACTAAATTAAAAGCAATCAGAAAAAAGGGAAACGGTGCTGCAAATTCGAATAGAGAAACAGATCAAATACAGTGGGAAGATTTAGAATCAGCTTTTAAAAGCAGGATAAGAACATGAAAATAATAGAATCTTACCATCAACTGGCGTCAGTGCATGGTATGATGAAAATGTGTCAAATCCAATTTTAGTTAAAGTGGGAGAATTTCAGAAAACAGATTCAGCATAGCCATTGACTGAAATTATAAACCTAATAGTAAATTTTAATAAATATCTGTTAATCAATTCAGGTGTATCAACTTTCGCGCAATTGCCTAAATTTATTAGAGATGAAAGAGCAGTTATAAATGTAGAAAACCGTGATGAGTACTGCTTTCTATGACCCACCATAAGAAATGCTTTAGATACTTTCTTACCTATATTATTTGGTTGACTTCGAATATTTTTTTAATTTTAATTATATATTCCTCTTTATCTTCAAGTTCTCGAGGATTCTAAATTATAATCGATACATCTAGAAACGCGTAAAATTCCTTTTTTACAATTGCACTCTATCATTTAATGACGTCATCAAAAATATTACAGAAATTTAGCACGGACTGGACCCAATACAGCTGTAGAATGTTTTCTAATAATATATCTGCCTCCTTATCCTAAAGTTTCAAAAGATTCTAGACTGCAGAATAATGTTTTTCACGAGTTATTCACGCACTAAGTAAATAAAGATAGGACTTTTTCATTGAGCGTATCATCTATAAGGAAGCAACGAATCAAATTAATAGACAAAACTAGATGTCATACATAGCCCTCCATATCAAATTTTACGCATAGAACAGCATCTTTTACGCATTAAATGACGAAAAGGGGGTATGAGAACAGAAGAAATTCGAAATGGTGGGGTTTGGAGTGGAAAGGTTGGGTTTTGTGATGGAGGGTGATGGGCTTCCTTGTTTTTCTCCGGACGACTGGAGTAAGGGTGAGTATGGAATGGAGAAAAGTTAATTTTGCCCAGCCGCTTTGTATTATTTTGTTGTGAGGCTCTATAGAGAATGTGATGTGTCGAGAAGGAATGTGGAGGTCTTCGGTTTTTTCTGTGTAATGAGAATAATTAGGGTAAGGTCTAGAATAAGGATTTAAAGAGTTCTGGGGGTCAGTAAAGAGATAAAGTGTAACGAAAGAGACAAAGTGAAGGTAGAAACTCTAAGAAATAATTCTGTAAAGATGAAACTTGTAAGGGTATGTACAGACTCTCAAATCCGTAAAAAGGAGGGAGCATAAATAAATACGAACTATTAATGAACACAGTTACGATCTCGACCCTGCTTACACAAATGATGCAGGATTACAATATTCTTTAAATTGAGGGTCCTCTGGCGCTTCGAGGTGAATATTAAAATATAAATATCTACACATGGTCTATTGATTTTCCTTAGTCTAGACTTATTCTCTTGGCTAGACGGTAAGAGTGTTCTTATTATCTTTTTACGAGCCGTCCTTCCCTCGCGTTCGGAGGTTAGGTACGGCTTCGGCGAAACCCCGGAAAGTTGTTTGCATACCTTTCTGAGTTTTCTCGAAAACTTAATTACAAAACATAGGGTCGTATAGGAACCACTTACAAGAAATGAAACAAATTCCTGCATAGGTTCCTGCATAGCTTCACTATTAGGAAACTATATGCATTCCCATAAAGGTATGATTTTTATATTGTGAACTGATTATTGGATTGAAATATAATTTAAGAATTATTAAGTAATAATGTTTTAATGATTTAGCGATGTATTTTTATGCGCTGATTTGACACTCACTCGGCACCTGTCAAAACAAACAGGCGTAGCCACCTTGCCAGGTATTCGAGCCGGGATGCTACCAGAGAAAGCCGAGGCCAGGTTTGGCTTAAAAAGTTTGGGAAAGCGAGGAAGCTCTAGTGAGTCAAGGTAAGCGTCAGCATTTATTTTCTACATCCAGGCCTTTAAAATGTGTGTGCTTTAACTTAGTTTTTGAGCATTTGTGTCATCAGTTCGAATAATATTACGCCGAACGCCATTGTTAATTTCGCATAATTAATTAGGAGTGAGCAATTGATCAATTCTCGAGTAGGACATAAGCAAAACTTTTCGTTATTTTGTAAATTTATTTTATTCAAAACCGGACGGTTTTCGTTTCTTTCTCTGCCTGTTTTAGTCCAAGCGGCGACACTCTCCTGTCTCTCTCTTCTGACGCATGCACGATACATCTAACTGATATTTGTAGACTGTACAATACAGATGTACAGTCTACAGAGCATGCCGTTCGGCAAGACGCAGTAACACGTGAGTCAGATTGCACGAAAGCCCACTAGTGTTTCGTCAACCGGTAAGAATGATTATGTGTCGCGATGGCAAGTGATAATCAAGATGGACAGTTTATGCAGTGTACTCCACCTCACTTGCTCACTCAACAAAAAAGGAGTGCTGTATGGGACAGGCTACGGGACTCGTATCCCGGATTAAATCAATACAAGGTATTTAGAAGTTAAGGATCACGGTGAAAAAATTGTCTTGTTCATTTCCGTTGACTTTAACATGACTGAGCATGATTCCTTCGCTACCCAAGGCCAGTCCCTCATTAATTTAAAACATTGTTTGACGTTTTAAAGATTGCATTGCTATTAATGTTTTTCGAAAGAGTTTTAATAGTGAAGATATCTTACGTATATGGAATAACATCTTCTGTGAAAAAGAGGAATGCCTTTTGAACATCGAGTTTAAATAAGACTGAGATTGCAATAAATTATGCTAATAAAATATCGCATGAATTATAAGGAATAACAATTCACGTAGAGGCTTATTTTTTATCTCATTTTCGTCAGATTTAAATACTGTCAGAATTTTCTTAATTCTTAGTGCAAAATGTATCCCATTACTTTAAATGTCATTATAATTACATGACGTGTAATTTTGAACAATTTTGATGTGGAATTCTCGCAGGCTGCGTGCTTTTGTGCACTCTAAAGTTCAGCTTTAAAGCTTTTAGATTTAAGTATGCAATTTGAACCATTCGCAAAGTGTCAGTTGTTTAGATTGACATGCCTGCCACATTTAACATTTTGCGCTTTAACACTGTACATTTGAAATTTAATTTTGAAGTTGATAACTTTAAAAAATATAATATTTAATCGTTAAATTATTCGTATATTGTGAATTCAAAAAATATACAGGTTTGAATTCCTATTTTCTTTTGAAAATCGATGATAAAGCAGGAACGTTTTAGCAAGAGAAATTGAAACTAAAAAGAAGGAAGGTATTGAAAAGATACGAAGTTTATTGTGTGACTGTTCTCAACATTGCAAACGTCTTGAAACAGTATCTCAGGCATGACAACCATACTGCTGATGGGGGGAGATTACGATATCCGTGGCGACAAAATTTTAATGGGGACTCCTATAGGATTTTTGGCGAGAAACGCGAATCTGAAATTTTTAAATCGATATCTCGAATAGTTTTCGAGATATGTCGATTTTTTCTGTTAGAACTATCGACTCGTATTTTTTATTAATATAATTTCTGAATATCAATTTCGATGGTATTTTTTTCGAGAAAAACGGATCTGAAATTTTTTAATCGATATCTGGAATAGTTTTAGAGAAAAGCATTTTTTTCTGTTAAACTGAATAATCGAATAATACAGGTCTCACTCCTATCCCTTTACAATTTCTAGTGGGGGACGGAAAGGCACCCCTGTGACTGGTTACAGAAATAATGAAAGATCACACCCCTACCCCTTTTCCGACGCCTCGTGGGGGCGGAAAGGCACCCCTGTGAGTAGTCACAGAAATAATGAAAGGTCACACCCCTACCCCTTTTCCAACACCTCGTGGGAGCGGAAAGGCACCCCTGTGCCTAGTAACAAAAATAATGAAAGGTCACACCCCTACCCCTTTTCCAACGCCTCGTGGGGGCGGAAAGGCAACCCTTTGACAAGGCACACAAATAATGAAAGGTCAAACCCGAACCCCTTTTCCGACGCCTCGGGAGGGGGGGGGGGCGGAAAGGCACTCCTGTGACTGGTTACAGAAATAATGAAAGGTCACACCCCTACCCCTTTTCCAACACCTCGTGGGAGCGGAAAGGCACCCCTGTGAGTAGTCACAGAAATAATGAAAGGTCACACCCCCACCCCTTTTCCGACGCGTCGTGGGGGGGAAAGGCACCCCTGTGACTGGTTACAGAAATAATGAAAGGTCACACCCTACCCCTTTTTCAACACCTCGTGAGGGCGGAAAGGCACCCCTGCGAGTAGTCACAGAAATAATGAAAGGTCACATCCTACCCCTTTTCCAACACCTTGTGGGGGTGGAAAGGCACCCCTGCGAGTAGTCACAGAAATAATGAAAGCTCACACCCCTTCCTCTTTTCCGACGCCTCGTGGGGGCGGAAAGGCACCTCTGTGACTGGTTACAGAAATAATGAAAGGTCACACCCCTACCCCTGTTCCAACGCCTCGTGAGAAAATTGGCATTGGTAACTTCGATTGTACGTATAAAGAACCATCTTCTCACATTTCTGAAATTCAAATGTTCCTACAACAGCGAATTCGAGCAATTGGGGCTGCCGCAACGTTGTATGCGCTAATGAGTGACTCCAGGGTCAGGTCGACCGCCTCAGCCTAGAACGCCTCGCCAGGCTCGAAAAATGAAGTCGCGGTTCTTAACTACATCTGCCCATCCCTCTTGTGCTGCATGTAACCCAAACCACTTCATCGGTCATTTTCAAGAGTGGCATAGGCGTCATGCTCCTGAGAGGTATCAAACTGCGATTCGACTACGTTCATGCTTTGATTGTCACTAGATGGGACATAGGAGTCGTAACTGCCCTTAGAAGGCTTTGTTATCGTCTACGCTATAAACAGCATCATATCACACTTCATGAAGACATGACTCGTAAAAAGCCTTCGACTGAAGACTCGGACTCCTATACCACTAATAAAGTTCGGTTGTATTCGGAATCCGATTATTCGGCCTCTTTCTGACAAGCTCTGCTTGCTACAGCACAAGTCGCCGTAAAGACCTCGAATGGACACCAATTTCGAACAAGCCCTCCTCGACCCTGGCTTTGAGACCAGCTTTTTGTTCCGCGGATTTGTTCACATTTTGGTTAACCACAGCAGGTGATCAATATTTTCGTTAGCACAGTTAAAAATAAAACAATCGAAATTGCTCCTAGACGCGTGGCCCTTCCTCTCGAATCTCGGTAATCATTGTTACTTGTTGAAGTGAATGTTCTTGTTCTTCGTGATCTTCGTGTGATCGCCCCATCAGAGAAAGTTGCGGATCGGGATTGGCATCAGATCCTGGGGCTTCCCTTAGTGGATCCAAAGTTCATTGTACCCCATTCCATCGATGTGCTCTTAGGCGCTGATGTTTACGGCTCACCTGTTCTGGATGCGATTCGTCAAGGATCACGAAAGCATCCCGTCGCCTTTCGATTCGTTTTCAGGCGGGTTGTGATTGGTCCGGTCGAATGCTCTACACCTTCAGATGTATCGGGCCATTCCAGAACCGTGATGACGTTAAGTGTTCGTCAAAGGGACAATCTTGCTAGCTTCCTGAAAAGGTTCTGGGAACAAGAGGAAGTAAATATTCCCTCGTTGATTTCTCTCAAGGATCAGGAATGTGAGCGAGCTTTCACGGACGGACTCAGACGCGGCAACACGGGCAGATACATCGTCCGCCTCCCTCTTCAACAAGACTGTATCCGCACCTTAGGAGAGTCTCTGCTGAGATTAGAATAACTAAAATAGAATAGTAATCCACGGTTTTGTGGATGCCAGCAAACATGACTTTGCCGCTGTAGCTTACATCCGAATGCCTTTCTCACAGAGAACCTGCAATGCACAACTTATCACATCCAAGGCTTGCGTCGCACCCGTCAAAACCAGGACTATCCCTAAGCTGGAATCTTGCGCTATTGTGTTTGTGGTTCGATTGATTAATTCCGTACGCCAGGAATTGGAACTCTCTCATGCGGTCACCTACGCTTGGTCGGTTTCACTAAGCGTTCTCGGTTGTATTCAAACAGATGATCCTTCCCGTTGACCGATTTCTGTCGCCAATCGAATTTCGGAGATCCAGCGAACTCTCTCCAAAGCTTTTTGGCGCTACATCCCTACAAAGGAAAATCCAGATGATAATGCCTCTAGAGGAATGGATCCTCGAGCTTTAGCTCAGCAGAATCTGTGGTGAAATAGCCTTCAACGAGTGACGTTTACTGGCCAGCGTTTCATTGTCCCGATGAAACCTCTCCGACTGACCCTCCCCAAGAAAACTATAAGGAATTCGAGCAGCAGTCCATTGCAGTTCGTCACGCACACTGCAAGCTTTTTACTATCAGCAATCTCTCTTCCTTTAATCGTCTAACAAGAGTGATTGCGCGTTGTCTGCACTTTAAACTTTTTCTTCTTAAGCCTGCTATGGAGCGTTTTTTTGTCATTTATGGATCAGCGCCTTACTCCTGAAGAGATCCCTGGCGCGTTTTTAGTTTTCATTTTCTGTGCTCAAGGCTGCAGTTTTGAGGAAAAATCAAACATCCTCGAGACAGACTTCAGAAATCCGATCAATTGATGGGCGATCTTGCTGCTGGAAGAGTTGTCTACTCTCGCTGTAGGGATTGAAACGTGTATGAAATTCCGACCTCTACTTCCAATCACGGATGATCTCGAAAACCTCGACACCTTAACTCCAGGTCATGCTCTCGTAGACAGAACATTATAACAGATTCCCGGAGCAACAAAGTCGGATTAGGAACTGAGCTATGTCACTTACTGTCGTCTTATCCAAGGAATGCATGCCCAGTTTTGGAACCGCTGATCTCAGGAGTACATTCGTACACTTCCTTAAAGAAATGAATGGACTGTGCCGAAATGTAATCATCGAAACGGACACGAGACAGTCGACAGTCGACCCTTCTCTACTTCGATGTAGGACATGGCTGACTCTATGGGGCCAATTGCGCTCCATGGCGGGCGGAACAAAATTTTACTTATACATGGAATTTTATTGTGTGCGTCATGACGGGCGGCACTAAACTCTTGACCTTCGTACGTGGAATTTGTTTCGTTCAGCGAACGAGGCGGGCGGGATGTTAATAATTTGTTTGATGTTATTGTTCCCCTTTTGAATCACCTTCAGGTTTCATTGATCATAACATGGTCTCCGCCCAATGCTTATTCTCCTTGAAGTTCAACCTCTGTTTTTGAGTTTCGGGCACTACCCATTCTTTGTATGGGAACTCAGGTAGTGGCGTGAGGATTTCTTTGTTGAGCAGGCCCGGACCCTTTTTCTGTGCTGTTCAGTTTCAATCAAGGTATAGGCTAATGTAGCCACTTGGGTGCGTGCCACGATTTAAAATCAATTGTGCTTTATTTGAGACAATTCGGGTATTTAAGTACTTTGATTCAAAGTCAGCGTTTCTTTAATTTTGTATTACTTGTTCAGTGATCTCTCGACTTGATCATCTTCTGGTGTTGTGGGAAGTGAAGAATCGGATGAGGTATTACTTCCGGTCGCGTCGGGATTGATCGTTCGGTGAACGATCGTGGTCGTAGCTCCTGAAGGCTACATCTTTGCCAATTTTCCAAAAACAACCAAAACCTTTTTTTATGCACAAAAGGAGTGCTGTATGGGACAGGCTACGGGACTCGTATCCCGGATTAAATCGACACAAGGTATTGAGAAGTTAAGGATCACGGTGAGAAATTGTCTCGTTCATTTTCGTTGACTTTAAGATAACTGAGCATGATTCCTTGACTACCCCACCCCAGTCCGTCATTAATTCAGAACGATTTTAAAAATGTATAAATATAAATTCCTAAATTTTTATAATTTTCGAGTTCAGAATTTAAATTTTCAATGCTTAATCTTCCAATTTAAAGAAAGTTCCAATGTGAATTATCAAAATTACAGCAATTTTTATTTTTAAATTTGAAGCTTGCATAAATTTCAGTTGTCCTTTCTGAAAATTCAAAAATCTTTAATTTTAAAGATATAAAAATACAAATTCTTAAATTTTGAAAATCAAAAGTCCAGTCTTGAATTCTAAACTTTCCAAATTGAAGTAATTTCGAATATAAATCATCAAAGTTACAGCATATTAAATTGTAATACATAAAACTGGCATAATTTGTTAATGGTAAATTTCTGAAATTGAAAACTCTTCAATTCTTAAGATTTATCATATAAATTTTTCCGATCTTAAAAAATAATAATAGATAATTCTTGAATTTTGAAAATGTAGAATTACAGATTATTCAATTTTACAGATTTATATTTTGAAGGTATGTAATTTTGAACGTTAATTTGTTGTTGAATATTCAAATTTTGAAGACTTAAAATAAAAAAGTCTTCAATTCTGAAGATTTATAAATAAAAAATATTGAGTTTGCATGATTTCAAATATCAAAAAACATTTTCATTTCTAAGTTTCCGAATTAAAGAAATTTCAAAAAGAAAGCATAAAAATTGCAGAATATTGATTTTAAAAATGTTTGAATTGCATAATTTTTAATTGTAAATTTTCAAAATGAAAATATCTCTAATTCTAAAGATTTACAATCCAAAGTTATACAATTTTGAACAGCTAAAATTGGAAACTTTTCAATTTTAAAGATACAAAAATAAAAATTCTTAAATTTTGATGATTATGAAGGTTAAAAGTCGACCTTTCATTTCTGAATTTTCCAAATTGAAGAAATTTCAAATACCAATCATCAAACTCACAGAATTTTCCATTTTTAAACTCAAAACTTGCATAATTTTTGGTTGTAAAATCAGTTATTGAAGGAATTTCCCCAATACTGCGCCTAATTTTGATTGGCAAGAATTTGATATTCCAATTCAAACTAACAAATTTCTATACAATTGCAAAAATATCAAGTGGAAATATAATCTTATCACAGTGAATAAATAAATTTTAAGATTATTCATATTATTATCGATTTTCCCTATACAAAGAGATGTGCCCTGGTCCATGGCGTTCCCAATATTTTAACATTTTAATTGTTTGCCAGTTTTAACGTATTTACGTTTTATTTCAATATGCAAATAATTTGAAATGAATATTTTAATAAATATCATTTCATATAATTTATTACGCTTTTATGTTGAAGTGGGCACCAATGTTAATGCGATGGCTGATATGCTTTCTTCGCAGAGAAGAATTTATATCATTGTTGAATGTACTGGAATATACTACAGTCAACGGTGAGCAATAAAAATTACGAAACATTTGAAATTATCAGACTTGACTGTTTTATTATGTGGATTACATTCTTATACATGTGATTCTCGTTGAAATGTGAAAAATTGTCATTGAGTAACGTCATTCAGATTTCGTCGATGCACAAATATTTCATTCTATTGCAGTGGATGAAAATATGTTCTATAATTATTCTACACCACGTGAAATATGCGTCATGAGGCAAACAAATTTACATATTGCTTAAGCAAGCTTCGAGATCATTCCAACATTCGGGTACACGAAAGAAGAACTTTAATATGAATGTCGTGGCTGCACAACAGGTGGCGCACATCGTCTATTTTATTTGATCCATCCACCTGAAACAGTCATTATTATATATTATTATGTTAACTACCATATCGTTTTTAAGTAAATAAATTTTATAAATTGAACTCTTTCACATTAATTTATCTACATTCAAATAATATCGTTTTCTAAATGCACTCGTGGTTGATAAACTACCAATTTGAAGCGGTTAAAAGTTCATTATTTCACTATTTGCAGAAACGATATTTTAGCATATTTGAACAATTAATCTTCAGATAATTCGAATATGTCTTTCTACACGACCTACCTTCTTCGCAGTTTTTTTGGAAGCATTCTTATGTTTTTCTAGCGAAAGTAAGGTATTCGCCACTATCAAGCACTGCACAAACTGGGTACACTGACAATTAACTAAGAGTAGCACCTTAAGTGGCCGAGTATTTTTCTCCAAGAAATTTCCTTTTACCTATTTTTCTTCTAATAAATTTAATATTTTCTAGTTGAAAAATGTAGATCTCTTGTTTTATATACAATGAAGACATTTCAAATAATTTTTCTGAATAAAATAAAATTCACCTTCCTGCTCAGTTCTTCGAGTTCGATGAAGATGGCAAAGGTGGCCAAGAATAAAGTTGTGATGGCTTTAAAAATAAAAATAAAAGTATTCTCGAACTAAGTTAGACCAGGATTTTTTCTCGATTTATTTAAATGATGCAATTCAAGTCATTTTAACTTATAATGTGATTGGGATCCGAGCTTTAGTACTTTAGATAATATATAGCTTATAGGATAAAGGCACTAAAGCCTGTTCTCAATTACACTCTAAATTAAAAATTAAAATAAAATGCCTTAATTGAACAGAATACAAGTCCAAAATATCAGAGGAAAATAAATATATGGGATGGTCAGTAATTGGTGACGTAATATAGAATACCATTTGCATGATTGTAAAATCATAAATAATGTTTTTTTGATTAGAAGAAATATGCAGCATACCATTTATTAATTTGATTATTTTTTTAATTCATGAATAATAATTAAGCTTTAGTATATTTTAATAATATGCTTAATAATAAACCTTGACAATACATAAAATCTATTCACAGCAAGCATGTTTTTTGTATAGATGATTACTTACCTAGTAGTAAGAAAGCCAATGACACTTTTCGAAACATTTTGAAATTTCATTGAATCAAACTTCTTTTGGGGGAAAAGCTTGTCAAATAGCAATGTTCGGGAAGAAATTAAATACTTGGAGAATGATAATATTCGCCATTACAATTGTCTTATATGCATTTACGTGTTGAGCAAATTTTCAAGATTCGGTTCAAATCAAAATAAGTTTGAGATCTCGCATTGTGTAGTGTATTATCTGAAAATACGCTCTTTTTTGATCATGTAAGAAAATATACAAGTGTCGTAATTTAACTTTAAAGTAAAAAGATATTTACCAATAAAAATATATAATTTTGTTTCAAATATTAATACAAGACAATTGCGACTTTAGAAGTTATTTCTTTGCTTGTGATCCTTATTAGAATAAGATTGGGCGAAAAATATTGAACAAAATCATGCGACAAGTAAACCTAGGCACTATGAATTTGGCCGATTTCGAAAGAAGTGATTGCGAAAATAGTGATAATTTCAATATTTTCCTAAGTTACGAATACGTTATGAAATTTCTGTCATTGTTTAGAATTCTTAGGATCATTCAAAAGATTAATTTTTCTCAAATGTTAATATTCTGTCTTCAAATTCTTGCAAATTTTTTAATTGATATTGTAGAAGCCTAAATCTGCTAAGAAAAGTATAAGGATTAATGAAGTGCTCATACTCAGAGAATTAATTTGAGGCGAACCGATTGACCTACAAATATTAATACATTTTATTGAAGAGTGAGAAAACTATGGTAATTAATATTTAAAAAATCGGCTTTTTTATAGTCAAACTTTTTTCATTAACATAATTCAAAATTGATACAGGACTGGAAAAGATTCCTTGACTTGAGACAAATCGATTGACATATAATATTAATAAGTTGTAATGAAGAATACGGAAGTTAAAGTGATTTATATTAGTTGAAAAATCTGTTTTAAACAGAAAAACTATTTTCTTCAGCATAATTTAAAGTTAACGTAAGAGTAGAAAAGACTCCTTGATTCGAAACATTATGATTGACTTATGATTATGATAATATTTTCGTATACGTGATGAGCTCGTTTTGAAGGTTCGGTCAAATGTAAACCATTTTAAGGTCTAGTAATCCATTCTCATCCTACACTATTTATTCGATTTGAACGTTTTTTCAAAATAAAAGTTTTTAAATTTCAAAAAGATTTGCGTCTTGGGAATTTTTGATAAAAAATGTGGTTAGTTATTTATTTAACAACAAAAGTGAATTTTTTTTACTTTTGAGGAGCACTATTTTTTTAAGATTTTCAAATATATCAAACAAGATAATATATTTGTGCTAAAACTACTTATAAATAACTTTCAGTGGGCAAGAATAATGTCAAAGATGGTTTATTACGTTATAAACAAATTCATGAAGAAAAGTTGTTTTACGGGATTGGCATTATTTGGGTAATTGAAATCCAGAGCTTCTTTATAAAATGTGAGAGAAATTAATTTTTCTGTACGATTAGTTGAAAAAAGATGCTATTTGGCAATTATTTTAACAATTTTGATAAACAAATTAACAGATCAAATATTTTTTAAGGAGTAGGCTCAATGTTTTTGTGCATAATTAACTAAGAATATCTTTCCGATGACTCTTTGCTATTATACTTCGACAATTTATAAGAATTAATAATTACTCAGACGATTTTCATGCACAAATTCAGAATTTGGCTATTTTTCAAATAATACGCTCTATTTTGTTTTGTTTATTAAAACAGTATTTATAAACAAATGCAGTGTTTGGCTATTTTCTAACGAATAAGGTCAGTTTTTTGCGGAATCAACTAAGAATGTCTTTGCAATGACTTTTTTCTTTGGTAATTTCCAAGTTGATAACAATTGTTAATTAGTTATAAAATATTAAAAAATAAATTCAGAGTAGGACTATTTTTTAAAGAATACGCTCATTTTTGGTTTACGGAATTGACTGGGAATGTCTTTCAGATCACTCCTTGCTATAATACTTTTTCTGTGTTTAAAATTTTTAAACTAATTAATGCTTTTTATAGTTGAAAATTAATTAAAAAATTAAGTTATTAATTAAAAAATTGGTTGAAAAAAAGTCGCATTGAGATATGTCAGAGACGAATCCAAAGGTTTTTTCTGTTTTGCAATAAACCCTTTGTTTATAATTAATTACAATAGTTTGAAATCCATAGATATAGGAAACTTTAGGGTACTAATAATTCTAGGACAAAAATTGATAAATATTTTTATTCGCATTTGTTCTTCATTTGCTTGATATTACTCCGTAGAAAGGTTAGCACATCGTGAATGAAAGATCTACTTTCTAGAGTTTTTTTATTTCGAAAATTTTTGCATTAGACCTTCTTGCTCTCTAAACTTGAATAAGTGAGAAATCAGTGAATGAATCTATTCTGTAAGAATGTTCACTAATTTACAATGTAATCTCACTTATTCAAATAGCTATAAAGGGCTAAATAGCTGAATTAAACAAGTTAGTAAGGATTTTTAGCGATGAACAGTCAAATACCACTGATTGAAATTCAGAGCAGCTTACAAAACCTATAATAAATAATTAAATTTCCCTTTTTCTAGCTTAAAATACTTAAATGATTGGAAAATCAAGAAATTTTTGTAAGAGCAAAAAATACAAAAGCATCTAATTTAGCAAGAACTTCTAGCAGCACTTTTGGACTAAAAGAAGTCAATATTGTATTTATTTATTTTTAGCTAAAATTATTACAATTTTTAGGCTGTCAAAATATATTGTCCGATTTCGCACAGTAGGCCAAAACAACTGCCGTGCGCTTCAAAAAATTAATCGTTTAACAAATACCAAACAAAAGAAAAAAATTAATTCAGCCAAAGGTAAATCAAATAATTTCAACTAAAATAGCTTTGATATAGATGATCAAAACAAATAATAGGTTAAAGAATTAATCGCTTGAAGTACGGAAATGATCGTATTTGCAAAATATTTAGCCATCTCCGAACTTCAGGTATGTGAATCTTCAAATGATTATTTTCTTCGATCCTTCATTTATTTCAGCTGTTTTGACTGAATTTATACGATTATTATTATTTGATGTTATAGTTTTTGACCAGTGAAGTATATATGTTTAATGGTTTCTTGTTTACATGGTCGATAATCAATATTTTGTGAATATTGATTATTAATTTTTAAAGTTGTGAAAAAAATCTCCCTAGCTCCGCTGGGATTCGAACGCCAGATCTTTCAGATTTCCGGTCTGATGCTCTAACCAATTAAGCTACCGAGAGACGAGAAAAGGACCGGAAATCTGAAAGATCTGCCGTTCGAATCCCAGCGGAACTAGAGACATTTTTTTCACAACTTTAAAAATTAATAATCAATATTCACAAAATATTGATTATCGACCATGCAGCCCAAATACCATTGAACATATATACTTTACTGGTCAAAAACTATAAAATCAAATAATAAAAACTCTCATGTTTGAAATCTTACAAGTACATTGAATGACGTCAACATTCAACTTGTAGAAAATGTGAGAAAAATGTTTTCGTCTCTCCGTAGCGTAATTGGTTAGAGCATCAGACCGGAAATCTTAAAGATCTGGCGTTCGCATCATAGCGGAGCTAGAGAGATTTTTTTGACAAATTGAAAAGTTAATAATCAATATTCAGAAAATATTGATTATCGACCATGTAGACCAAAAGCCATTAAACTTATACGATTATTCTTTTGCTGATTTAACCATTTTTGTTTGTTTGGCATTTGCTAAACGATTCATTGGTTGAAGCACACAGCACTAGCTATAGCTAAATCAAATTTTCAGCCTGTAATACTTGTATGATTCGAAACTTTACTTTTTACAAAATAAAAGTATAATTAATTCCATATTCTTGCATCATAAAGGATTTTTGAAAAATTTTCTCACAAACTTTTTATTTAAGAAACAAACTCATATAAAGTGAGCTACTAAAAATTAGTAGTGTCCATTAAATGTAAGACATATGATATCGAGAATGTATTTTCAATATATTGCAGCAATAATATGTGAAGAAGGTTGCCACTGAAATAATTTGTCATTGTTTTTTATTTCACGATTAAATTAATTATGAGTTTTTAAATAAAGTAAAAATGTTTTCTAGTATCCCATAACTAGTGTACTTATGTAATTTATATGATGTTCGTAATATAAAACATTTTTACTCGAATGAGAGCCAGAACATTTTTTGATCTTGACATGGAAAGCAAAATTTTAGTTTTGAATATTTTCTTGTAATTCAAAGTATCAACAAAAATGATTATAAGATCAACGTTCTTCATATATATTCTAAAAAATAACGAAAAAGTCAATTTTTGAAGATTTTGGTAAACTTCAGTTTCTCGTTTAGACAGGGGAAAAATTATTTTAATTATCAGAACTGCGAATGAGGGACTCTATTTTTTATACGTTCTAATGTATATATTAATTAAAAGAAGGTTATAGAAATGGGGTACGCGATGAATGGAATATTTTAATCAAAGAACGCAATTGTGTAATTCTTCACCTTGCAAATATTTGTGCTCCGCGCATGGTATTTCGGCGAACTTAGCTTCCATTTCTATTGACACATACAGTGTACAATTGTACATATTATTGAAGATTCTTGGTAGGAAATCACCGCCAATGTGAAAAACATCTATTCTCTTTTGGCATATGTTTCCGGAGATTAATTTTCAACCTTGATTAATTAACTTCAAATTCTTTGAAATTCTTTATCGATCGCCAAAAATCGAAAGTCGAATTTTTGGATCACCCTCATGTTACTCACAACACTTGGCACACATATATGATTTTTCCAGATAAAGATCCTTGGTAGCTATTTTTAGGTCGAGTATTGACTTCCTGTAGAATGTGCCCGATTTTTAATCTATTTTCCAGCATATTTAATCCCTTATGTAATTTATTTGTTTTTGGATTTCTAGAGAATGCCAAAGAATTCAAAGGTAATTTCAAGATGTTTATAATTTCATTTCCGGAACAATATTCCAGAGCAGAAAGTTAAAGAGTGATCTTTGTGACAGATGGAGGTTATGCGACATAAAGGTGATCCAGAAATTCGACTTTCTATTTTTCGAGATTGATTCCCGCTAATTTGTACGGTTTTCGGAAAATAAAATTCTTTTTTCTTCTTCTTCAAATTCTTCAAAATTACCCCTTCACCAACTTCTTGAAATTAATTTGAGATTTCTAGCCGGGAAGCTTGGTTTTCGAGAAAATTGAACAGAGGAATACTTGTTATTAATTCTTTGTATATTAAAGTTTTGTCACTTCTTGAAGAATATTTAAGCGATAATTTTCACTTAATGAGTTTTTACTTCGACTCCCGTCAATCCCGTGGTATTGTGCCCGAAAAATACCCCAAAAAGTGTAAAGTAACTGTTTTATGTAAAATTTATGCTAAAGACGGTATTCTTTGGAGTTTTTTCAACACCACTTATTTCTATTCCATAAGAGACAAGTTCACAATAATTTCACAATAATTATTAATAATTGGTTCAATAATTATTACTTGTTTGAACGATATTTTTGTGCAGTAAATCGTGAAAAGTTACTATTTTGTCAGAATACATGATATTGTTGATGAATGTTAGGAATGATATTTTTTGTTTAAGATATTGTTCCATTGTTCAAACGATTTCTATTTGTGTAATTTTTTCAGCCAAATCGTAAAAATTTAGTATTTTCTGAAATTAAGGACACAGTTAACGAATATTAGGGATAATCTTTTTTTGTTTAGGATATTTGACAATTATTTAAAGAATTTTGATTTGTTCAAACAATTTTCGGACCTGTAAATTGTGAAAAGTTATTATTCTCCGGAATTAATGACGCAGTTAACGAATAAAAAGAGTGATGTTTTTGGTTTGCAATTATGTAAAAATTAACATCACTTGCTCCTTTTCATAGTAAACATGGGCAAAATTCTAGTTTTTCGAAATCTCGTATACCGTGTGGCTTATTGAATAATATTTGCTTATCTCGAAGAAAGCGCTCTGAAAAAATAATCATCCATAACGTAACTGAAAAAAAGTAATTTAAAAAAATGATTATTCTTTAAAAATTAGGGTTTTAGTTCTGAGATTAAAAAAATACTGAATAAATGTGTGACATAGTGTAAGATATTCGAAAAAACTAGAATTTTCTCCACCTTTTTCTATGAAAAGGCGCAAGTGAATCATTATTAATTGTTTCAATAATTGCAAGCTTTCTTGCACAAAAAATATCACCATTATCATTCATTTACAGCGCCATTAATTCCAGAAAGTAATAACTTTTCAAGATTTGCAGAAGGAAAACTTGTTTAAACAAATTTTCAATTCCTTAAGAGTTGACTAAACTTTAATTCATCAAAAGTTAATAACAAGTAATTATTTGTTCTAAAACCGAGATTCTTTCATTCAAAAAACCCCATGTTAATTTCAAAAGCCCGGTGGCTAGGTTCAATGTTGACCTATTTATAGAAAAAATACTGTATTTCTTTTTCCGGTAAACCATCAAATTGGGGGTTGGGGGGGGGGCATTGATCACGTTGGAGCAACAGAAATTCATTATATGACCAGGGCTGCCAAAGGCTTTTCGTTTCTATGTCATATTCTTCGTCATACGACAAAGTATATTAATATATGTTTATAATTTTAACTAAGATTTCTGCAGAACAGATGTATGTTGATTTATCGTTATCTCTGACATGGCTTTGTCCAAAGAACTTTCAAAATCTTGATTAGCTTTTCAGAATTTGCGCAATAAGTGTCAAAAATTTAAATTTAGAGATCACACACATGATAGAATTTTGAACATATTCTAGATATCGAAAATTCCTGAAATATGTAGCATGATTATGATGATGCACTTTTTAAGAATAAAATGTGAACAACTACAAACTATAAACTTATATGTGATATTTCTTAACGGGAATAACGCGACACACATCTTACCCATATGCCGACAAGTTTTGTTTGAAAAAGTAACGCGAATATTCGAATAATTGTGACAATTGTGGTTAAAAGTATATTGTTTAATTTCATATAGGTATTTATCGCTTTCATTCTGATTCTGATAGAATTTCAAGTCCTCTTTTAGTATCATTTGGAATTTTTTTTTAAACTTGAAATTTGACCAAAAACTACGAAAAATGTCCAAGAAATAAAATTGTTTCATTTAGGAAGTTCTATAAAAATATCGCCTGATAACTTTTTCTATCTGGAGTTATTTCTGAGAGTTTTGCGACAATATGTACAAAATCCTTTCAGAAATATTATGGTGTGATGAATAACTAGAAAGCACTCAATTTAACAGTTTTAACTACGTGTTGGTGGAAGAATAATGAAATAAGTTAGAAAAAATAGAGAGTATCTATTGTTTCAAAAATACCGACTTGAATGGAAAAAGTTTGACGTAAAAGTTGTTGAAAGTGTTAGATTATGTTCGTATTCGTTTTTTATGACACCGTAAAATTATATTGGTGAGAAAAATAAATTTCAAAGGATATGATCAATATTTTCGCAAAAATCTCGAAAATAAAACGAGATACAAGAAAGTGTCACAGGACATTTTTGTAGAACTTTTGTGAGGTAACAATGTTGTTGTTCTGATTTTTGTCGCATCTTGTGTCGATTTAGGAAAACACCGTAATTTTCATTTTTAAGAAAAGAATGCTCACTTTCCAAGATGTGGGCAGAGGGCGGACTATCATGGAATATACTGTTTACATTGGGACGAATCTAGAAAAGCATTAAGAGACAGGAACGCTGTGGGTTTTCAGTAAATTGACTTTGAAAATTTGCAATGGATTTTGAAAGTGGACTAAAAATTCTGTCAGTGTCAGAAAGTAACAGCTAAATACCTATAGTAAATTGCCAAATATACTTTTAAAGGAAATTTGAACCATTTTACGATAATTCGCGTTTTCAGTTCTAAGAATTCCAATACTCATAATTCTGTCAAACCAAATTTTTCGGCAAACCTGTCAGATACGTGTCATCCTATTTCCTCTGAAAAACAACATATTTAAGTGGCAAATGATTCTGCGACTTGAACATGGATTACCTGTCGGACTTGAAATGAATTTGGTCGACAATTTTTAATTCATATAGTGATTGCTTTCTTCATAATTGCATATCGGAAACATGTTGTAAGCTTCTCAAACAAGTGACGTTAGCTTGTATTGTTTAATATGAGTAAATTCTGTGAAGGCGCCTGATAGCAGATAAGTCTCCTCAATTAGGTGAAATCTTTTGAATTCAGTGAAATATGCTTCAATTATTTTATCACCTCAGTTTAGTTCCAAATCCGAAATGAAAAATTTAATTTTTTTTATAAAGTTTGCTCTTAACAGATACTGGCCTATCACACAAAATTTGCCATGTACAATATATGGGGGAAATCACATTTTGGGGTTTTAGTATAACTTCTTTGGTATGCAGAAAATGCGAAGTAAAAGTTATAAAATTGGTAGACAAATTTTTAATGAAGAATTCTCTGTATCAATCATATAAACACACCCCAAAGGTGCTTGAAAAGTGCACCTAAATCTAAACATATTAAATCTGTCAAAGATAAAAAAATGGTCCAATCTTTTTAATTGTTATAACAATTATTTTATTCAAAAACTAAAAAAGTCAATTAGAGGTGTTCACATGTAGATTTCGATTGAATACTAAGAGTTGCCGTACAATAAATATGTTTGTTTATAGAAGTTTCTGAATTTGAAAAAATTATATCATTTTTGGAAGAATACTTTGAGCCATTTTTGAGACGAATGAAAAAGTATTTTCGATATTTTTTTTTGTACGTTTTGTTTCTTTATAACAAAGGAAGAACTTCAAAAAAATAACGTGATTCTTTAAAAAATGATTTCAAAAGAGCACACTCAGATAGTTTGGAAATGCACCCAAAGATGTTTTCCGTTTTTCGATAAGACCCTGTGTTTATAATTATTAACAAAAGTTTGAAATCCATGGACATAGGAAACTGCAAGGTACTGATCATTCTAGGACGAAAATTAGAAAATGATTCTATTCGCATTAGTTCTTCATTTAATTGATATTAGACTTTAGGAAAGTTAGCACATCGTGAGTCAAAGACCTACTTTTCTGAGCTTTTTTATTGAGGAAGATGATGCGCATGGCCTTTTCGCTCTCTGAATTTCAATTAGTCACAATTGGGCGATTGAATCAAATCATTAAAAATTTTCACCGATTCAAAACTTAATCTTACTCATTTACATAGCTAGAGATGAGTTACTGACTCAAATAAGTAATAATGTTTAGTGATGCACAGCAAAATCTTTCTGCCGTAAATTCGAAAGCATCTAATTTAACAAGGGCTTCTAGATAAATCAATTTTCACCCCATAATTTTTATCCGATTTGCAACTTTATTCTTTCCAAGGAAAGTGTATAAATTCCGCTTCCTTACAACATATACAATTTTTGTAAAAATCTCTTAGAAATTTATTATTTCAGAAACAAACTTTCCAAGTAGAAATTAGTAAAATTTCACTTATTGCTAGTAAAATTCTACTAATATAATTAGACAAAAGTTAACCCATGAAAATTACTTATAGAATAGGCGGAAATATTTATTAATTCAATATTGAAAAACTTCTTGCTGCTTAGTAAAGATATGTAAATTAATTCAGGACTGTATAATGTATACATTAATTGAAAGAAGGTTATAGAAATGGTATACGTCATAAATGGAATAGTTTAATCAAGCAACGCGATGCTATAATATTCACAACGTTGATAAAACAATAAGAAGGCCACATTGTGAACATTGTAAATAGGGTACGTCACATCCAGTAATATAATCTACTTACGAGTTCATAATTCAGAAGAGTCTTTAGGCTTATCAAAAATATTTGTGCTTCGCTCACCAAATTTCGGCGAAGATGGGCCCCCATTTCAATTGATACATACAGTGTATAGGATCGCTCGAAAATAATTTGTAAATTTTTTTGTGTTTCTGGAGAGCAACGTACTCGTTCATTCGGTTTGAGATCCGGAAAGAAATTCAATTTTTTTTTCTTCGAAATTTTTATTTTTGGTGGAAAAATCACTTTTCGAGGTTTTTGGAATGAACTCTGAAAATTTCAAAAATGTTGCGGGAAAGTTTTAGGAAATGAAAAGGAATTCTCAAGAAAGAATTATATGTATCAATCATATGCTTTTCCCTTCCCTAATACATCACTACGATGAACTAAATACTACAGCTATAGTGATTTTTCAGAATAATACATTTGATTTTTCATTCTCATGAATTATTTAAACAATCACTCGTGATTTACTTACAGTATTTCATTGTAATATCCTAAAGAACTGCGCTTTTTTCTTCTAAATCTCAGCCTGCATTAGCTTTTTTGTATATTGCATATACTTATATAATAATCTTATTATTTAATGTATTCTTTTTGTTCATAAAATTGGTCTCCAAAAAGATTGGAATATTTATTATTTCATTTTATAACTTATTTGCGAAATATCATAAAATTGTAAAAATGTGATCCTACAGAAGTTTTCGTATAAACTTATACTTTACACGGAGAAAAATAGATGTTCAAACATAGATGTTTGAAGGATAAGATAGTACCGTCTAACATTCAGATATTCATGGCAAACATCTATCTTTTTGAGATGTTAGGCTTTTAAGTGCACCGAACTAGGTGCGGGCATTCTCAAATGCACCCACCTACTATCCGTCAAAAGAGTTTAGGCAGCTCGATTTTTGTGCAGATTTTCATAAAAATCTCAGTAAAAAAAAATTCTAAAAATACGAGACAACATGCATATTGCAGGTGAAGGTTTTGTCAATACTGATACGAAGTTTCAAAATTTTCAGATGATAAGTGATTATTTCCGAGCGAGTATAATGTGAAAAAGCATAATAATCCTATGATAATTTCAGAATACTCAACTTTGAATGGCTTGAAGTCACTGAAAAAACTTATGAAAAATCTGCCAAAAATATATGGGGTTCATTGATACTTTATGTGCCCAGTGGTGAGATTCAGAGTCAGAAATAATTATTTGTTTATAAGTTATTGACAGAATAGTTGGGAAGTGTCATCTCCGGAACTAAGGAATGTACGGAAATGATTCTTGAAGCTAATTACACATTTTTTGCTTCTGACAATGTTGTGTGTATTACCAATGAGCAAAAAGTTGCACTTGAATGATTAAAAAATTATTTGCTTCTTGGAAAAATACAAAAGACTTTAGGATAATCGAGGCAACCGTATTCCTTTTTTTGCATCAGGGCTTAGAAGCTGTATAACTGTGAGAGTGTGAGAGAAGGTCGTGTTGCACGTGTAGCAGTAGCGCCTGAAAGGTCCCATGCTGTGTATGCGGTAGCCTTGATTATCGTTAAGCCTTTTGTATTTTTCCAAGGAGAAAATAATTTTTTAAACATTGAAGTGCAACTTTTTGCTCATTGGTGATACGCACGACATTTTCAGAAGCCAAAAATGTGTAATTTTCTTTAAGAATCATTTCTGTACGTTCCTTAGTTCCGGAGATGACACCTCCCCACTCTTTTGTCAATAACTTATTAACAAATAGCCTGTCGTTGTGATTTCTTCGTGTCCTGTGACCACCCATCTCACGGTTGTGAGACGTGGCCATGAATGGGATTTACTGCGGTCCTTCTGGGAGCCGATGTCATTTTTTAGATGACAGTTGCTCCCAGTGGGACCCTTCTGTGGTAGTTAACCTTTAGTTATGACATCGACAGATTCTCTACATTTATGTGAAAGATGCCGTGCATCTTCTTATCGAGGAGCTGTTTGCAGAAGTTTTTCTTCTGTGCCTTCTTAATCTGCGCCTTCAAGAGTGAGTACTCGAGATGGATAAGATATGATGCATTTCGTTCACCCATGATATTGCTGGCAGGGCCGAGTGTTTCAGCAGCCTCCTCCGCTGCTTTGTACAGAAACGCCCCTTTGCCCACTTCTCCGTGTTTGCTGTCCATTTTAAGAAGAGGATCTTGTCTATTCGCGACTATATTTGACTGTTCGCGGAGAGAGGAACCCAATGCGTCAAAGCTGAATTTCACGGGACGGGCAATCATAGCAGAGCCCGCAAGCCAGCATTTGAATAGTGGAGATGAGCTTACGAAAAGCACTTTCTCCGCTCATATAACCCCTTTTTCGTATTATAGCATTCCAGTGGTCGTCCCTGAGTCGATCTGTCCACTTAAAGGTTATAAGATTCTGCCAGTCCATCACATTGACTCTGTCTTGATTGGCTTCCCCAACTCTAGGATAGTCGGCATTGTTGTCCGACCCAGTGCCGTGAGCCCTGCGCGTTTGATTATTTTGAACCGCACTCTCATTTATCATGCTGAACTAAAGCTTTTGAAATAATATATTCTCACTAGATGGCGTCAAGAAATGACTTAAATCAAGAAAATCTTCGAAGAAGAGTGTAGTTCGCATCCCCGACTTTAGCCTAGTTCAGGCGGGCTTCTCTCAAACCTAAGAACTATGGCCATCTTGGACCACGTCGGGTTTGCAAAAGTAGATATTCGTGATTTCTGTCAGGGAACCTATAAGATGTTCTTGATAGATATGAGAGGAAAAAACGAATGTACCATCGTTAAGATTCTGGGTAATTTTCTGAGAAACACGCGGAAGTCTTCATTATTTTAATTTTTTTTTAGGTTAGTTTGTATGGAGTTTTAGTAGATTGAATACAACTTTGCTATTAGTGAAATACCACGGATTGACGCATGTCAATAATAATTCTCTCTCTCCCTCCTAAGTTACCACTCCCTCTTTCATGTTTGCGAAGTGAGCTGACTGACCTGACAGTCTCGACGGTGCTGGGTTTTGCGGGGATCTGATAGGGTTATCCCTATCTGGCGCCTAGCAAGAATAAAAAAACAACGAGCTTCCTGGGTTGTTCATGGGTTTAAAGATCGTAACCCACGAATTCGGTTGATTCTGGTAACTGTGTTCGCGAGCAAATCTGGCAGGGTCCCACAGGGAGCAGCTGCCATCAACGAAAATGTCCCTAGCTGGTCGTAGGAACAACAGTAACATTACAAAACCCAGTTCTCGATAAGGTTCAAGACGATCGAATGCGCAGAGCACCCAAGAATGAGTCGGCAAACAGTGCCTATCACCCTAGAGCTCGGGGTGCTGAAAATAATTTGGATGGAAACACGACGAATAATTGAGGAAATACCCACATTGAGTTGACGAATCGACTCAGGGATTACTTGCTGCTGAAATGTTTAAAATCAAACTGCCTATATCTCGAAAGCTAGATATTAACGCATATCGCTCCCCAACCGCTGCATAAAATAGCCGCAGACAAAGAGCAGGAAGCAACATTGAGCTCAAATGCGGAAAGCAAGCGTGTCCTAAGATATGATAGCTATTTCAGGACAAGAAGTAACATTCACATCCACATTCCTCCTGAGTCTCGAGATATGGCTGAAATGGATTCCTTCTTTGGTGAGAATATCCCAAGGGAGTCTGACATCTGGACCATCAATTGTTCGGTTTCTGGTAGTGGAGGTGCTTTGGCTGATTCAAATCGATGGCTGAAACCAAAGATGGATCAGAATCAAAAGAGGCGTACATCAATTGTACGAGAAGATTGGCTGGGAAAGACAGAATGCGTCCCTTCTTCAGTATGTGATTGAATACATAAGATCTGGTAGGCCGTTCTCGGAAAGATTCTAGAAATTCGCTCACCAACTGAGGATCTCCCATTTTACACTGAATAAGTCAAAGCTTCTGACAATTAAACAGCACATTGTTGACAAAATACATGTGTTTTCTGACTCAAAGATAAAAATACAGAGGAGAGAGGGGAGGATCTGGCAGAATCTACAGTTTCTCGCCGACCCGTCGCATATGCAATAACCTTATGAAATCTGAGGAGAAATGCCCATCAATCACCGCAAAAGAGGTGACGAAAGCACTGAGGGGTACAATGAACTTCTTCACACCATGATCAGAATTAATCAAGAACTTCAGTTGAAAAAGCTTACTTCTACACTGGTATTAAAAGCGCACTGTTCTTCTACCTAAGGAAGAGAGCTATTCTAAACCACAGGATTGTTCGGAGAGCGGACCTTTTAGTTGACAAGTGCGTCTGCAAAGATGCAGCATTCCACCAGCGCTGCATGCTCATGAGCTGGATTAACTACCGGGAAGCTTTTGATTTGACATCCCATACACTCATAATTTGTCTATTAGAAAGCCTAAAGGTTCATCCATACATCGTGAGGTACATAGAGAAATTGATACCGCTTTCGACAATCAGATGTACTATCCCATCTGGGAAACATCGTGTGACAACTAACATCGTCACTTCTCAGAGAGATGTCTTTCAACACGACACCATGTACCATGTGTTCTAAGATTCATCTGAAGTGAGGAAGAATTACTGGTGTTTCTGCAGACCCTTAGCTCGTGGATATGAGTGTCATGAGGGACCTTGACGCTAAAGCGACCTAACCATTACCTAAGCGCCCCTAAGAGCCACATTCAGGATAGCGAATTAGTGAAGGATGCTCTCCGAAGCAGATACCAAGGTCTCCTTCGATAGATTTGGTCTTCCAATGTGTCGGCGTTGATCAAGATATCTGCGAATGACATGCTTGTTGTCCCCTATAGAGATATTTCTGTCTTTGGAAAAGAATTTTTCACGTAATAAGTTATTTTTAACATTTTTAGAAATTTCTTGAATATTTGGCCGCACCTCCAACTCATGTCATGACCTAGGAAACTTGTGTGAAAAGAACAGTAATTTACAGGAATAAAACAAAGACAAAAACAAGTCAAATGCGAGTATCATATTTTCAATAATTTATAAGATAATTTGGAAGTTTTAATTCAACCGCGCAAGATTATTGAAAAGAACAAATATTTCTCCATTCGTAATCAGGATAGAATGCGAATTACGTCAGATAACTTGTAGAAGTGTAACTAATGATCATCCTAGTGCTTCATTCTAGATTATATATTATATTCTACAGATCTCATCTTATAGATGCGTCACCATCGGATGTTGATAAAACAATATGTTCTTGGGTTGGTTTGGGCCATTACTTATGGTGTCCTATTCTCAATTCAACTGGTTTATTGGCAGAAAGAGTGTAGGTTCGTAGTTCAGATATCTGGTGCGGATTCATTAAGGAAATAAGCCAAATGAATTTAAGTTGATCAAGCTCACATCCCAATCCATTAGAAAAAAAAACCATTTAGGAGGAGCTATGCTCTTTGGAGGGTGAGGCCTCAGAGGATAAGACCTGGACTAACACAAACAGGAGGCTCGAAAGGAGCAAGAGACCTATCAGGTGAATGGTTTCTTTTAGTATAATAAGAAGGTCTGCTGCGAGGAACAACAGAAATAGGTTGGCCATTCGGTAAACACTCGAACTGTGAACTTAACGCTACAACGGGAAAGAGAAGATAACATTTTATGAAGCAATAGTGATATTGAGGGACCAATAATTGAAATATTTTCTGAAAATAGCTTATTCAGAATTGGGTTTACAGAATTTAACTTATTTTTATATATTCGTACGGCAGAAGTCCTCATCAACGAGTGAACCAGAAATTAAATAAGTTTTGCAGGTCTCGAGCAATGTATTCTTGTAATGCTTTTAGTAATGTATTCAAATAATGAGGATGTGTGCTTCAAACTGCGTACTCAACCCAGGTTTTGCTGAAATCCAAAGGCACAAATTCCATGATTTTTTAACTAAAAAGTCAGAGGCATTTTCTTTTCTTTTGACAAAAATCAGAATAAAAAAAGTGTTAACTTGCAAATATACTAACAGGCATCATGTCACAGGCATTCAGACAAGTGTATTATTGTTTTTCCTTACACATGGTGTACTGCTACATTGTATAAATTATATAATAATATTAGGGAATGCGCATTTTGAAACACATCTATCTTGCAGAGCAGTTAAATGAAGGCACATGCGTCTTTAGAGATAAGTAGCTTTACACACCAGAAAAATGAGAATATTCTGAAAAGTTCCTTAAACAAAATTGCACACAAATTTGTCTAAGAACCACTTCACTGGACCTGCTTAGAGGCAATTGCTACTTCTGAGATTGCAGCATTTGCCTTCAGCTCATACTGCAACTTTGACACTCATCAGCAATCGACTATTTTTGTCAAAAAGCAACAATTTTTTAATCGAATAGAAAATCAGGAAGCTATTAAGTTCTGCACACCTGAGGCAAGTGACTGGAAAATATATAAACTTCTGATGCAGAGCATTTGAAGTCCTTTAGAATGAGCCACAAATACATTACAAAAATTTAATTAGGACTCGAGATGCGTGAAGCATGTCATCAGCCCCTCCCTTGTGCACTCTCGTTATGAGTACTTGCAATTGAGCCCAATTGAATTTTTTAATGTCGCGATGAAGTGCATTTGAAGTCTTTCAAAATAAGAAGGGAAAGTTCTGCGATCGCGGGTCATTCTTGTAAAATAATTTCAAACAAAATCGATATAATACGTGGAGTCTGTAGCATTGGTTGTTTAAAATATGTTAGGTACTTTAGCGATTACAATACTCGACACCTGTAAAGATCATATAATTTCTTGTATACTCGTTGATAAGGCCTGGCTTATATTAAGATACTACGCTTTTACTAATTAAGTGGAAAAATACAAATTTCTCATATCTATTAGAAATAATCGAGTTTTTTTTATCCTTGAAACCATATTTTTTTAATGACTTCAGGGATTTTACTAAAATGAACTTTTCAATCTAATCTTGAAGTCAGAAATAGAATGCAAGACAAAAATGCAGAGTGCTAGATAAACTCAGGTAAAATTTGTACTTATTTCGGACAAACTCAAATAAAATATGTATGGATGATAGGTTTAGGACAAGACAAGTTGAATGTATTAAACTCAAATAAACTTTGGAAAAAATAGTTATTGGGATAGATTGGGAAAAATTAAAAATATTGAAAAAATTATAGATATATGTTATATTATTATATTTACCAATAGAATTAAGGATAAGTGCCAATACGAAAAACAGAGTATAAGCGATCCCCATTGTTTACGAGAAGTGGAAAAACTTATTAATGTATAACTGAAGAATTTTTAAACAGTGTATCTAATGATTTTCTAAGTGCTTTCATATATATTGTAGAATTAATTTTATAGTCGTTATCTCATCGATTATGATTACAGGTGAAAAGCTTGTCCTTCTGAGATATTTAAAATTTATTACCCAATTGTGAGAGGAAAAATTGAGTTATCAAATTCGTTTAAACTAATAACAAAATTTATGTACACTATTATCTGAATTTTTAAAGAGAATATATCACGTGAGACATGCTTGAACACGTTTAGTCATCTCTTGATAATGTGTAAAGATGATTTAATTTTTCTTATCTTGTACAAATTTCGATTAATTCTTGAATAATAAAAAAATGAGCACGTGATATATCCTTTTCGAAAATTAAGAAATATCCCTACTGTAGCTCATTTGACGTCGAATATCATAATCTCGTTAACTAATTTTGTTTTAAATGCCTAGCTTTTTCTGGACTGATGTATCGAATTTCGAAGTCATCAGTTTTTTGTACTAAAAATGCTATCAGAAATTAAAATTTATAATTTTGCTGCAAATGACGCAAGATAACAAAAAAAGTTCTAAAAAAAGAACCTGTAGCCTATACTAATACCTACTATTTTGCTTTTGATCATTTTTCGATAGAACTCGAAGTTTTTGTTTTATCAAAAGAAAATGCGATGTAAAAATTGAACACTTAGCTGAGGCCAATAAAATCTACTTCCGAAATTTGGCACTTACGTTTTTTATGTCACAAGACCCATTATTTGTTCATTAAAATGTTTATACCTACATTAATTGTCAATATTTAGTAATTACTTTTTACGGGCATTATTTCTGTAATGTACTTGAGTACCTATAGTCAACAAACAATTCTTTTCTTTGTTGAGCTCTTCATTCAAGTATTCATTCACATATTTTTTTATCTCATTTGTTTATAACAAATAGCCTTGACATTAAACTAATTAGTTATGTTCCTCAGGTGTACTTGTATTGATTTTGATGCAAATGAGCTTTATTTAAGTCTTTTGATTAGCCATGAAAAATATGTTTTTTTCGATTATTCAGGGGAAAAAGACTATCAGTGGGTCGGCCAAGTTTTAAAGTCTTATGATACCTACATTTTACATAACTCATAACGTTAAATGATGTTAGTCTCAAGCTTATACACTTTAATTCATAATGCAAATGAAGTTATTTTTTATATTCACAGGGAAAAGTGTTCAGAATAGTCGATTTTTAGAAAACAATGTATAAAATAATGAGTTTTGTTTTGCTCAAATAATGCTCATAAACAAGTTATTTATATTCATTCATTATTGCAATTTTAAACAATCTGTGTCTTTGAGTCTTCTTGCAGATACATTGTGAAGTCAAGGTATATTTTTGCAGCATTGTCTCAGAAACAGTTTTTTTTCTGTTCACGAAAATAATTGATGGACGTTCTTACTTATTTATTGCTGATCGTTTCTAATAAAACAGGTGTAAAAAGTTGGCAAAAATGTGTTTGATAGTTTCTGGACGACCCCTGAAGGAGTATGAACATTCTTAATCTTGAATTCGCAAAAAGCTTGTTACACTAATATTGATGATTTTTATTTGGGGACATCAGATACTTTTTAAATGCCCTAAATAGAAGCTCAAATTGTCAAAGTTTTTATAGATTTTTTCAAAACCTAATGATTATATAACAAACCCTATAGTCGTTTTTTCATGGATCGTAAAAGATTTTAGCTTCTCCTTCTGAGATATTTGTATTTTAAAAATCCGTCTGAAGGAAAAAAATATGGTTGCCTTAATCGAAGTTAATTTGGAAAAAATAAAAGCGTTTCTTCGAAATCGTACTTTGACAAAATTCCTTATCTCTCCAGAAAATTGTTTTAGCTATTTACAAAATGATGTCAATATCCTTCTAAAGGCTTCTGATAAGTTTCAAAGAGAAACAAATCTTTTAAATGGAGTCATGTAAACTGAAAAACTATCCCATAATAGTGGATGGAGCCACTATGGAAAGAATTATTCGTTTGCTAATGAATTTGTTCCATAATTTATTCCTGTACCTACACTACCATCAAAAATTATTTGCACGGCTAGCATTAGTGGAACAAAACGTTTCTGATAAATTTGAATCTATGAAAAAAAACTTTGAAATTAGGCAAAAAATTTTTTCTAGACGGTTAAACATATTATAAAATTCCACGTCGATCGGCAATCTCAAAATTACGAAGCAAGACCTGTACCTTGTGGCCACTAGTGTAATTTGCTTGGATGGCAGTCGCTCCCAGCGTGATATATAACATATGAAAAAGACTAGCTGGGATATTGAAGAAAGATTAAAGTCTCTAGAGCGATAAAGCATTGACTTTTTAATATAATAACCACTCACATAAGATATTTTTATCCGAATTCGGATCACAAAAAATATATTTTAGCTGAACAATTCTTTAAAAAAATTAATGATGTAGATGATTACTTATACGAGGACTAAGATGCTGTATTACTAAGCTGAAACTGATTGGACGGCGAAAGCCTACTGCAATTTCTGCGACTTCTTCTCGGGTAAATATAGTAACCGTGCCGCTTTCCATGTTTATTTTCGCCCGTTTTCTCGCGAAATCTTCATACGAACGCAGCAAGAAAATTATAATTTTCGAATATTGCCAAGACGTCGCCACTGGGTGTTGATTAAACAATTTGTTCTTGGGTTGGGACAGGCTCATACATATTTTTTCCCAGTCTTACTTCAACTGGTTTATTGGCAGGAAAAGTGTATGTTCAAAGTTCGAATATCCGGTGGGAATTCACAGGGGAAATAAGCCGAATAAATCTCATTTGATCAAGCTCACATCCTACTCCGTCAGAAGAAGAAAGTCGTGAAGGAGGAGCTGTGAACCTGGAAGGAGGATCAGACCTTGCAGGAGATTTTGATTTGTGACGAACAAATGTAGGATGAGGTTTCATTTGAGGGTGAGGCCCCGTGTCTGCTTCGAGTTTCTGTCAGCTATTACCGATGTCGGCCAGGCTCGCTGTTTGAGCGACCGAAACTCGGGGCAGACATACATGGACATTTTTCGTGGTATCTCGATTAGTCTTCAAGATTTTCAATGATATATTGGCTTAAATTGAAGGTAAGATTTGAAAAATTTTGTGGTATGAATTTCAGATTTATGAAAAAACTTTCCTAGCTCATGCCAACAGTTGAAATCGAGGTGCAAAAATCGAGGAATTCTTACATTTTCTTTAACTCTTCACGTGGTCTATTCTTTTGAAAAGGCTGAAAATACCTATCTTAGAGATCATCCAACGCAGAATTTGATCAAATTCCCACTAGTTTTTTAAAATAGTTCCTCGCTCCTTTTTTGAACGAATAATCACGTTTCAATGACTGCAGTAATTTTAAATGGTACTCGCACTTCTCGTACCGAAAATTTCCGACGGTAGTGTACGTTCAGGGCACCTCAAGGTGGGTTGGGTGTCCGATCCCTGTAGAGTCAGGAGAAAATGGAGATCACAAGATGCTATCGCTGTCAGGGTAGAGAGGGCCACAGGGCAGCGGAGTGCGCAAACACACTGCAGTGCTACCACTGCTCCACAAACGAGGGAGATACCCTGATAGATCATCTGCCGGGGACGATGAGGTGCTCGACATTTAGAGGAAGGCACCTTCGTTGAGGAAGGCGCATGATCGACAGCGGTAACCAATCAGTCCCAACCCTGATGTCGAAGACCGACGAGCTCTTTGCGCGAATCTGTCTGGTTTCTGAGAATGATGTGTACATCATGGCCAAGGTAGAGAGGTGACAAGCGCTAGGTTCGCACATACAACAGGATATTGAGGCATGGTGTAGAAGACCGAAACTCTTGACTCTGAAGTAATGCGAAAGCGGTTCCGGGGTCAATGAGTGGGTACAAAAAGACATGCTTGACACTTGCAACACTCATTTCATTTCTCGTTTACTCTTTGATAAGGGCTAATATCATATTAAGAAACTATATATTTATCAATTAGGTGAAAATAGTTCAAATTTATCACATTCACTACGGAAATTCGATTTTTTACCATTTAAAAACACTTCTTTCCAAAAAGGCTCGGGGGATTTTGGTAAAATTGATTTTTTTCGTTATCATTAAGGTCATAAAATGAATTCATGAACAAAATAGACAGTGCTATAATCTTTTATTTTAGGTTGGTTCAGGTAACAGTGCCCGTTTTGAAGAGTTTTCTCCCAGATTTTCACAGAAAAACAAAAGTTAAAATGTGTTGCAGGTAAATTATGGAACAGAATCTGAATTTGGCCGGAAGTCTTTCGTTTATAACTTTCAACGAAGCTTCTTGCAGCACAGATAGAGCTTGAAAAAAAATATCAAATGCGATAAAATGCGGATTACGTCGAACAAACTGTTATTTGCAAAAAGCTTCAAAACATTAAAAAAATTATAGATATATTATCATATTTACCAATAGAATTAAGGATAATTGCCAAGGCGAAGACGAGAGTGAAAGTGATCCTCATTGTTTTCAAGTATAGGAAAAACTGATTAATGTGCTAATAAATAATTTGTTCAACAGTGTAACTAATCATTATTCAAGTTTTTTATTATATTTTATAAAATAAATCCTATAGTCGTTATCATGGTTTATAATTATAGGCGATAGGCCTGTCCGTCTTAGATATTTACATTTGTCTTAGATATCACAATTAATACTATCGTCTGACTTTTTCATGATACAAATTGAAGTCAAGCTAGAAAATCGCAAAAATTTTTGAATTACAAAAAAATTTCGGACGTCATATATCCTTTTCAAACGTCAGATATATCTCTACTAGAGCTCATTCGACGTGTAATTTCAGAAGATTTCTAACCGTTATTGCTAATGGCTAGTTTCGCGTTTCAGACCTTGAGTTCTAATTTTATCCATTGCGATCGATAACGTATGTACCTCGCGCTACGCGCTCGGTTATTGTAATTTCCCCACTTTTAAAATTAAAGGTCAAAGCATCAACAACTATAATTTGGTGATTATGAATTATCTTTTGTTAAAGCTCCTTCTGCTTTAACGAACACATTCTCATTTCTGTTTTACCCACTGAAAATTCTGTAGAAAAATCAAGGACTCGAATTTATAAATAAACAATGCGATATACAGGAAAAGGGGCAAGGGAACAGTTGTAGCTTTTTAAAAGTTCCACAATAATTGAAGAATACAGGTTCTTTGCAAGTTTATGGCTTACTACGCTCCATAGAAAATCTAGTGTATAAGGGAAATATTTTTAATTGAATTAAACTCAAGTTTTGACCTAAGTGTAAACATAGGACTAAGCCTAGAACAGGCCTGGGGTTTTTTAGGCCACTCAAACCAAGTGCCAAGCAAAGACTAGGTTTTACGAAAAGTTGTTAAAGCTTGTTAAATTTCCTGAATAAATTATCATTTTATTAATAATCTCTATTTCTGTTGAAAATCCGTGAACATGGCAACAAACTTTTTAATTCAGAAAAGATGTTGATGTTGTTGAATAGCAAGGCTGAATGTAGGTTGTATGCAGTGACGGTTTTCGATCTACTGGGCTGGTAGACTAGTCTGTTACCAGACTAGTAGATCGAAAATCGTCACTACATCGACAACCTACAAAATTTCTTAAAGCTCGTTATGACTATTTGAAAATTAATGTTTATTATATTCGTATGTGGGCGTACGCATTAAAAGGGTCATTATGGATGGTTCTAGTGTAGGAGATATTCACGTTTTTATAAGTTGATGTCAAAACTATTATTGTCGGGTTTGAAGGGGGGATGATACTTTCGCCTATAGTGAATCTATTGGGACTATACTGATATCCAGAAAGTAACCGGAAGTAGGTTGATTTCATGTTCGAAGCAGAAGTGTGACACGCATGCTTCTGGCGCTCGCCAAGTTTAGATGCATTTTTTCTAAAAAAAAAACAGACAATTTTTCGAAGATGCAGCTTTAAAGATGCCCTGGTGACTTGTTTTTCAACTCAGAGGGTTTGTTCTGGACATAAAATGCCGGCAATTCATCCGGCTATATGCCTCTATACGTAACTCCGCACCAGCAATGAGGGCCCTTTTCATGCGGACCCCCCACATATAATAAATCCCACAATCGTTATATCGTGAATCGTATGAGCCTCTAGTTTCTCCTTCTGCGATATTTTTATTCTATAAATTCGTCCAAGAAAAAATTTTGTTAGCTCAAGCGGTATCAGTTTGGGGAAGACAAAGTGATTTTTTCAAATCGCGCGTCAATAAAACTCCTGACTTCATGAGAAAATTATTTCAACTTCCGATCCTTGATCCAACAAGGCACGAACCAAGGCCAAAGAACTGTTGCCTGCCTTGACTCGCAGAATAGCTGTTAGTGAAAGACTTTTAGCTCTAGGGCGAGTAACACGATTCACCACTTGATGATTGGCAGTTGAGAACTGTTGATCAACCTGTTCATTTTTCAGTGTCTTTTGAATAAAGTTCACAGACGTAAACAATTGAGGTAAAGTTTCTTCTTTGCAGCAAGTTCCCTTCGTTGAGTTGCATTCATGTCTCGGAACTTATGGCAGTACATTAAAAAGTGCTGCTGTCTACAGTTGTAGCATTTTCGAACTTGTTGATCGCTACCGTGAGATTGATCCGTTGAAAGATGTGAAGATCCAGCTGTGTTTTCAGAAGATCCTCGTTGTCCTTGACTTTTCTTAGATGATTGAGTTCTTGTAGCAGACGATTCCTTAGCTGCTTTGAAACTAGCTTCGAGGATCTCCAATGTGCGAACCTTGTTTTGAAGAAAAGTGCGCAAGGCTTCATACGTTGGAGATTTCGTCGAGTCACCAAGTGAAGTTTCCCAATAACGTCATGTCCGAGCATCTAAGCAGAAAGTAAAAAATAAACAAGAAAATGAGACAAACTATCTGCAAGACATCCAAGTGTCCTGAGAGCTTCGAGATTTTCAACAGCTGTATTAACTAACCCCTTTAGATTAGCTGCAGTTTCGTTTTTGAATGGCTTCAAAGAAAACAAGAGAACTAACTGAGAACTGATAAGAATTCTCTTGTTCTCGTAACGCTTTTTTAGAAGATTCCAAGCTCGCTGATACTTCTAATTTGTTACCAAGATGTTCTTGAGTAACTGTGTAGGTTCTCCAGGAAGATTAGTCTTTAAATGATGAAGTTTTACGACATCCGATATTTTGGTGTTTCTATCAATTAGAGACGTAAATATATCGGAGAAATTTAAACACTCGGTATAATCGCCTGAAAAGGTTGGTAAAACAATTTTGGGAAACGACTTCGTTGATGATGTTGCGATGACATGCTGTGTCGAGTTAGCTGCAGAAGCCGTTGTATTAAGCGGAGGTAATGCGTCAAGGGCATCAAAATATTTCCCTTCAACATATTGGTACCATTTTTCGACTTTGTCGTAAAATCTGTCATCGAAGTCATCGAAGTTTGAAAATAAACACAACTGTTAATTCGATTGAAACTGATAAAAACAAGATTTTAATTAAAACTGATCAAGTTAAATAAGTTAGAAAAATTAGGAAAGTTGCCGTCTGCATTTGGCATTAACTGATCCGAGATGCACACATTGCAGTACAATAACTCACGAACTAAATTCAAATTGCAGGCAAAAGATATCCAGTCTCGAAGGAACATAAATCTTCGCGAGCAAACGAAATTAAAGTTTTGAGAAAAAAAATTTCATAATACGCATTGTGATCACTTGAACTGTAGGTGAAATTAAATGTTGTAATGCACATGGAATAACAAGTAACAATTACTCTCTACTGAGAGTAGTCTGTATTTAAAATAGTTGAACTCTGAATATTTAATTTATACAAATTATAATGAGGTAGCTTGAATCCGAAACGATGAGACAAGCGTACCTTTGATCGGTTAGACGACGACTGATTCTCACAAGCAAGCTGCAAAAGGTTCCATACACACACGAAATTCAAAGAATGTGACTCATGATAAGCATGAGAAGTATGGAAATAGAAACAATAAATATGATATAGTCCAGAATTGATATAATGAAGATTGGAACCTCTTATAACATCAATTTGTAAAGAAAAATACGTCGATCACTCTTCAATTAATAAAGACAAGCTTTTAATATAAAAAGACAGGTTTGAAATTATCATTCAATCTTAAGCAAGTTGAAAGTGGTAAAGTGAGACCGTCTGGGAACCTCGCGACACCCACAAGTGGAGAAATGATCAAAGCCCGACTTTAGCCTAGTTAAGGCAGGCGTCTCTCAAACCAAAGAAGTGTGGACACGTAATAATGGACGCTTGGCGGCGTTGTGTATAATACAGGGTGTCTTAGGCGGCCATCTTGAACCACGTCGGGTTTGCAAAAGTAGTTATTCGTAATTTCTGTCAAGGAACCTATAAGCTGTTTTTAATAGATATTAGAGAAATAATCTAATGTTATTGTTAAGATTCCGGGTAATTTTCTTAGGATCACGCGGAAGTGTTCATTAATTTGATTTCATTTAGGTTAGTTTGTATAGAGTTTTAGTGGATTGAATAAAACTTTGCTATCAGTGAAATACCATGGAGAGACGCCTGCTGAGAATAATTCTCTCTCTCGCTCCCGAGTTATCGCTCCCTCTCTCATATTTGCGAAGTGAGCTGGCCGACCTGCCAGTCTCGACAGAGTCGGATGCTGTGGGGCTCGTATGGGGTTATCCCTGTCTACCGCCTGGCAAAATCAAAACAAAAATGAGCTTCGTGGGTTGTTCGTAGGTTGAAAGAGTGTAACCCACGAACTCGGTTAATGTTGGTTATTGTGTTCGCGACCAAATCGGGCAGGTAAGTGGTTAGCCATATTATAAACCGGGTTTTCTCCCTGGGCCTCCCCCAGCCAGGCCGTGGTTAATAGTGGCTTGCACAAGGAACCTCAAAAACCTTGTTATAATATATATACATTAAAAAATAGATCAAACGACCACCGCAGGGTTCTACAGGGAGCAGCTTCCATCCACGAAAATGACCCTAGCTGCTCGTGGGAACAACAGTAATACCACCAAACTCAGGAAGCAACATTGAGCCCAATCGCGGAAAGCGGGCGTGTCCTGAGAAATGGTAGCGATTTCAGCACAAGGAGGAACATTAACATCCAGGTTTCTTCTAAGTTTCGAGGTATGGCTGAAATGGATTTCTTCCTTCGTGAGAATATCTCAAGGCAGCCTTACATCTGGACCATCAATTGCTTGGTTTGTGGCACTGCAAGAGCTTTGTCTGATTCAAATCAAAGGCTGAAACCGACGATGGATCCGAATCAAAAGACGCGTACATCAACTGAACAAGAAGATTGGCTGGGAAAGACAGAATGCGTCCCTTCTTCAGTATTTAATTAATTACATAACATCTGATAGTCCGTTTACGTAAAGGGTGCTAAAATTAGCTCACGGACTAAGGATCTACCATCTCACACTCAATTAGTCAAATCTGTGTTATTTGACTCAAGGATGAAAACACAGAAGAGGGAGAGAGGTGGGTCTGGCAGAATCAACAGTTTCTCGCTGACCCATCGCGCCCCTTTATCGATCTCCCTGTTTTTTGTCGAAAATCCGCCCAAGCTTGACGAGGTCGAGACTATTTGGAATGAGATTTACGACGTCAAACTACGATTTAAAGATAACACTCCGAATATCATCCGCTTCCTGGAGCTTTGCAATAACCTCATGACATCTGAGGAGGAATGTCCATCAATCACCGCTGAAGAGGTGACGAAGGCACTGAGGGATACAATGAACTTCTCCGCTCCAGGATCAGAAGTTATCAAGAACTTCAGTTGAAAAAGCTTACTTCTACACTGGTGTTAGAAGCGCATTGTACTTCTAACTACGGAAGGCAAGAGCTATCCTAAACTACAGGATTCTTCGGAGAGCCGACCTATAACGGACAAGTGCGTCTGCGAAGATGCAGCATTCCACCAGCGCTGCCTTTTCATGACCTGAATTGACTACCGGAAAGCTTTTGATTCAACATTCCATACACTTATAATCTCTCTATTAGAAAGCTTAAAGGTTCATCCTCACATCGTGAGGTGCATAGAGAGATTGATGTAGCAGTGGAAAATAGATTTACTATCTCATGTGGAAAACATCGTGTGACAACTAAGATCGTCACTTTTCAGACAGATGTCTTTCAAGAGGACACCATGACCCCTCTCCTCTTTTTCCTTGCATCATTGCCACTATCTTCGCACTTCGCCATTTCCAAGGGTACTTCTACAGCAATCCTGGAAATCGGAAGCATAACTTCACTCATGTATTTTTGTGGATGACCTGAATACCTATGCTTATAGTATACGTTGGCTTCACTATACCTCAAGTGTTATCGACAGGTATACAAGAGAGACTGTGTGGACTTTGGATTGTACAGCTATGATTCTGGGAGGAGGATGAAGCCCTAAAGGAGGAGACCCCAGAGGAGGAAACCTGGACCTGACTCAAACAGTAGGCTCGAAAGGAGCAATAGACCCATCAGGTGAATGGTTTTTTTCAGTAGAATGAGAAGGTCTGCCGCGAGGATCAACAGGATTTCCTGAAAATCATTTATTTAGAATTTGGTTTACAGAATGTAACGCATGTTTATATATTCATACGGAGGAAGTCCTTATCAATGAGTAAACCAGGAATTAAATATGTTTTACAGGTCTCGAGCAATGTATTCTTGTACTGCTTTTAGTAATGTATTTAAATTATGAGGATGTGTGCTTCAAACTGCGTACTTAACTCAGGTTTTGCTCAAATCCGAAGGCACAGATTCCATGATTTTTCAACTAAAAATTCGGAGGCGTTTTCTTTTCTTTTGACAAAAATCAGGATAAGAACAGCGTAAACTTGCAAATATACTAACAGGCCACATGTCACAGGCATTCAGACCAGTGTATTATTGTTTTTCCTCACACATGGTGTACTGCTACGTAGTATAAATTATATAATAATATTAGGGAATGTGCATTTTGAAACACATCTATCTCGCAAAGAAATTAAATGGAGGCGCATGCGTTTTTAGAGATAAGTAGCTTCACACACCAGAAAAATGAAAATATTCTGTAAAGATCTTTAAAGAAAATTATACACAAATTTGTCTAAGAACCACTTTACTGGACCTACTTAGAGGCAATTGCTACTTCTGAGATTGCAGCATTCACCTTCAGCTCATACTGCAACTTTGACACTCATCAGCAATCGACTATTTTGGTCAAAAAACAACAATTTTTTAATCGAATAAAAAATCAGGAAGCTATTAAGTTCTGAAAACCCGAGGCAAGTGATAATCCGTGATAACTCAAACTACCATATTCAAAGATTAGAAATCGTATATAAACAATTCGAGTCGATCTCAAATGCGCTGTGATGCATTAAAAAATGCTTGCTGTAACAAAACACTGGAAAATATATGAACTTCTGATGGAGAGCATTTGAAGTCCTTTAGAATGAGCCACAGATACATTGAAAAAATTTAATCAAGAATCGTGATACGTAAAGCATGTCATCAGCCCCTCCCTTGTGCACTCTTGTTATCAGTACTTGCAATTGAGCGCAATTGAATTTTTTAATGTCGCGATGAAGTGCATTTGAAGTCTTTTGAAATGAGAAGGGGTAGGTCTGCGTTTGCGGGTATTACTTTCAAAATAGTTTGAAACAAAATCGATATACTGCATGGAGTTTGTAGCATTGGTTGTTTAAAATATGTTAGGTGCTTTAACGATTACAATACTCGACATTTGAAAAGATCATATAATTTCTTGTTTACTCGTTGATAAGGACTGATATTGTATTAAGATACTACGCTTTTACTGATTGAGTGTAAAAATACAAATTTCTTATATTTATAAGAAATAATCGAGTTTTTTTTATTCCTGAAAGCATTTTTTTAAAATGACTTCAGGGATTTTTCTGAAATTAACTTTGCAAACTATTCTTGAGGTTATAAATAGAATACAAGTAAAAAACACAGTGCGGGATAAACTCATAAAATTTGTACTTATTTCGGACAATATCAAGTATAATATGTATTGATGATAGGGTTGGGACAAGACAAGTACAATGTATTAAACTCAAATAAACTTTGAAAAAAATAGCAATTGGGATAGAATGCGGATCACGTCAATAAAAGTTTATTTGCGGAAAGATTAAACATATTACAAAATTATACATGTATTATACTGTCATATTCACCAATAGAATTAAAAATAAATTCCAATAAGAAAACTAGAGTATAAAAGATCCTCATTGTTTACAAGGAGAGGAAAAGCTGATTAATGTACTAATGAAGAAGTTTTGACAGTGTATTCAATGATTTTTTAAGTGCTTAAATATATATTGCAGAATTTATCTTATAGTAGTTGTCTTATCGATTATGATCACAGGTAAAAAGCTTGTCCTTCTCAAATATTTACAATTCAATATCTAATTGCACGTGAAGCATCATTTTCGAAGATTAAGAAATATCTTTACTGCACCTTATTCGACGTGGAATTTCGTAATCTTGCTAACTAAATTTTTTGAAATGCCTAGCTTATTCTCGACTTATTTATCGCATTTCGAAGTCATCAGTTTTACGCACTGAAAATGCTATCAGAAAATTGAAATTTATAATTTTGCGGCAAATGACGCAAGATACCAACAAAAGTTTGAAAAAAACCTGTAGCCTCTAATAATACCTACTATTTTGCTTTTGATCATTTTTTGATAGAACTCGAAGTTTTGGTTTTATTCAAAGAAAATGCTATGCAAAGATTGAACATTTAGCTGAGGCCAATAAAATCTGTTTCCAAAATTTGGCACTTACGTTCTCATGTCCCGAGACCCTTCATTTGTTGATTGAAATATTTATAATAATATTAATTATTAATATTTAGTAATTAATTTCTACGGGCATTATTTCTCAAATGTACTTGAGTACCTTGTGTCAACAAACAATTATTTTTGTTGTTGAGCTCCTCATTCAAGTATTTATTTATATATTTTTCTATCAGTGGTCATCAGTGGGTCAGCCAAGTTTCAAAGTATCATGATACCTAAATTTTACATAACTTATGGCGTTGAATAATCCTGATTTTGAGCTTATACACCTTATCTCATAATGCAAATGAAGTTATTTCTGATATTTACAATAAAAAGTGTTCAGATTAGTCGATTTATGTAAAAAAATGTATAAAATGACGGATTTGTGTTTGCCCAAATAATGCTCATAAACAAGTTATTTATATTCATTTATTAATGCAATTTCAAGCAATCTGTGACTTCGGATATTGTTGCAGATACTTTGACCAAATTCCTTATCTCCTCAAAAAATCGTTTTAACTATTTACAAAATTATGTCGATATCCTTCTAAAGGCGTCTTATAAGTTTCGAAGAAAACAAATCTTTTTGTTGGAGTCATGTAAACTGTAAAACTATCCCATAATAGTGGATGGAGATACTATGGAAAAAATTATTCGTTTGCTATTAAATCTGTTCAATAATTTATTCCTGTACCTACACTACCGTAAAAAAATATCTGCAAGACTATCATTAGTGGAACAAAACATTTCTGACGACTTTGAATCCATGATAAGAAACTTCTAAATTGTGGCAAGAAATTTTTTCTCAAAGGTTAAATATATTATGAAATTCCACGTTGACCGGTGCTCTCAAAATTAAGAAGCTAATACTGGCAAGATGGATGCAGAAAACTGTCATTTTTGAGGCGCTCGATGTTCTGAAGAAACAGTAGGATTTTGCCGACCCGTCTTTTCATTTCAATCGTACCATGTGGCCACTAGTGTCATTTGCTTGGATGGCAGTCGCTCTCAGGATGATATATAACATATGAAAAAGACTAGCTGGGATGTTGACGGAAGATTAAAGTCTCTAGAGCCATAAAACATTGACTTTTTATTATAATAACCAGTTACATAAAACATTTTGATCCGAATTCGGATCACAAACAATATATTTTAGTTTAACAATTCTTTTGAAAAAATCAATGATATAGATGATTGCTTATACGAGAATTAAGATGCTGTATTACATGGCTGAAACTGATTGGACGGCGGGAACCTACTGCAATTTCTGTGACTTCTTTTTGGGTCAAAATAGTACCCTTGCCGCTTTCCATGTTTATTTTCGCCCGTTTTGTAGCAAGATCTTCATACGAGCGAGTATAAAGTCCAGAAAGAAAATTAGAATCTTCTAATATTGCCGAAACGTCGCCACTGGTTGTTGATAAAACAATTTGTTCTTAGGTTGGAACAGGCTCATACATATTCTTTCTTATTCTCACTTCAACTGGTTTATTGGCAGGAACTGAAGTACGAAGAATATCGCCATACCATTTTCGACTTAATCGAAATCGAATTATATTCAACTCACTGCCAACTTCAGTTTGCACTCACAGCTGTATTTAGGTACCTGTCGAGGGATTTACAAGGTCCCCGCGAGAAAAGAATTAATTGATAGAAATCGTTTTAAAAATATATTTTTGTGAATAAAGTCTCTTATCGCTTTTGATTCAAAAATATAATGCCAAAAATCTGTATATACATCATTTACGACAAATAGCGTGCGACAATAACCTGTCGAGGGCATAAAGAGGCAGTTTCTACCCGGGCAGTGGCAGCATGTTTGAAAATTCAATAATTAACGAGAAGAATGATTCCCTGAAAACTTCAAAAAGACGTGGTACTTCGTGGTACTTTTAAACTGAAAAATGTCCAATATTGAAAGTAGAAAAATGTGCATATAAACTTTTCTTCCATTCGTAATGAATCAAATACTATAAGTTATTTAGTAGCTGCAAGTACATTAAAAACGTTTTTATTGAATTGTGAAACCTTTAAACATTGAAATTGATACCAAATTGATGAAATAAACAAAAATTTTCAAACTTTTGATGATGTTGATTGTAAGTTATTCTACTGTTTGGATAGAGTCTGGAGACATTACTTGTAAATAAAAGCTCGTGAAATTTCGTTTCTATCTATGATAACATATGCGTAAAACAATAACAATTTCTTGTTATACAAATTTTGACCTTGAGTTTTGGCCAAATTTGATAAGCTCCTGTCCCACTGTGCACTGTGTAGCTTTCTCTTCAAATTAGTATTTTTAGCGAATCTCTTTGGGAAGAAATTGTAATAGAAGTTCTAATAATAAAGAAGTGAAGGAAAATTCAAAGAAGATAAGGAAGATGAAGAAAAGGATAATTCAAAGAGAATAAGAGAGGCGACAAAAAAGAGAGGAAGAGCCAACTCGTTCCTCTGTTGATTTTGGCATCAGGAGTGAGTTTAGGTGGCGGACCGGATTGAAATATCGGCTGCTAAAATAATTTAACATCTCAACCACAAGGTGCCGAGATTGGCGGGATTTTTAAACGAAGCTTTGATACCCTTCGAAATTATATCGTAGGCGTAACTACCCCAAATTTACGAGTCTAATGACAGATTTAGGATCTTCCTTGTTTGCATAATTTATTTGCGAACGAGAGAAGAGAGCTGACTTATGAAACCAAATGTTACAGAAAATAGGATAAATGAAATTAACTAATCACAATCTCTCAGAACGTTATTTAACTTAGTTAAAAAATTATCTTATAGTCTAATTTAGTCTTCATTCTGATTTTTAATTTTGTTTCTTCATCGTTATAGTTCCTAGTTAATTGATATGTTTGTGTTTTTTTAGGCAGTGCAGAGACCATAGTATATTGAATTTAATATAAAACACTTTACATTCCTAAGATTTCAAGACGAAATACATTGCATTTAAAAAAAATTGTTGAAGTTCTAATACGAAAAGATTTGATGCCAAAAGAAATGAATTTTCAACAGCAACAGAAGAATCTTCATCAACAGCAATTTTAATTGTTAACCAAATAGTTGCATCAACAACAAAATAGTTGAACTTTTAGACAGAAAAACTTTTCAACAAAATGGTTAAATTTAAGCCATAAAGAGGAATTTTTTGGTAGACAGTTGAATTTTTAACAAAAAAGTTAATTTCCAACTTAACTTTTCAGTTTAAGAAATTTATCTTCAACAACAAAAAAATTGAATTTTTGATCAGTTAAATTTTAATAAAAAAGACGAATTTATAACCAAACTGTTGAATCCTCAAACAAAAGATGAATCTTGAACAAAATTAATTTTCTCACCAAAAAGATGAATTTTTAACAAAATACGTGAATTTTCTACCAAATAGTTCATTTTTCAACAAAGTAGTTTAACTGTCAACCAAGCAGTTGAATTTTCAAAAAACACGAAAGATGAATTTTTAACCAAATATTTGTATTTTTAACAAAAACATTAATTTTCCACCAAGAAAACCAAAAAAACACGAATTTTTAACAAAAAATCTAATTTTCAAACAAAGATGTGAATCTTAATAAATTAATTTTTGACAAAGTAGTTCAAATTACGATAAAGTGAATTTTAAATCAAATAGTTAAATTTTTAACGAAAAAAATTAATCTTCGACCAAGAAGTTTAATGCTCCACCAAAAAAGATGAATTTTCAACAAAATACATCAATTTTCAGTAAAATTGTTAAATTTGTAACCCAAATAGATGAATTATGTACGAAACAGTTGAATCATTATTAACCCAAAAATGTTATTTTTTAAGGAAAAAGTTAATTTTCTACAAAATAGTTAAATTTTCAAAAATATAAGTTAATTTTTAAGCAAACTGTTGAATTTTTAACCAATAGTAAAAATTGTTAACAAAGAAGTTAATTTTTAATCTAATAGTTTCATTATCTACTAAATGGTTCAATTTTAAATAAAAATATTTCAACAAAAAATGATGAATTTTCAACCATGAGTATTAATTTGCGGCAAAAAGACGAATTTTCAACATCATATATGAATTTTCCGCCAAATAGTTGAATTTTCAAATAGAAACGATTAATTTTCAATTGAGAACATCAATTTTAAACGAAGAACGGAAAATAAATATTAATTTTAAACTAAGAAAACTAACTTTCAACAATATAGTTGAATCTTCAACCAAAAAAGAATAATTTTCAAACAAACAGTTGCATTTTTAAACAAAAAGAATCAATTTTCAAATAAGAAGATTAATTTTCTACTAAAAAAGGCGAATTTTCAACCAAATACATGAATTTTCAGGCAAATAGTTGAATTTTCCAAAAGAAAAATTAATTTTCAATTAAGAAGATCAGCTTTGAACCAAAAATGGGATACTTATATTTTCATTTACGAAATTCATCATCAATGTAAAGAATAATTTCCAACAAAATACGTAAGTACTCAGCCAAATAGTTGAATTTTCAATTAAAAAGATCAATTTTGAACCAAAAGTGAAATAGTTACATTTTCACTTAAAAAATTAATTCTCAATAAAAAAAAACTAATTCTCAAATTAAAAAAAAACTAATTTTTAACAAAATAGTTTACCTTCAACTAAAACAGATGAATGACAATCAAACAGTTGCATTTTTAAACAAAAAGGATGAATTTTCAAACAAGAAAATTAATTTTCTTCCAAAAAAGACGTATTGTTCAATTAAAAACACGAATTTTCAACAGGGCAATCAATTTTTTTAACCAAAATGTTAAAATTTTATTGAAAATCTTCAATTTGCATCAGAATAATCAAATTTGCAACCAAACAGTTACCCAAAAAGATAAATATTCATGTTGAATTTTAAACAAAGAAGTTATTTCAACATAATAGTTGAATTTTGAGCCCAAGACGAGGAATTTTCAATCAAATATTTGAATTTTCATCCATAAAGGATAAAACTGGCAACCAAATAATAAAGTTTGTAACCAAAAAATATTAATTTTGAACTAAAAATATGACAGTACACAATTTAACTGAAACGATTTGAATGGAAAAACAACAAAAAGGGAAAAGAGGCGAATAGGGGGAAGACTGTGAAGTTTAAAATATTTGGTTAGAAAAGTGAAAATTTTGCCTAGAATCTCGAAAAAATGATCAGACATTCATTATAGGAAAATCATTAAAAACCTATAGTGACGCAATAATAAGTGACGCTCTAAAAAAGTCTGCATATTTGAATTAATATGCATTCCAGAAATGAATTGAATGCAGAATAAATCATATATCCCGCAGACGATATTGTGTGGATATCCTGCAGAGCGGAAATCTCGATATCTCTGGAGTATCCAAAGGATATTTCAGAATATTCTAAAAATAAAATATTAATGCCCCAATTTAATATGACCAATTCTCTAATTTGGTACATTCCTGAAAATTCAGATATATTTAATCCAAATTATATGTATATTCAATCGTATGAATGAAATAATTCATCATTCACAATATTAGGTACTCTTTGGGATATTTTGTACAAAGTATAACATTATAAAGTACAATAATAGTAGAGTCTCTTCTCAAGTCACTTTTTGATAAATTCTATCATGACTATTAGTGTGCGAAAACTATTGCACAATAATAAGTGACACTCTAAAAAAAAGTCTGAATATTTCAATCAATATGCACTGAGAAAAATGGATTATACGAACTGGATGATAAAATTAAAGAATAATACACCCTATAGAAAAGTATATTAGCGCGTATAATCTATAATATTTTTCTAGTATATGAAAATGTTACCAAATATAATCTCTAGAAGTTAAATTATTATAATCTTCAGGCATTAAATTGTAACATCTCAGATTTTAAAATATCCAAGCGTCTGTGTAGTCTCAGATTGTACGTCGCATCGTGGCGCGTGTCACATGCATCCGTTTTGCATTGAAATAAGTGATAATTAAGTTATAAAATGATTATTAGTGCTAAATCACACGTGATTTAGATTCAGAAAATTTGTAAGTTCATATTTCTTTTCATTACACATCACTGCCGCTTGTACAAGTACAGAAACTTAGCCTCATCCTTTAATTTCGTTTTTGTAGTCTTATCATGATAGCCACTTTCCTGCTTATTGTGTGTTTAAAAAATTGAAATTTGTTTCGAGTTCTACTTCCGAGCTCGTCTACTAAAATTTCGTATAGGTTTATAAATACGTTTCCACAAATTATTATATATATTTAAGGTTATCCAATGGATCAGGATTCTAATATAGATATTAGATTTTTAAATGTTGGATTATCAATTTTATTATCTCAGATTATAAAGTTTTATGATCCAAGATATTATCCTGTAATATCTATTTATCAATACCTATAGATTGTAGTTCTAATAATCTGGATGGCTGCCCTATAGTTAATAGACAGGATATTGTGTGGGTATCCTACAGAGAGGAAATATCGATATCTTCAGAATATGCCACTCATATCCCGGGAGATTTCGTGGACATGTTTTAGGATATCCAAGGTCCTGTCGAGATATCCTAGGAATATGCCAAGATGTCATTTTCTTGTGTGGGAAGTAACCTTTTGGGTGGGGCCTTCGTAAAATGAAGCGGATAGTGGTCCTCTAAATGCATCAGAGTTTTTGAAACACTTCTGTTTGATTACTTAATGAAACAAGTAAAACTCTCCAAAAAATGATCGGTACATGGTGGCCATTGAAAATCTGAGAAGGCGTATCTCTTTCGTTGACTGTCTTATGCATCATCCTTTGATAAATGAAAGTTTAAAAACCGGACGATTCGAAAAACCATAGCCTTCGGCCATAGTTTTAACATTCATCCTGCCAACATTGTTCTCCCCGTAAAGACATGTTTAACCCTCCTTGTTATGTAATATACTGTTTATCAATAATTATAGAAATTTGGATTACATTCCCAAAAAATGATATATCACGCACTGAATATTGTGTGGATATCCTACAGAGTGGAAATCTCGAGTTCCTCAGAAGATGCCACGGATATCCCGAGAGATTTTGTGGACATGTTTTAGGATATCCAAAAGGGATATGCCAAAATGTCATTTTTTTGTGTGGGAAGTAACCGTTTGGGTGGGGCCTTCGTAAAGTGAACCGGATAATGGTCCTCTTAATAGCCTAAATTCATCAAAGTTTTGAAACACTTCTGTTTGATTACGTAATGAAAAAAGTAAAACTCTCCATAAGATGATCGGTACTTGGTGGCCATTGAAAATCTAAGAAGCCGTATCTCTTTCGTTTACTGGCTTATGCATCATCCTTTGATGAATAAAAATAAAAAAACAGTGTAGGGTGTCTCTCGAAAATGACGCTGCAAGATGCCACGTGTGCTGAAGGCATTAGGCCTTCTTCTTGAAAAATGACCACACAGATATCTCTTTCGATTCCATTGAGAGAAGAGGCCAGTTCATTCCTTGGGTCGTTCATTCATTCCTACGCGTACATAACATTCATACATGCCTATGCCGGTTTCTCGCCTCGTCTCGAGTGGAATACAGAGCGAAGTGGATCGGATGGAATTTCATTTTTGACACACGTCACTGCTTCTTTTCGTTAACAACTGACACACCAAGATTCGTATGCTCTCGAGTAACGGAAGTACGAAGAATAGACCTAAATGTCAAATAAAAATACCCAAATTCAAATTAAAGTGCTTTCTTTCCTAAGAACTTTCGAAATTTCTGAATGGGATCAGGAAACGAGAGGACCCTTTCGTTTGGAATTTTGATTTTGGAATTGAAAGATTTGAACAAAATTTTGATTACCAATTGCGTTCCAGATTAGGAAAAAGTTCAAGAAAAGCTTAGCACATGGTATCAGAATGATTTGGTATTTGGATTTATCATTCTATGGTGAAAATTAAGAAACTAGCATTTCTGGGTCTTTTTTTCAATTTTTTATTTTTTTGTCTCTAATGAGCCGACAAATGAGGTAGTTTTGAAATCTGCTTTTTACTTGTATGTCTTTTCCATGCTCATTTCGCATAATAATCATTTAAATAAAAAGTTTATTAAAATTTTTTTTTCTTGATCTGTTATAATCATTCGGAGATTATTTGCTAATTATCAATAATTGACAGAACGTTTTTCAAAATTCAGTATTTTCCGAAAAAGCATAGTTATTTAGGATTTTCTTTCTTTATTCGACGTGAGAATTCCTGCTCTTTCAATTAATCCCCAAAAAATGTCAAAATTGGAAAAATTACCAAATGGTTGACATTTTTCTAAAATGATTGAAAGTGGATTTTCTAAAAAACACACTTCTTTAATTTTTTTATATATTTTTTTTTTAGAAAATAGCTGGAATTTTGGAAATATGTACTACACATGCCATGAGTTTTGTTCTTGGTAAACCACTGTTTCACAATACAAATATCATTTTGGAAAAATCGAATTTTTGCCTTTTTCTCGGAACAACGAAAAATACAAAAAAAACATAGGTATACGTTGAAACACTTACAGAAAAAAACACCCCTGCAATTTCGTGATAGCTTCCTTCGTTAACAAGAAAATACCCAAAATTATGATTTAAAAAATCAGGATGCCTTTTTATATTATAAGAAACTTTTTCTAATAATGGAAAAAATAAAAAGGTGGAGTTTTCCTAAAATAATTCTTTTCCACTGAATTAAAATGTTTGAAAAAATTAACCTTTTATAATTCAGAAAAACAATTAATAACCCAAAATTTCCTCCCTTAGACTCAGTAAAAATGTTGAAAATAAAAAATTTCTTTTTCCTAATTCAGCAAAAAATAAAAACCAAAATTCAGGAATAATTTAAAATCGAAATTCCACCCCTTCCAATTCAATATTTTTTTTTAAATACCCTTTTCCAATTCAGAAAAAAGATGAGAAAAAGTTCCTCCATTCAACTGGATCAAAATGTTAAACAGAAAAATGGCCTTTTCCAATACAGAAAAGATGGAAAACCAAATTTTCTCCCTCACAACTTAATAAAAATGTTACAAATAAAAACTTCCCTTTTCAAATTAAAAAAAGTGAAAAAAATTTCCTTTCTTCCACCTCAAGGAAAAAGTCTTAAAAATCAAAAAAATGTCCTCCTTTCCAACTCGATAAAAATCTCAAAAATCACAAAATGTCCCTCATCCAATTCAGGAAAAATTTTATATCGAAATTTCACCCTTTCCAACTCAATAAAAATGTTAAAATAAAAAATACCCTCTTCCAAATAAAAAAAAATGAAAAAAATTCCCCCTTCAATTCAATCAAAATTTTTAACAGAAAAAATGGCCTTTTGCAATTCAGAAAACATTGAAAACCAAAATTTCCTTCTTTGCAACTCAATAAAAATATTAAAAATTCAACATTTCCCACTTTTAATTAAATTTTTTTTTAATTTCCTGCCTGCCACCTTAAGAAAAAAGTCTTGAAAACCAAACCAATTTCCTCCCTTCCAAATCGATAAAAATCTTAAAAGGTACAAAATGTCCCTCATCCAATTCAGGAAAAAGTTTGTATCGAAATTTCACCTCCTCCAACTCAATAAAAATATTAAAATAAAAAAATTACCCTTTTCCAAATCCTAAAGAAAATGAAAAAAAAATTGAACCCTTTAACTCAATTAAAATGTTAAACAAAAAAATGGCCTCGTATAATTTAGAAAAGATTGAAAACCAAAATTTCCTCTCTTCCAACTTAATAAGAATGTTAAAAATAATAAAAATAAAAAATTTCCCTCTTCCAATTAGAACACACTGGAAAAAGATTCCCCCTTTTCCCCTTGAGAAAAAGTCTTAAAAACCAAAAAACGTCCTTTTTCCAATTGAAAAAAAAATTGAAAATCGAAATGTCACTTCTTCCAACTCAATATAAATGTTAAAATAAAAAAATTAACCTCTTCCAAATCAGAAAAAAAAAAATGTAAATTTCCACCCTTTAATTCAATAAAACTGCCAAAAAACTAGCCCCTTCCGATTCGGAAAAAATTGAAAACCAAAATGTTCCTCTCTTCAAACTCAGTAGAAATGTTAAAAATAAAAAAAGCAATAAAATGTTAAAAAGAAAAAATTTTCCTCTTCCAGATCTGATTTTTTTTTTCTAATTGAGAATAAAAAATTATTCCTTCGAAAAAAGCCACAATTCATTTGTTCCAACTTAATATAAATGATGAAAACAAATAAAGGGCCTCTTCAAATTCAGAAAAAATTAAAAACTAAAATTTCCTCCTTTCAATCTTAATAAAAATGTGAAAATGAGAAAATTTGCCTGCCGTCAACTCAATACAAATTAAAAAAAAAGCGTCCCTGTCCCATTTCCGAAAAAATTAAATACCGAAATCTCTTTCTTTTAAAAGTCAAATTGTGAAATTCAAACATTTCTAATCCGTAAATCCTTTCGAGTTTAAACTGTTTAGTTTCAAATATTGGACTTATGATTGATTATTTTAAGTAAGCAGCCAAATATTGCTAAATATTTACCAAAAATTCTATTTTTTATTTCAAAATATCATGTTTAATGGTTTAAAAATGGAATATTTTAGACTAAAACAATATTTGAACAGGATTTGGAATTAAAATTTTAGAAAAGCGTTTAATTATAAATCTAACAATTTAAAATTATTAAAAAATTAAAAATAACTTACACAGTTTTTAATCGGCAATTTGAATTGGTTTTAGTTCTAAGGCTTTTGAATTGAAATAGTTCAATTTTTAACATTAAAAACCTACAAATTGTTTAAATTAAAAAAATTCTAAATCGCCTTGCAAAACAAACTATTGATCAATTTGTAACATTCAAACTGCAGTTTAGTTATAAAAATAATTAACTAATTTATATTTACAGTTCATCAACTGAAAACTTTGTTTATCTAAAATTTGTAAAAAAAAAAAATTATAATCACGCATTCTAATCTGAATGATTTAATCATTCAAAAAGTTGACTACTGAATTAAACATTAAAACGAAAGTTGGAATTGAACTAATTTTAAATTGCATTATATCACGTCATTTGAAATTTGTTATATTTATAAAGATTGAATCATTTTGCTGCAAAAAATTTGTAAAATTCCCGGTGAAAAAATAAATTTCCCGCTTTTTCACCGATATGACATTTTTTTACATTTCTGGTGACGTGTAAGTATTTTCAGTGTACACTTTACATTCCACGAATTCCTGAATTCACCTGACGGCGAATGGGGAAATTTTTTTAAGATCCTTCAACAAATATTTGCTTTTTCACTCCCCTAACACTTGAACAACTTTTCAAGTTCAACCACAATAAAGGGTCTGAGCTCGAGGCTATATGTAAAAATGATCATGATCAGGAAGTTGGAAGGGCCAGACAGCTTGGCACCAATCAAGATGTCCCGATCTTGTATTTTGAAATAATGAAATTCAGTAAGAAATATCTTATATGTAAATAATTATAAATAAAATTGCAAAATTAGGAGTAATCTTTACCCGGATTTCCGAGTAAAAATTACCTGCAAAAAAAATTACCCTATGCTGGTAAACTTTACCCTATTATATCGAGTAATTTTGATACTTTTACCCACGTTTCGAGAGTAATTTTTAATGTTTACCTCAAGGGTGAGCTAATTTTTTTTAAAATTAATATATTCTCTAAAAAGTTTTTCATTATTAACTAAATTCCTGAATTATTATTGTTACAAACAAATTATAAGATATAAATAGTAAAAATGACTTTTGCTGCATTTTCGGTGTTTGAATGCATTATTTATACTGATTTATTGAATTACGTAAAAGTAATAATTAATCATTACGGATAATTAAACAAGAACAATTGTCATTGTTATTAATAATTGCTATAAATATATTCACTTATATCCCATTTGTCAACATAGAAACTTTTTCTTTTCCACGAGATCATTTCATCAAAAGGAAAATAGCATCATATAGGATATTACTATTCAACAAGAATTAATAATTTTATAGACAATTTGTATGAAAAAAATTATTTTTTTCGCATTTTCGGACATTAAATTTTTTTCTTTTTGTGGATTCACCTTTTTCTTCCATGAAAAATAATATATCATAACATATCGTATTTGTATCAAAAAAATGTTTCTTTTCTGCGTGATCGTTTCTTTTCATTTAACAATAATTGTTCATGTTATAAACAAATTCACTTATATCGAATTTTTTAATATAGAAATGTTTTTTCTCAACCTGAAAATTCGTTTTTTGAGTAGAATATCGAACCATTTTGGCAGGAAAATTAATTTTTGGTTTGAAAATTCATATTTTTGGTTTGAAAATTCAACAATTTGGTTGATTTATTTATTTATTTTCTGAAAATCTTTCTCGGTTGAAAATTCAACACTTTTGATCATGTTCGTCTTTTTGGTTTCCAAATTCATATTTATTATTAGAAACATATGTGGTTGTTGAAGATTCATCATTTTAGTTGAAAATTCATCTTCATGGTTAAAAAATTTTTTGAATTTGAAATTTAATTATTACATTTTTGGTTGAAAATTTATCTTTTTCAGTTGAAAATCCAACTACTTGGTTTGAAGTTAAACTACTTTCATAATGTTGAATAAAAATCCAATTTTACCATCAACATCCAAATATATATTAAGCTACTTTGTTAAAAATTAATTTTTTGATTGAAGATTCATAATTTTAGTTGATAATTTATTACTTTTGGTAAAAAATTTTAATACTTTGTTAAAAAAACGTTTTTTATATTTAAACATCAACTATTACATTTTTGGTTGAAAATGGATTGTTTTTGGTTGAAAATTTAATTACTTGGTTAAAATTTGAACTAGTTTGTTAAAAATTAATGTTTTTGGTTAAGAATTCATCTCTCTGGTTAAAACATGACAATTTTTTTTTAATTCGTTGTTTTTTGTTGAAAATTAACTTTTTATCTGAAAATTTCACTATTCCAGTTTTGTTAGAAAATATCTCTTTCATTCAAAATAAATTAATCTGCTTGGTTGGAAATTCAGTTTTGTAGTTGAGAATTAAGAAATATTGAGAAAGATGAATTTTCAACGAAATAGTTGAAGTTTCAACTAGAAAATATTAATTATGAACAAAAAATGGAATCGTTAATTTTTCAAATTGACAAGTTAATTTTCAATACAAAAAAAGAACGAATTTTCAACCAGTTGAAATTAACTAAAAAAGACTCATTTTCAACCAAATACTTGAACCCACGACCAAAATAACCATTTTTTAACAAATTTATTATTTTATTTATTTTTATTTAATTTTCTACCTAAATAGACGAATTTTCAAAAAAATACTTAAATTTCCACTGAATAGTTGAATTTTTTTACTCATAAATGATACATTTTCTACCAAGACCGGAATTGTTAAATTTCCAGACAAAAAAAATTAATTTGTAACCAAAAAAACAAACAAATTTGCAACAAAATAGTAAAATTTTCGAATAATTCTTTGAATTTTTAACCCAATAGTTCACATTTTTCTTGCAAAATAGTTGGATTTTCAATCAAAAAGTTAATTTTCTACCAAATCGTTGAATTTTCAACAACAAAATGTTTTTCTCACAAAATAGTCGCATTTTCAACTAAAAAAAAACCTTTTCTACCAAAATAGACAGATTTTCAAGAAAAGACCTAAAATTTCTACTAAATGGTTGCATCTTTAACTTATAAAGAAAAAATTTTGAACCAAAAATGGAATAGTTGAATTTCCAGACAAAAAAATTAATTTTTAACAAAAATAAAACTAATTTCCAACAAAACAATTAAATTTTTAAATAATCTTTGAATTTTTAACCAAATGGATTTTTTTTACAAAGTAGTTGACTTTTCAACTAAATAGTTAATTTTTTACCCAAATGGACAAATTTTCAGAAAATAGTTTAAATTTCTATTAAATAGTTGAATTTTTGAATTATAAAGGAAAAATTTCAAACCAAAAATGGAATAGTTAAATTGATAGACAAAAAAAAATTATTTTTGACCAAAAAAAAACACGAATTTCTAACAGAATAGTTCAATTTTCAAATAAATCCTTGATTTTTTAATCAAAGACTTAATTTTTCTTACAAAATAGTCAAAACTTTCAACCAAGAAGTTAATTTTCAACCAAATACTTTATTTTTCTACCAAATTGTTGAATTTTGAACTCATAGGAGGAGATTTTTCAAGCAAAAATGGAACATTTTAACTTTGAAGAATAAAAAATTTATTTTTAACAAAAAAAAATTCAAACAAAATAGTTAAATTTGGAAATGAATCGTTGAATTTTTAACAAATAAAACAGAAATTTCTCACAAAATAGTTGAATTTTCCACCAAAAAGAACATTTTCTACCCGAATAGACGAATTTTCAACAAAAGACATACATTTTCTTAAATAGTTGAATTTTTAACTTATAAAGAAGAAATTTTTAACCGAGTTTTGAACCAAAAATGGAATATTTACATTTCCAGACAAAAATAAGTAATTTTTAACCAAAAAAAGAAACGAATTTCCAACAAAATAGTTAAAATTTCAAATAAATCCTTGAATTTTTATCCAAATAGTTCATTTTTCTCACGAAGTAATTGAATTTTCAACCAAAAAGTTCATTTTCTTCCGTATACTTTATTTTTCTACCGAATTGTTGAATTTTCAACTCATAGGAGGATAATTTTCAAGAAAAAATGGAAAATTTAAAGTTCAAAGAATAAAAAACTTATTTATAACAAAAAAAATTTCAAACAAAATAGTTCAATTTTCAAATAAATCGTTGAATTTTTAACAAACAAAAAAAATGTTTCTTTTACAAAATAGTCGAATTTTCAACCAAAAAGAACATTTTCTACCCAGCAAATACATGAATTTTCAGCAAAAGACATAAATTTTATACTAAATAGTTGAATCTTTAACTTACAATGAAAAAATTTTAAACCAAAAATGGAATAGTTAAATTTCCACACAAAAAAGTAATTCTTAATTAAACAAAAACGAATTTCTAACAAAATAGTTAAATTTTCAAATAAATTCTTGAATTTTTAACAAAAAAAAAAGTTTTTTTTTTACAAAATAGTTGAATTTTCAACCAAAAAGAACATTTTCTACCCAAATAGATACATTTTCAACAAAAGACATAATTTTTCTACTAAATAGTTGAATCTTTAACTTAAAATAAAAAAATTTCAAATCAAAAATGGAATAGTTAAATTTCCAGACAAAAAAAGTAATTTTTAACCAAACAAAAACGAATTTCTAACAAAATAGTTAAATTTTCAAATAAATCATTGAGTTTTGAACCACCTAGTTTATTTTTCTCACGAAGTAGTTTAATTTTCTACTAAAAACTTAATTTTCAACCAAACAGTTTAATATTTCTACCAAAGTGTTGAATTTTCCAGTCAAAAAGATGAATTTTCTACAAAACAATTCAATTTTACTAAAGGCAACACACATTTTAAATTAATTCAAACATTACCAAAGACATTTAAGATTGTACTAAACCAAATTTGAAATAATTTTCTTATTTAAAGAACATTCTTACACTGCGTCCCTGATAAACATTTTTGTGTAACTGTCTTTTACAAAATAAAAATTAACCACTGACGACAGCCACCATTGTGCGCCGAAACGTTTGTTTCAATTAAAAATTGTCTGAATTATTTATTCTGACCCTCAAGCCAAAATTAACATCCAACATTATAAACAATTCAATTTCAACCCGAAAATATGAATTTTCAACCAAAACATTAATCTACGTCTGTGTAGTTGATTTTTCAACCAAAAAGATTGATTCTTAACGAAAATTTTAATAATTGACATTTCAACCGAAAAATTCCCACCGAATGTTTTCTTTTGAAATTGGCATGTGAAAACAAAATTTCCTTCGGGAAACAAATAAAAAAAATGTCTGTTTTCACCATAAAAATGTGTGAAAAATATGGGCGGATCGTCGAGAAGAGATTGCTTCCGTTGGTCGTCGGCACCCCGAAATTTGCTTCGAAATGAGTAAAACAGACTTCGGAAAACATCAATATCCAGCATCCATCCTGATTCCTGAAGCTAAGCCTTCGTGAGTTCTCGATTTTCGACCTTCTTCCGTTTGTGGTCGACTTTAAAGGCCGCCGGCCGGTCATACTAGCTAGCTTCCTTATTATACTATAAGGGTATAAGCTGACCTGTCATCAGAGGGTGAAAACGCCCATGGGATTCGGAAGACGAAATGTTTTTTTACGTGACACAGATCTTACAGATTGGATATCACCGCATCGTGTCATCGTCTCCAGATGCAATGGACCAATCGAAAAAAGATGAAAGAAAATTTTCTCAAATTCTCACTAGATCACGATCCTTTTTGATCGATCGGAAATGTTCGTGGGTTCCTTATAAACTTCTTCTGTACCTGAAAGAGGTGCGGATCTACAGGGTGGCCAAACCCCTAGGATTTTTTGACTTACCTTCACTTTTTTTTCACATGAGGAATGAGAAAAACTACAAAAATTTTAAAAATCAGGATCGAAAAGAAAATGTGTCTTTTTAAGTTGAAAATTCATCTAGGGGAGGGTGGGGTATGGTGTCAGGCTTGACATAAAATGTCCTTTCAATTATAATTGAAATGTGATTTTGATGTCTGTATTTTTTGGTGAGAAGCTCACATTATCAGGTTACATATGTCATTACTTAAATATGTTTTTGAACAACGTCATTATTTGATATTTAATAAATTCATTTGTCTCGCATTTCTATCAGCGTACCCCATACCATGGGGTATGGTGCCCGTCGTATTACTGCCGGTTTATTTCATGAATATGAACGTTGTAGAATAAAAAGCGTACAAGATAATAATTCTTGAAAGTATAATGTAACGAAAAAAAATTACTCACGACATGATCAACACTAAGTGAATGTTTTCTTACTAATCAAAGTAAAGTACGTCGCAAAACCAAAGGCGCGAAAATACAAAACAGGCATTAATCAATAATATTCGAAATCCTATTTATTGTGTTATTGTTCAACCCATGTAATTAGGACCACCCTAATAAATAAAGAGAATTGCTTGAAGTGTTTTTGTTATGGGAAATTATAATTAGGGATGGAAAAAACTTCATAACAATAAGTTTTAGTCTTTTTAGGTCATAACCTCAAAGTTTACATGCTGGTCTCTTTCAAATGAATTAAACATGAAATTGAGCGGTTAAATAAAGGGAATCCTGTCAAGTATATTTTAATAGAGAATTATAATTAGAAATGTAAATACATTCATAACCTTTATACCAATTTTTATATTTGTAGGTTATAATCACGTATTTCACATGACGATCTATTTCAAAGCAATTGAACGTGAACTTGGTACTTACCGTATTATTATTAAATATAACTTCAAATCACGTTTCGATTTTTACTATCTGTATAAACTTTAAAAATTTAAAGAAATACTTCACCTATTAGAATCTAATATTTTAATGCTTCAAGTATTTCAAAATATGCTGTAAGTGCATAATTTCTGCCAAAGACTTTTTCATCTGCTTCCGTCAAAACTCTTTTTTTCATAATAACTCTTCTGACACGTATTTTAAAAGCAAAATTTCATCACATTACTATTTTTCCAAACACAGCAAGTTATTTTATGCAAAAAACTAATATGGACATCCGCAATGTTGGCGTTTTTTGTAATTGACACCATGCCCCACATGGACACCATACCCCAGTCTCCCCTATTTAGTTTAATTTTTTTTTTTTAAACAGTAGCCAAATAGTGTCTCTACATGCCAGTGTTGGGATTAGTGGGCAAATGCACCAGATGAAAAGCTATACGAATACAATCGGTGAACGGAAGGGAAGGAATCAGGGAATATGTAGGAATATAAGGGAATATTTGGGAATATAAAGAATATTAAGAATATTTGGGAATATCAAGAATATTTGAGAATACTGAAAGAATATATAGGAACATCTAGGGAGTGTACCAGGAATATCAGAGTGCTCGACAGTCGCCACCTATGTTTCTGCATAAAGCTTTAGTGACTCTGAAAATTCTTACAGAAATTTCCAACAGTGTAGCTTAATAGGGGTTTATAGCTCAATTTTAGGGATTTTTTTATCTATAAAGAGAAAGGCGTGTTTTCATCGCAGCTATTTTAGGAGTATAATATTTTTTATTTTATCTACACCTTTGAATCCCACTTTTACGGCCCCATTGTAGTCCTCCCTATCTTCCCTTTTGCATTTGCTTATATCCGCCCTCAACGGCCATAACCTCGGAAATCCGTACATCCCGCTGGATGGAACTTGTGAGTGCGTTCACGTACAGGTTGTATATCTGAATGATGCTGGGTCAGTACTTCTCGTACTCAATTGTTCTATCGGGCCAATGCACCCAGTAGGTATATATTTTCTCGTTGAGACATTTCAGACTGGTCATTGGTCAAACTGACTAAGCGAAAGAGAATCTTTAGCAAAGTTATTCCCTAAATCTGAATTTGCAAGTAGTTATTGTAATAAGAGTAAAAAAAGTTTTTTTTTACCAACCGGGACAGTTCCATTGTCGAAAATCTAATGAGAGGCCGGTGGATAAATTATAAGACCACTTGGAATTTACAAAAATATTAGAAATCACTAAACATCCTTACTCTTCAATGAAAATTCTTGAATTAACGAATCTTTTCTGTTCTTGCATCAACTTCAAATTATGTGAACGAGAACATTTTTCACTATAAAAATAGGTTGTTCATATAATACAAATGAACATAACTTCCTTTCTCGTTGATAAAATGTATTAATATTATAGGTCAATCGATTCGCCTCGAGTAAAGAAATCTTTTATCTCCTTGCATCAATTTTGAATTATGTTAATGAAAAAAGTTGTACTATAAAAACCTGTTTTAAAAATATTGTAAAGTGTTGAAGAAAAGGCAATAAACATTTTTAGAAATTTTTACCACTACAAGGCTTCCTCTATGAGGAAACATTTGATTAAAAATAGTAATTTTACATTCTTGGTGTTGGATTGAGAGTCGAAGATGTGCACGCGAGAAAAAAGTGGTAACACAAAAAAGACTATAATTGTTATTACACCTTGGAAATGAAATGTTGTTGGTGATTTTCACAACTTAATTTTTATTTTGTTAGCCTGACCAGATTTTTTTTCGTAGATTTACTAAAAATTTCATGCTGATATGACATTTAGAGCCTTAAAATATCTCTGATTTAAAATAAAAAACTCATGAAAACACCAATTTTGACATAAAAGCACTTTGAAGGACCACTAAATATATATTTTTGAATATATCAAAATTTGTGGGCCTATTTCTAGCCCAGGGTAACGTGTGGTTAAACAATTATTATTTTTCAATTTTAAACTTTTTCTGTAAATCGTGATAAATCGGTGTAGTTTGAGAGTCATATTTTTTGATGAAGACGTCTTGGAATCGCTTAAATAATTTTCAATTGTTTAAATTTTTTCCCACGAAATCACAAAGATTGAGTATTTTCTTCGACTAATCACACACTTAATGAATGATTAGCGTAATTTTTTTTATTAAGAACATTATTAGATGTTTAAATAATTATTACATCATTCACTTCTGATTTTTTATTTCATAGTTGGAGAAAATTCTAGAGTTTTTTCTCTTTGTACCATGTTGTTCATTAAAAAGAAGCTATACCTCAATTGCTCAAACAATTATTATTTGCTTGAACAATGTTTTTCATTGTATTATGAATACACAAATAATCAACTGCCTCATCAATTTTTCAAAATTGTTTGAATAATTGACGTATAATTTTTTAAAGAAACAATATCGTAATAAGGACAGACATCGTGTAGGGGAATTTTAAAAACTGAAATTTCCAAGAAAGTCCTAACTTTCCATCATTTAGCACGAAAAAAATGTTAAAAAATGAAAATTGTTTGAACAATAGTTTGTTTCCCCATTTTTTTGAAAACTGCTCTTTTCCCATTTAAAGTCCCATGTTAATTTGAAAGGCCAATTTTAAAATAAAACATTGCAATTTCTTTTTCGGCTAATCTCACACAAAGAGATACATAACTTTTTTATCTTTTGAATTAAAAAAAGTGCTTTTGAGCTATTTCTTAGCTCTACTGAATTGCGAAAAGAATAGGCAGAAAGATGTAATTACTTTACCAAAAAAATACCAAACTTGGATTTTGACTCACTTCTAAATGAAACTGGATCATAATCTTCTACAAAAACATGAGTTAGGTCAAAAGCATTAGTTCAGGCCAATAAAACGCATTTCCGAAATTTGGCACCTACGCTTGTATGCAGTGCAGCCCTTCAGTTATAATTTTTACTTCGGGACAGCGAATTTTAATGAAGAATTGCAGTTTTGAGTTCGGGACGGGAAATTTTAGAAAAAAAATATATAATTTTGACAATTGGGATAGGAAATTTCCATAAAGAATTATAATTTTGAACCGCGAATATCGAAAAGAATTATAATTTTGACTTTGGGACCACGAATTTTAGTAAAGACTTATAATTTTTAGTTAGAAATGGTGAATTTCATCAAAGAAATATAATTTTGACAATTGGGACATGACAGTTACGTATGAATGCTAATTTTGACATGTGAACAGCAAATTTCGTAAATAATTATCTTTTTTAGTTCGGAATGGGGAATTTTAGTAAAGAAACGTAGTCTGGGTAATTGGGAAAGGGAATTGCCCCTTTTGCTGTGCCAAGTGTTGGCGCTTATTCCCTTTTGGAATTTCAAACTTTGGCGCTTATGCTCATCTGTTATTTCAAATGTTGGCCTTTATGCTAAAAATATCTTCATTTCGTTCATCAGTTATTAGACTGAAAAAATTCACGATAGTAGACCATAAAAAAATGGATATCTTTCTATGTATTATTTAATGGTTCTGAATTCAATCTTCAATATTTGAGCGATAAATTATCAATTATTTATTCAAATTTATGTATGGATGAATTGAAGTATGGATGTTTAAATTATAAATTAATCAATTTAGACATTATTCAGTTGAAAATGGTGCTATTTCAAACTCTTCATATTTGCAGTGTTCTAATTTTGAAAAATTTATTATGCAGTTATTGAATTCTCAATGTTTTAAATTTAAAATCCTTCAAGTTTGAGAGTTTTCTATTTTTAAATTATAGAATTTTGAATGACTTAAATCTTAATGACGCGAATAATTAGATAAAACGCAGTACTGTTATATTCCTAATATAAAAAAGCCCTCTTGTCAATCAGATAAATAATTTTGTAACAAAATTGAAAAACGATATTGGTAGGCTATGGTAGGTCATGAAATTTTCTTATAATTTGGGCAATCGATGCGTCTCGAAGACGCGAACAAATCCATTATATATATATATATATATATATATATATATATGAAATATTAACAGAAATAATAGTTACATTTTCAGTTGATAAAAAAAATCAACCAAAAAAGAAACAAATTTTTAACAAAATAGTTTAATGATGAATCTTCAACCAAAAAAATTAATTATTAACAAAAGAGTTTAGCTTTCAGCCTAGTCATTTTATTTCCAATATAAAAGATGAATTTTCAACTAAAATGATTAATATTAGACTGGAATACTTGAATTTTTAACCGAAAGAAGAATTTTTAAACAAGAAGATTAATTTTCAAGGAACAAGATAATCTTCTACACCAAAAATTGATTTTTTAACAAAATATGTGAATTTTCAAAGAAATAGTTGAATTTTCAATTATAAAAAAAAATGTCATCCAATTCGAATTTTGAACTGGAAAAGAGCAATTTTCAACCAAAAATGGAACAGTTAAATTTTCAGTTGAAGAAATTAATTTTCAACCAAACTGATGAACCATCCACAAAGTACATAATTTTCAAACGAATAGTTTAATTTTTAAATAAAAAATATCAATTTTCAAACAAATAGTTGAATTTTCATCCAAAAAAGATAAATTTTTAACCAAAAATAGAATAGAAAAGTTTTTGGTTTAAAATCTAATTCTTAACCAACAAAAAAACGAATTTTCAGCAAAATAGTTCAATTTTCTACTGGAATAGTTCAACTTTTAGTTAAAAAATTGATTTTCAACAAAGTAGTTACATTTTCAAATAGAGATGAATTTTCACTTAAAATTATGAATCTTCAAGTTGAATTTCTTGAATTTTACTGCGATCAGAAGTAAATTCCCGGTTTTTTAATTAAATCCCCGGTCATTTGTTAGTTTTTTCCTGGTCAATGAAATATTTTGATGAAATTTTTATGAAATCTTTGTGAAATCTTCCGGAAATATTTTTTATTCATTTGAAATCATTGAAATATTTTTAATCTGTGTAAAATCTTAGAAATCTGGTCTATTATAACCTTTTTCAAATCTTTGAAATCTTTTGAAAGTTTTAAAATCTTTGGAAATTTTCGAAATCTTTAAAATCTGATGTACACGCCTTTTTGAAATAATTGAAATCCTTGCAATCTGCATGAAATTTTCGAAATCTTTGGGAAATTTATGTGAAAGCTTTGAAATCTTTGTCAAATATTTTGAAATATTTGTGAAATTTTTCTTAAATCTTTGTTTGTGAAATCTTTTTTATTCGTTGAAATAACTGAATTATTTGAAATCTTATTGAAATCTCTCCACATCTTCTAAAATGGTTTGAAATCTTTCGAAATCATTTCAAATCTTCAAAATGTTTTTAAATCTTTGAAATCTGATGTAATGTACCCTTTTTCAAATCTTTGAAATCCTTTCAATCTTTTGAAAGTTTTAAAAGCTTTGTGCAATTATTGTGAAATATTTGAAATCTATGTACACGCCTTTTTTTAAATCTTTGAAATACGTGAAATCTTTGTAAAATGTTCAAAATCCTTTCAAATATTGTAAAATCTTTGGAATATTTTGAAACCTTTTGAAATCTTGATAAATAAAAAAACTTTTCAGTAGCAAGATTATTTCAATAAAATAACTGTTTTAGAAGAAAAAAATTTAATTCAAGGTTCCCCGAAAAATTCAAAATTTCCAGGTTTTCAAGGTTAAAAAAAAATTCAAAGAGAATTCCAGGTTTTCAAGTTCGCTAGACACGCTGATAACACATGAATAAATACAAATACACAAATAAAAATGTGTAAAAATATAAAAAGAGTGCCGAGTTCTATGTGAAATTGTGAATAAATGCGAAAAAGAATGAAAATATGCCCTAGCGAGCCCATTGAACGGAACGGTCATTGTCGCATTGTGTAACCGTTCCGTTCACGAAATCTGCTAGGGCAAGCTTCGATCAAAATTAAAAAAAAAGAGTTACCACAATGTAGGGTGAATTGGTGTTGGCCCCAAAGTGGCAAGTTTGAAAAATGTGGCTCAAATACGACGAGCAAGCGGCAAGAACGAATCGGTGAGCAGCCACATGTCTTCCGCATGACGTTGCCAATAAGACATCAGCAAAAGATTCAGAGTGGAGCAAAGTTGCAACCGAACTATGAAGATGAGCACTGTAGCTGTGCCATTTCAGCTGATAGTTTTCTGAAGCGGCGATAGACATTTTTTCTGCGAAAATTAAAATATAATTAGCTTGTTTGTCGATTAAGCCCTAGCGGACCGCACGGCGACATAGTGACCGTTCGGTTCACTGGGCACGCTAGGGCATATTTTCATCCTTTTTCACATTTATTCACAATTTCGCCTAGAACTCCACACTTTTTTTTATCTTTTCACACATTTATGTCGAGTTCTATGTGAAATTGTGAATAAATGTGAAAAAGGAGGAAAATATTCCCTAGCGGGCCCAGTGAATGAAACAGTCTCTACGTGGTCACGCGGTCCGCTAGGGAAGGTACGATTGACTATAAAACATTGAATAATTATGAATGATAATAGTATAGATCTATAATGATTTTCCTATAATGAATTCCTTATGATTTTTTCACGATTCTACAAACATCATTATAAGAAAATAATTTCTAAATATTGAAAGAATTGATGCAAAAAAATAGTGAAATCAGAAACAAATTGCAGAATTTCAAAAGAGTTAAAAGATTTCAAATACTTAAATAAATTTCAAAGTATTTCATGGAATTTACAAGGATTTCAAGGAATTTCATCAGATTTCGAAATATTTCAAGAGATTTAGATTTAGAAAATTTCAAGGGATTTCAATATAATTTGAAATTTCAAGGGATTCATAGCGAATCCAAAGATTTCGAGCGATTTGAACGTTTCTTTTAGAGAACTTTAATGAATAAGTTCACTTTAACTTATATTCAAGGATTTTCAATCTTTTTTTAGTTAAAAAGTCCACTTTATGGTTTAAAATTCAACTATTTGGTTTAATGTTAAACTCTTTTGTGAAAAATTCATTTTTTTTGTCGAAGATTCATATTTTTAGTTTAAAATTCATCTCTTTGGTTGAAAATTCAACTACTTTATTGAAAGTTAATTTTTTTTGCTATAAAATAATTGTTTAAACTGAAAATATAACTATTTCATTTTCGGTTGAATATTGATTATTTCTAACTGAAAATTCAACTATTTGGTTGAAAATTCATGTATTTTATTCAAAATTCGTCTTTTTTGGTGGACTTAATCTTCTTGGTTGCAAATTCATCCTTAATGGTTAAAAATGCAACTGTTTTGTATAAAATTCGCCTTTTAGTATTGAAAATTCAAATATTTTGGTATGAAATTCAACTATTTGGCTGAAAATTTATAATTTTCAGTTGAAAATACAACTATTTGATTATTTTATAGAAATATAAATTTATATATTTTGTGGAAAGTTCGTCTTTTTTGGTAGAGAATTAATCCTCTGAGTTCAAAAATAATCTTTTTGGTTAAATAATCAACTATTTGGTTTGATGTTTTACTCTTTTGTTAAAAATTAATTTTTTGTTGTTGAAGATTCACCATTTTAGTTGAAAATTCATCTCATTGGTAGAAAATTAATCTATTTTGTTGAAAATTCGTTTTTTCTGGCGAGAAATTAATTTTTTCAGCTGAAAATGTAACTACTCAACTCTTGGTCGAAAATTTATTTTTTAAATTAAAAATATATCTTTTCTAGCTAAAAATTCAACTCTTTTTGTTGAATATTCATATTTTCGGGTTGAAAATTCGACTGTTTTGTAGAAAATTCGTGTTTTTTTAAATTGAAAATTCAACTATTTAGGTACAAAATTGAATTATTTGGTTGAAAATTAAACTATTTATTAGAAAATTTAACTATTTTGTAAAAAATTAACTTTTTTTGTTGAAAAATATTTTGGGGTTTGAAACTTCAACTGCTTTGTAGACAATTCGTCTTTTTGGCTTTGACATTCAACAATTTGGAAGAAAATTGAACTTTTTGGTTGAAAATTAACTTTTTTGTTAAAAAATAATAATTTTGGTTAAAAATTGAAATATTTGGGTAAAAAAATATTTATTTGAAAATTAAACTGTTTGGTAGCAAAAAAAACTTTTTTGTTCGAATTTCATGGGATTGAAAGGGATTTCAAGAAAAAGAAGAGGGACTGTTAAGGATTTCCAAAGAAGAAGACGAATTGTGTAGGATTTTCAAATGTTTCAAGGGATTTCGATATAACTTTGGAAATTAAATTAAATTAAATTTCATGTGATTTTTAGCGATTTCAAAGATTTCAAAGATTTTGAAGGATTTTAAGGAATTCCAGAATATTTCAAGAGATTAAAAATGAATGAAGATACAAATTTATTATTTTGTTCAAAATTCAACAATTTTGTTAAAAACAGAAAAGTCAATCTTTTTAATTTAAAAATTCATCTGTTGTCGAAATTTCATCTTTTTTTATTAAAAATACATCTACTTGGTTTTTAATTGGTCGAAAATTAATTTTTTTACTAAAAATTCAAATATTTCTTTGTTGGTCGAAGATTTATCATTTTTAGTTGAAAATTCATGTATTTTGTTAAAAATTAATGTCTTTGGTAACAAATTTATCTATTTAGTTTAAAATGCATTTTTCTTTTTTGAAAAATAATTTTGTGAACTGAAAATATAACTTTTCAATTTTGGTTTGCAATTCATCTTTTTTAGTTGAAAATTCTTGTATTTTGTTGAAAATTCGTCTTTTTTGGTAGATATTAATCTTCTTTGTCGAAAATTCAACTATTCCAGTTAAATATTCATCATGTTAGTTGCCAAGTCATCTTTTTGGTTTAAAATTCAACTATCCCAGTTGATGATTAATCATTTTAGGTAAAAATTCATCAGTTTGGTTGAAAATTATTTTTTTTTTTAACTGAAAATTTAACTATTCAATTTTCGGTTGAAGATTGATATATTTTAGTTCAAATTTGAACTATTTGGTCAAAAATCCTACTATTTGGTTCAAAATTATTTTTTTTTAAATGAAGATTCATAATTATAGTTGAAAGTTTATTTCTTTGGATCAAAATTAACAAAATTGTTGAAAATTCTTTTTTTGTTTTGAAAATTCTTGTTGTTTTGGTTGAGAATTTTTTTCTTAACTGAAAATTTAACTATTTTGTTAAAAATTCACTTTTTATGCATAAAAATTAAATTTTTGTAACTGTAAATATAGCTGTTTCATTTTAAGTTAAAAATTCACCTTTTTTAGTTCAAAATTGATGTATTTTGCTGAAATTTTTTTTTTTTTTTTGTAGAAATTAATCTTCTTTGTTGAAAATTAAACTACTCCAGTCCAAGATTTATTATTTTAGTCGAAAATAATCCTTTTGGTTAAGAATTGACATGTTCTAGTTCAAAATTAAACTATTTGGTCAAAAATTCTACTATTTATTTCAAAATTAATTTTGTTGTTGAAGATTCATCATTATAGTTGAAAATTTATTTCTTTGGATAAAAATTCAACAAAATTGTCAACTATTTTGTTGAAAATTCTTTTTTTTTTGGTTGAAACTTTTTTCTTCAACTGAAAATTTAACTACTCCGTGTTTGGTTGAAAATTTATTTAAATTTAATTAAAATTGATATTTTTTCAGTAGAAAATTCAAGTATTTGGTTGAAGATTAATTTCTTTGGTTGCAAATTTAACTATTTTGTTAAAAATTCACTTTTTAGGTTTAAAAATTTTTTTTTAACTATAAATATAGCTATTCCATTGTGGGTTGAAAATTTACCTTTTTCAGTAGAAAATTTATGTATTTAATTGAAAGTTCTTCTTTTTGGTAGAAAATTAATCTTATTAGTTAAAAATTTATCTTTTTGGTTGAACAAAATTCTTTCTTCTAATTTCAAGGGAAAGAAGAAGAGTTTTAAAGAATTTCCAAAGATTTCAAGGCATTTCGAGAGAACTTTGAGAAATAGATGAAATTAAATGAAATTTCAGGAGATGTTTAGCGATTCCATAGATTTTGAAGGTATAATAAATTTTTTATGGTATAATAAAAAATAAAGGTATTTCAAAGGATTTCAGAAGATTTAAAGAATTTTTTTGAATTTCCAAGGATTTAAAATATTTCTAGGGATTTGAACGTTTTTTTTTAGAGAAATTTGGAAAAATTGAAGGGGTATGAAGTAATTAAGAAATTTGCGAAGGATTTTAAAGATTTGAAGTTATTTTTAAAAATTGCAAATATTTAAGGGATCAAACTGCAGAATTAAAAGTAAACATAGAATTAAGATAAGGATTTATGAATGGTCCTCAACTTTCGTGAATTTCAAATAATTACATTTTCTTGTAAATCCAATTAATTTTTATTTGTTTAATACTGAAAAAATTAATTGCCTGGACGAAATTGAATTTCTTGAAATATTTACCTGGGAGAGACTACATTCAAAGGTGGTTTCTCATCTAAAGAATACTAAACGTGTTGGAAACACCAGGTGGACAATTACCCACTTCCGTTATGAAATTCTCGATCCGACCTTTTCTTGTGTATAGATCTCAGAAAAAAGTTGAGAATAATATTTACTTTTAATAAAATGAGCAGTTAAATAAATTGATAATTTTTAATAATTTAGTATTTGCAATATTTGGATTTTTTTATCAAATATAATTTTATTGTATCCTAGACAGTCCTAGATCTCAAGTAAATATTGCGTAATTGTATTTTACGATAAATAGGATTTGTAAAAATATAATATTATTTTTAGTCCAAGTATTAAAAAATTAAAGTTTACCACCCTCAGCGGAAATTAAATATTTTTTCCCGCTCCGGGTAATAATACAATAATAATAAAAAATAATTAGTTATGAGGTTTAATTAATTATTTTCACAAGTAATTTTTAACCCTTACAAAAAAAATAAAATAAAAACAACAAAAAAGAACTTCAAATTAAAAAAGTGAATTAAAAATAATTTTAAACAATTAATTTATCCATGAAATTTTGATAATCTAACTTTTTCTCTTACACTTTACCACCAGTTACAAAAGTACATAAGTAATTACAGAGTAAAAATAATGACAAGAATTACTAAACTAATTTTTATTTTGCCTTTATTGATTATTGATTGAATCTAAATTATTTTTTTTTAATTATGTGACCGAAACACCTTTCCAAAAATATTCTTCTGGATTTACTTTGTCGAATTTTTTTAAAAAACTCATACAGACCTACACGAGTTAGAAAAATAAATAAAAACCATCCCCCAAATAAATATATTTAAAAATAATGTTGAAAAAAATAAAACCACAAAAAAGTGAAAATCATCACGTGAGGACTAATTAATTAAATAAATTGAAACAAATTTCTCTAAAATGGTACCACCACTGCATCTTATTTACAATTTTTAATAACAAGCACCTATGATCAATTTAAATTCCATTCCTTCAAATATTCTACAGCTGATCCTTACACCATTTACAAAAATAAATGAATAAATATCACAAAAAAAATAAAATAAAAACAAATTGCTTAAAAATATTTAAAGTTTTGAAAAAGCCACACTGGCGGATAAACATTTTTTTGCACCCTTCTATCGATTTAGTTTCTTTTTTTTTTATTCAGGGATCTACAAATTTTTCCGGAGACAAACATTCACATTTAAAATACAAATATTTAAATTTTCATCCAAATAAACGATTTTTCAACCAAAAAGATGAATTTTTAACCAGCGAGACTAATTTTCAACCAAAAGAGATGAATTTTTAAAAACATACATGAATTTTCAACGAATTGCTTGATTTTTCAACTGAAAAAGACCAATTTTCAATAAAAAATACAATATTAAAATTTTTAGTTAATTAATTTGCAACGAATTTTCATCAAAATAATTAGTTAAATTTTCAACAAACTGATGACTCATCAAAAAAGAATTTTTTTTAAATTAGTTCATCTTTCACCGAATTAGTTGTATTTTTAAACAAAAAGGACGAATTTTCAACAAATTAGTTAATTTTTCAGATAATCGACAACAATTTTTTCGAACAAATAAATTTTCAACTAAAAATATGAATTTTCATATAAATCCCCCCCCCCCAATGAATTTTTAATAAAAAATGATAGTTACATTTTCTGTTAACAAAATAGTTCAATTTTCAAGCAGAGAAATTAATTTTTTAACTAAAAAAGAGGAATAGTTAAATATTCAATTAAACAAAATAAATTTTCAATCAACAGAAAAAAATAATTTTCAATAATAACAACAAATTGTTTTCAACAAATTTGGTAATATTTCAACCAATTTCAAACAAGAATAATAATATTCTACCAAAAAGATGAATTTTTCACCACATAGTTGAATTTTCAACTAAAAAAAAATTAAATATTTCAATTTTCAGTTTCAAAAATACTTAAAAAAAAAGAAGTTCTAAGAAAATATCTAAATTTTCTAACAAAACGAATGAATTTTCAATAAAAAGAAAATACATATTTTTTAACTGAAAATTTAAGTATGTACTATATACATAAGTTTTTAGTTTAAAAAAATTATTTTCAAACAAGGAGAATAATTTTCAACTAAAAAAGATAAATTTTCATCCAAAGAAATGATTTTTCAACTAAAAGAAATTAATGTTCAAAAACATACAATGATTTTCAACCCAATGGTTGATTTTTTAACTAAAAAATAAAAATTTTCAACCAAAAACGGAATAGTTAAACTTTCAGTTAATTAATTTTCAAAAAAAAAAAATAATAATAATAATTTTCACCAAAGTATTTCATTTTTCAATTCAAGGAATGAACCTTCTACAAAAAAAAATAAATTTTAACAAAGTAGTTCATCTTCCAACCAAGTAGTTGTAAAAAGACAAATTTCTAACAAAACAGTTAATTTCTCTATCAAGGAGAAAAATCTTTAACCAGACTGAAGACTAATTAATTAAATAATTTAAAACTAATTTCTCTAAAATCTTCTCTGATCATCTTCTCAGTTTTGAAAAATAATCGCCAACAATTTTTTTCTTAACATTCCAAAGATGATATTTTTTATTATTTTCAACCTTTAGCACACAAACAATTAATAAAACCATTTCTTTAAAAAAAAATTTCTTAAAAAAACTATAAAGCTAAAAATTGAACATTGAAATTTTTGAAAAAGAAACGAATTTTTTCCAAAACTCAGAAAGACCTATACCATTTGCAAAAATAAATAAACACCATCCCTGGAATAAAAATGTTTAAAAAACAATTCTGAAATAAAAAAAGAAATAAAATGAAGATCACCAACTGAAGACTAATTAATTAAATAAATTAAAACAAATTTCTCTAAAATGTTACCACCAATTTATCTTCTTCACAGTTTCAAACAACAATCGCCAACAATTTTTTTCTAAAGACACCATTTCTTCAAATGTTCTGAAACGCAAAAAGTGTTCCACACTAAACTTTTTGAAAGAGAACCTAATTTTCTACCACGACACATAAAAAGTTAGATAAATAAATAAAAGCCACCCCTAGGCCAAACATAAAATAATAATTTCAAAAAAAAACAAAAACACACAATAGAAAAAAAATCACCACGTGAGAAGTAAAAATATTGAACTTGTCTAAATTCACTTCAACAATTAGAAAAAAATCACTATCGATCTAAATTTTTGTTTGTCTTCCCGGGTCAAAGGATCATTTCCGAAATATTATTTTAAATTTAATTTGCCTTTAATATTTGTATTATTTCAATTCTTAGCACATAAAAATCGATAAAACGTTTCTGAAACGCAAAAAGTATTCCACCCTCAACTTTTTGAAAAAGAACCTAATTTTCTACCACACACATGAAAAGTTAGATAAATAAATAAAAATCACCCCTAGGCCAAAAATAAAGTAATAATTTTCAAAAAAAAGCACACAATATAAAATAAAACTCACCACGTGAGAAGTAAAAATAATAATCTTCCCTAAATTCACTTTAACAGTTAGAAAAAAATCACTCTATCGATCTAAAATTTTTTTGTCTTCCCGGGTCGAAAGATCATTCCCGAAATATTGTCCTAAATTTGCCTACAGTATTTGTCTCATTTCAATTCAAAGCAAATAAAAAATCAATAAAACCACTTCTTCAAATATCCCGAAACGCAAAAACTGTTACAGTCTAAACTTTTTGAAAAAGCCACTAATTTCCCACCACAATTCATACCCACTTGAATAAATAAACAAAAACCACCCCTAAACCAAACATAAAATAATAATATCCAAAAAAACAAAATCACCACAAAATAAAAATCACCACGTGAGAAGTAAAAAAAAAAAAGATCTTCCCTAAAAACAAGCACCACTATTCCCTCAAACGATCTAAACTTTTTTTTCCTGTCTTCCGGGATCGAAAGATCATTCCGGAAATATTGCAAGAGTGAGGGCGATTTTCTCGATTTTCTTTTGTCTTTTACCTGTCGCCATCCTGGGGGAGCCCTGGTCAGTCGCCCTTATCCCAAAACAGTCTCGCACTCTCCTCTTTGCCCTGGTTTTGATGATGTCCCGGGTTTGTAAATAAAAATAATTTTTTCCGCACCGAGTGAAACGATTCGCAATCGCAGGGTCGCGCGCGTCGTGAGTGTTTTGAAAGGCGGCTTCGGGCCGGGGGTACGGGGCAGGTATGAGCATCGAACGAACCGTCCTGTAGGGGCCTAAAAATCGATATTTCGGTCTTTGCTCCATGCTCTGCTCGGCGTGGTGAGTAGGAAGGGTGCCCCCTGTTCATCATCGATTTTCCCGGCTACCAATCGCACGCATCCATTTATCGCATCGATCGCACCGAGCTGATTTCAGCGTTTGCGTCCGTCCCTCTCTCTCACTCCTCTCTCTCTCCTCTCTCTCTCTTCCTCTAACTCTCTCTGTTTATCACTCTTACGATTTCTCGCTCTCTCTCTATCTCTCCATTTTCTCTCCATCGCTCTTCAGGCTTTGGCTCATTTTCTCTCTCATTCTCTCTTTCGTCTCCTTTATTGTTGGATTTTATAAAAGAAATAGGAGAGAGAGAGAGAGGAGAGTCTTGATCGGGGATGGGCCAATACAGAGAAATCATCTTATCCCTTCTTCATATGCCACCCTCTGCCACCCTCCTAATCCGAGTAGCGTGTTTCGGTGTCAATTTGATAGAGAAGATCAATTCTTTTTTTTTTATTTGTTAAGAGTCGGTTTTATTTAGTTGGTTTCGGGTAGTTTTCTAAGGGAGTAGTGGCCATTGTTTAGGACACTCTTCCACGGAATTATAATCAATTTATACTCACTTTTATAAGTTTTTTGTAGGAAAATTATTTTAAAAATTAATAAAAATTAATTTAAAATTATTTTTCAATAAAATTGAAAAAAAAATTTTCAAGTTAAAGATTTTGAGATGACTGAAAAATCCCGAAAAATAAAATATTCGAAAGGAACGACTGAAAAATCCCGAAAAATAAAACTCGCGACCCTGTAAAATTACCGAATTAGAAAATTCCAAACTGAAAAATTCCCAAATAATAAAATTCCCCACAAGTTTATAATAATACCAATTTTGAAAATTCCCGAATGTAAACAAGTTGGTTTGGGGTTGTTTTCATCCAAAGAAATCATTTTTCAACCAAAAAGATGAATTTTTAACCAGCAATTGTTTAGGACGTTTTTCCACGAAATTATAATCACTTTATACTCACTTTCATACATTTTTTTAGGAAAACATTTGTAGTTTTTGAGAGAAAAGAAATTATGCAAATTTTTTTAATCGTTTTTTTTTATTCGTAGATTTCTGAAGCTAAAAATTTCATTATAAAATTGCCGATATATAAAAATCCTCGGCTGAAAAATTCCCGAACAATTTATAATATTACCGAATAAAAAAAAATGTCTTACAAAATAAGTATCTTTTTTTTTAAATAAAATAAAAAAAAATTAAGTTAAAGATTTTGGGATGACTGAAAAGTCCCGAAAAATAAAACTCCCGTCACCGTAAAATTACCGAATTTGAAAATTCCCTAACTGAAAAATTCCCGAGTTGGTAAATTCCCGAATGTAAACAAGCTGGTTTAGGGTAGTTTTCTAAGGGAATAGTGGTAATTGTTTAGCAAATTTTTTTAATAATTATTTTTATTCCTAGATTTCCGAGACTGTAAAATTTCATTATAAAATTGACGATATATAAAAATCCCGAGCTGAAAAATTCCCGAACAATTTTTAATATTACCGAATAAAAGACAATTTCTAAAAAATAATGCAATTTTTTAAATAAAACTTTTATTTATTTTTTATTTCTTTGTAGGTTAAAGATTTTGGGATGTCTGCAAAATCCCGAAAAAGAAAATATTCGAAATAGAAAATTCCAGCAATTATAAAATTGGCGATATATAAAAATCCCTAGCTGAAAAATTTCCGAAAAATGTATAATAATACCGAATAAAAGAAAATTTCTAACAAAATAAGGATATTTTTTTTTAATAATTTTTTTTTTTCAAATTTTTTTTCAAGTTAAAGATTTTGGGATGTCTGAAAAATCCCGAAAAATAAAACTGCCAACAGTGTAAAATTACCGAATTGGAAAATTCCCAAATTGAAAAATTCCCGAGTAATAAAATTTCCGAAAAGTTGATAATAATACTGAATTGAAAAATTCCCAAGAAATAAAGTTCCCCACAAAATTATAATAATACCAAATTTGAAAATTCCCGAACATTTTATATTATTACCGAATTGGAAAATTCCCGAATATAAACAAGTTGGTTTGGGGTAGTTTTCTAAGGGAATAGTGGTAATTGTTTAGGAAGTTTTGCCACGGAATTATAATCACTTTATACTCACTTTTATAATTTTTTTTTTGAGAAAACATTTGTAGTTTTCTAAATAAAAGAAATTATGTAAATTCTTTAATAGTTTTTTTTTATTCATATATTTCTGACACTGAAAAATTTCATTAGAAAATTGCCGATATATAAAAATCCCGAGCTGCAAAATTCCCGAACAATTTATAATATTACCGAATAAAAGAAAATTTTTAAAGACTAATGCAATTTTTTAAATAATTTTTTTTTGTAAGTTAAAGATTTTGGGATGATTGAAAAATCCCGAAAAGGAAAATATTCAAAATAGAAAATTCCAGCAATAATAAAATTGGAGATATATAAAAATCCCGAGCTGAGAAATTTCCAAACAAATTATAATATTACCGGATAAAAGAAAAATTCCAACAAAATAAGGATCTTTTTTTTAATAAAATTGGAGAAAAAAATTTTAGTTAAAGATTTTTGGATGTCTGAAAAATCCCGAAAAATAAAACTCCCAACACTGTAAAATTACCGAATTGAAAAATTCCCAAACTGAAAAATTCCCGTGCAATCAAATTTCCGAAAAGTTTATAACAATACTAAATGTAAAAGTTCCCCACAGTTTATAATAATAACAATTTTGAAAATTCCCGAACAGTTTATAATATTACCGAATTGGAAAATTCCCGAATGTAAACAAGTTAGTTTAGGGTAGTTTTCTAAGGGATAGGGAATAGTGGTAATTGTTTATGACGTTTTTCCACGGAATTATAATCGCTTTATACTCACTTTTATAAACTTTTTAGAAAAACATTTGTATTTTTCGAGAGAAAAGAAATTATGCAAATTTTTTTAATAGTTTTTTTTATTCCTAGATTTCCGAGACTGTAATATTCAATTATAAAATTGCCGATATATAAAAAACCCGAGCTGAAAAATTACCGAAAAATTTATAATATTACCGAATAAAAGAAAATTTTTTAAAAATAATGCTATTTTTAAAATAAAATGTTTATTTTTTCTTATTTTTTGATAAGTTAAAAATTTGGGATGACTGAAAAATCCCGAAAAAAAATTTGAAATACAAAATTCCAGCAATTATAAAATTGCCGATATATCAAAATCCCGAGCTGGAAAATTTCCAAACAATTTATAATATTACCGAATAAAATAAAATTTCTAACAAAATAAAGATCTTTTTTTTAAATAAATTTAAAAAAAAAATTTTTTTTGTCAATTTAAAGATTTTGGGATGTCTGAAAAATCCCGAAAAAAACTCCCGACACTGTAAAATTACCGAATTTTAAAATTCCCAAACTGAAAGATTCCCGAGTAATAAAATTTCCAAAAAATTTATAATAATACTGAATTGAAAAATCTCAAAGTACTAAAATTCCCCACATTTTTATAATAATACCAATTTTGAAAATTCCCGAACAGCTTATAATATTACCGAATTGGAAAATGTCCGAACGTAAACAAGTTGGTTTGCGGTATTTTCTAAGGGAATAGTGGTAATTGTTTAGGACGTTTTTCCACGGATTTATAATCACTTTATACTCACTTTTATAAATTTTGTTAGGAAAACATTTGTAGTTTTTGAGAGAACAGAAATTATGAAAAAAAATTTTTGTTACATTTTTTAATAGTTTTTTCTTTAATTCCTAGATTTCTGACACTGCAAATGTAAAATTTCATTATAAAATTTCCAATATATAAAAATCACGAGCTGAAAAATTCCCGAACAGTTTTGAATATTACCGAATAAAAAAAACATTTCGAAATAAAATAATGCAATTTTTTCTTATTAAAATTCTTTTTTTATTGTCATTTTTTTTTTATAAAAGATTTTGGAACGACTGAAAAATCCCGAAAAAGAAAATATAATTGTTTAGGAAGTTTTACCACGGAATTATAATCACTTTACACTCACTTTTATACGTTTTTTTAGGAAAACATTTTCAGTTTTCTAGAGAAAAGAAATTATGCAAATTTTTGTAATAGTTTTTTTTATTCCTAGATTTCTGAAACTAAAAAATTTCATTATAAAATTTCCGATATATAAAAATCCCAAGCTGAAAAATTCCCGAAAAATTTATAATATTACCGAATAAAAAAAAATGTCTCACAAAATAAGTATCTTTTTTTTTTAAATAAAAAAAAAATGTTTAAGCTAAAGATTTTGGGATGACTGAATAATCCCGAAAAATAAAACTCCCGACCCTGTAAAATTACCAAATTAGAAAATTCCCAAACTGGAAAATTCCCCAGTAATAAAATTTCCGAATAGTTTATAATAATACCGAATTTGAAAATTCCCAAGCAATAAAATTCCCCACAGTTTATAATAATACCAATTTTGAAAATTCCCGAATGTAAACAAGTTGGTTTAGTGTAGTTTTATAAGGGAATAGTGGTAATTGCTTAGGACGTTTTTCCATGGAATTATAATCACTTTATACTCACTTTTATAATTTTTTTTAGGAAAACATTTTTAGTTTTCGAGAGGAAAAAAATTATGCAAATTTTCTTAATAGTTTTTTTTTTATTCCTAGATTTCCGAGACTGTAATATTTAATTATAAAATTGCCGATATATAAAAATCCCGAGCTGAAAAATTCCCGAACAATTTATAATATTACCGAATAAAAAAAAAATTCTAACAAAATAAGTATCTTTTTTTTTAAATAAAATTGAAAAAAAATTTTAAGTTAAAGATTTTGGGATGACTGAAAAATCCCGAAAAATACAACTCCCGACCTTGTCAAATTACCGAATTTTAAAATTCCCAAACTGAAAAATTCCCGAGTAATAAAAATTCCGAAAAGTTTATAATAATACCGCATTTGAAATTTCCCAAGCAATAAAATTCCCCACAGTTTATAATAATACCAATTTTTGAAATTCCCGAATGTAAACAAGTTGGTTTGGGGTAGTTTTCTAAAGGAATAGTGGCAATTGTTTAGAACGTTTTTCCACGGAATTATAATCACTTTATACTCACTTTTATAAGTTTTTTTTTTTTTTTTCGGAAAACATTTGAGAGAAAAGAAATTATTCAAATTTTCTTAATAAGTTTTTTTTTATTTCTAGATTTCCAAGACTGTAAAATTTCATTATAAAATTGGCGATACATAAAAGTCCCGAGCTGAAAAATTACCGAAAAATTTATAATATTACCGAATAAAAGAAAATTTCTAAAAAATAATGCAATTTTTAAAATAAAATGTTTATTTTTTCTTATTTTTTGGCAAGTTAAAGATTTTGGGATGACTGAAAAATCCCGAAAAAAATTTTAAATAGAAAATTCCAGCAATTATAAAATTGCCGATATATAAAAATCCCGAGCTGGAAAATTTCCGAACAATTTATAATATTACCGAATAAAAGAAAATTTCTAACAAAATAAGGATCTTTTTTTTTTAATGAATTTAAAAAAAAAATTTTTTGTCAAGTTAAAGATTTTGGGATGTCTGCAAAATCCCGAAAAATAAAACTCTCGACCCTGTAAAATTACCGAATTGGAAAATTCCCATACTGAAAGATTCCCGAGTAATAAAATTTCCGAAAAGTTTATAATAATACTGAATTGAAAAATTTCAAAGTACTAAAATTCCCCACAATTTTATAATAATACCAATTTTGAAAATTCCCGAACAGTTTATAATATTACCGAATTGGAAAATTTCCGAACGTAAACAAGTTGGTTTGCGGTATTTTTCTAAGGGAATAGTGATAATTGTTTAGGACGTTTTTCCACGGATTTATAATCACTTTATACTCACTTTTATAAGTTTTTTTAGGAAAACATTTGTAGTTTTTGAGAGAACAGAAATTATGAAAAAAAAATTTTATTACATTTTTTGAATAGTTTTTTTTTAATTCGTAGATTTCTGACACTGTAAATGTAAAATTTTATTATAAAATTTCCGATATATAAAAATCACGAGCTGAAAAATTCTCGAACAGTTTTGAATATTACCGAATAAAAAAACATTTCTAAATAAAATAATGCAATTTTTTCTTATTATAATTCTTTTTTCATTGTTATTTTTTTTAATCAAAGGTTTTGGAACGACTGAAAGATCCCGAAAAAGAAAATATTTGAAATAGAAAATTCCAGCAATTATCAAATTTCTAACAAAACAAGGATCTTTTTTTTAAATAGAATTTGAAGAAAAAAAATTTTAAGTTAAAGATTTTGGGATTTCTGAAAAATCCCGAAAAAGAAAATAATCGAAAGGGGCGACTTGAAAATCCCGAAAAATAAAATACCTGTCACTGTAAAATTACCGAATTGGAAAATTCCCAAACTGAAAAATTTCCGAAAATTTTATAATAATATTGAATTAAAGATTCCCAAGTAATAAAATTCCCCATAAGTTTATAATAATACCAATTTTGAAAATTCCTGAATGTAAACAACTTGGTTTGGGGTAGTTTTCTAAGAGAATAGTGGTAATTGTTCAGGACGTTTTTCCACAGAATTATAATCACTTTATGCTCACTTTTATAAGTTTTTTTAGGAAACCATTTGTAGTTTTTGAGAGAACAGAAATTATGAAAGAAAATTTTTACTACATTTTTTAAATAGGTTTTTTTTAATTCGTTGATTTCTGACACTGTAAATGTAAAATTTCATTATAAAATTTCCAATATATAAAAATCACGAGCTGAAAAATTCCCGAACAGTTTTGAATATTACCGAATAAAAGAAAATTTCTAACAAAATAAGGATCTTTTTTTTAATGAAATTAAAAAAAAAATCTTTTAAGGTAAAGATTTTGGGATGTCTGAAAAATCCAGAAAAAGAAAATAATCGAAAGGGACGAGAGAAAAGAAATTATGCAAATTTTTTTAATAGTTTTTCTTTATTCCTAGATTTCCGAGACTGTAATATTTAATTATAAAATTGCCGATATATAAAAAACCCGAGCTGAAAAATTACCGAAAAATTTATAATATTACCGAATAAGAGAAAATTTCTAAAAAATAATGCAATTAAAAAAAAAAAATTTTATTCATTTGTTATAAATTAATTGTTAATAATAATTATTAAATTCACGAATTGGAAAATTCCCGAATATTTTGCAATATTACCGAATTAGAAAATTTTCGAATAATAAAATTTCCGACAGAAAATTCCCGAATGTAAACAAATAAGCATTTATTTAATAAATATAATTTTTTCATTAAAAATGAAACAAATACTTTTACAAAAACAATTTAATTGTTTAAATTGTGTAATTTTCTAGTTCCGTCATTTTATAATTCGGCAATTTTCCTTTGGGAATTTTATTATGCGGAAATTTTCAAATTCTGTTTTATTATAAACTGTCAAAAAATTTCCAGTTCGGTAATATTATAAACCGCTCGAGAATTTTATTATTCGTAAGTTTTCCAATTTAAAAATTTTACAGTGTCTGGAATTTTATTTTTCGGGATTTTTCAGTCCTCCCATTCAAAATAGAAAATTCCAGAAATGATAAAATTGCCGATATAAAAAAATTCCCGATCAGTTTTTAATATTACTGAATTTGAAAATTTCGGTATAATAACATTCTCGACAGAAGATTACCGAATTATAAATGATTAAATTTATTGATTATTTATTTGAATTATTTATTAAATTTATTTTTATTTTAAAACATCCGTCATTATCAAATTCCCGACACTAGAAAATTCCCGACTTTAAACCGCTAAAATATCTTTCTTTAATCAATATTATTCATTTAATCAAAAGACGATAACTAAATATTCTGATCAAAGATTTTTTTTAAATGTTCAATGTATTTTTAAAAATTATTGTATAAATTCAAAATAACAATAATTGAAACCAAAATTTCTCAATGCAATTTTTTATTTTGAAAATGTGCACAGTATTTTTTTAAATTATTGCTCTTGTCACTTTTAATAAAAATATTTTTCTTTTATAGTTCTTTTGCGCTGAGAAACATTTTTTCAAAATTATTGTTATTTTAAATCCAAACAGTAATTTTCTTCAAATACATCAACCATGCACAAAAAAATTGTAATCAAATATTGCATTATTGTATTTTTAATGAATAAATGTAATTTAATAAAAAATAATTTTTTAATTTTTTAAATTCGATAATTTTTTAGTACCGGAAATTTTACAGTGTCGGATATTTTATAATTCGGCAATTTCTGTCGGAAACTTTATTATTCGGGAATTTGAAAATTCGCCAATATTATAAATTGTTCAGGAATTTTATTAATCGAGAATTTTTCAACTCGAGATTTTTATATTTCAGAAATTTTATCATTTCGGGAATTTTCTATTTTGAATATTTTCTTTTTCGGGAATTTTAGAAAGTCGGGATATTTATTTTTTGGGATTTTTAGTCATCCAAAGAATTCATTAATGTTTGATATTAATATATTTGAATTATTGTAACTTCTATAAATTTGTTACAAAAATATTTATATTTTACTAAAAAAACACAAATTTTGCTCATTTATTAACATTAAAAAAATCAAATTTTAAAATGAAACAATATGAGAAGTGTATTTTATTGAAAGAAATATGAATCGAACAAAGATTTTATCAATGGTAAATATTAACAGATTTGAATTATTTTAATGAATTTCACTAATTCTTGATTCATTTTAATATTTAACAATGTTGTAATTAAAAAAATTAGAATAGTACAAATTAAAAATTGCTATAATTGATATTAAAATAATATGTTAAATAAATTCTCTTTCATTAATAAACTATATTTTTTTTTACATTATTCTTTTATTTAAAATAGTAATTTTTTGACCTGAAAAGGGAAGGGGTAGCTCTGTTACATCCTACCCATTTTCCTGCTCGAAAAATTAAAAATAATTTATATTTATGGCTATTTTATAATTATTTTTTCAAAACGTTTATAAATATAATTTCCTTCAGTAATCTTGAAAAATTATGCAAATAATAATTTTTCAGGGCCTTTTTTACGGCGATAAAAAATGGGTTTAAGGCCATGTGACGAGTGGGTCACGTAACCGGCTTCCTACCTTACCGATACTTTTTTATTTGTAAACTTATTTTCACACGAATAGCCACATCGAGTTGAAAATTTGTGATAATAAATAAGAAGCACTATAGGAATGCATGTAAATAGCAGACAAGGGGAGTGGGATGCTTTACTGGTGCTTTAAAAGAAATGGTAATTGAAGAAAGATTAATTGATTAGTTTAAGCGGAAAGATGCTTCAATAAACTATGTTTCAAATTTTCTAATTGTACGGCTTAATCTCTTCAAAAAAATAAAAAAATAATTATAAAAATTTGTGAGGCATAGTTTTATTTTTCAAGCAAAATGTTTTTATTTTTTTTTTACATATTAATGTGGAAAGAGTTTGTGAAAATTAGAAAAGCTACCTCGAAAATATTAAGTTTGTTATGATTTTTCATTCTTTGGAATTGTTTGGAATCCTTTTCACCCTTACCGGACATATTGGATCCGCCATTTTGAATGTTGAAAATCTGACTTCAGATTCTTTACCAGAGGCCCCAAAAACCCCCAGATGCCAAGTTTAATGAAGATCAATTTTTCTGGAAAACTCGTCTGCCATATTGGATCGGCCATTTTGAATTTTCAAAAACTGACTTCAGATTCTTTATCAGAGACCCCAAAAACCCCTAGATGTCAAGCTTATTGAAAATCAATTTTTTGTATCTCTTCCGACATTTTGAATTTTTTTCAAATGACCCTCAGATGCCAAGTTGTATGAAGATCGATTATTTTTGGAAAACTCGTCCGCCATATTGGCTTCGCCAATTTGAATTTTTTTGAATATGACTTCAGATTCGTCATCAAAGACCCCAAAAACCCCCCAGATGCCAAGTTTTATGAAAATCAAACAATTTTTTTAACCCTGTCGCCATATTGGATCCGTTATTTTCAATTCTTAAAATATGACTTCATAATCGTTATCTGAATTCCTCCAAATTTCAAGATATATCTGAATTCCTCTAAATGGCTTATATTATCTGCATTTCTCAAATTTGTGGAATTTCCTAAATTCTTAAATGTCCCTAAATTCCCAGGACTTAAAAATAATTCAAGGAATTCAGAGGAATTTAAAAGAATTGAAGGAATTAAAGAAATCCTTGGAATTCTTTAAATTTAACCAAATTCAGAGAATTCGGTTGATTTGATGGCATTCAGGGGATTTTCAGAATCCAAAGAATTCCGGAAATGTAGGGAATTTAAGAAATTTCGAGAAGTCAAAATATTTCAGGGATGCAGGGGATTAAGAGAATTCGGTGAATTTCAGAAATTAAGAATATTTAACGAATTCTAGGAATTCAGAGATTTTCACGAATTCAAAGAATATAAGAAATTTAGAATATTCAAAAAGTTCGGAATACTAAGCGAATTCAGGAAATTCAGATAAATCAGGGTGTTAAGAGAATTCAAGCCATTCCGAATATTCAAAGATTTCAGGGAATATAGAGGAATGAAAGATTTGAGAACATTTGAAGATTTCCGAACAACTAAGGAATTTGGAGGATTGAAGGAATTCAGAGAATTGAAGGAATTCAGAAAATTCAAGGAATTCAGAGAGTTCAAGGAATTCTGAGAATTCAAGGAACTCCAGAATTCAGGGAATTCACAGAATTCACAGAATTCAGAGAATTCAGAGAATTCAGAGAATTCAGAGAATTCACATAATTCAGAGAATTCACAGAATTCAGAGAATTCACAGAATTCAGAGAATTCAGAGAATTCAGAGAATTCAGAGAATTCAGAGAATGCACAGGATTCAGAGAATGCACAAAATTCAGCGAATTTACAGAATTTAAAAGAAAGGAATTCAGAGAATTTAAGAAATTCAGACATTTTCACGCATTCAGAGAATGGAAGCAATTTAAAATATGCGAGAAATTCAAAAATTTTCAGGAAATCCGGGAATCTACCGAATTTCCATTGCACTATATAAAACTCTGGATTAAAAAAAAATGTAAATTTTTTATTTTGAGTTTTAAAAGCTGTGATTTTTTACTTTGAAAGACCTTAAATTTGATATTGTACCATTTTTTAGTATTTCAAATTCAAAAATCTTCAATTTAAAATGTTCTAAATTTGAAATTTTCTCCATTTTGCAGCCTCACATAGTTAAAATTAATCATTTAACTAATAATTGGTTTTAATTTGCTTTTAAATTAATTAAATAATGAAATATTAGATATCTCTTGTTTTGTTGAAATTTCGTTTTCTTTTTTGGTAGAAGATTAATTTTCTTGGTCGAAAACTTATCTTTTTGGCTGAAAATTTATTTCTTTTACTGAAAATTCAACTCTTCATTTGAAAATTAATCTTTTTTTGTTTAAAAATTAACCTTTCGAACTAAAAATTGATCTATTTCATTTGAAGATGAAAATTAATTTTTAAAAATTAAAAATTCAACAATGAGGTTAAAAATGTTAACTAATTGGTTAAAGTTGGATTACTATATTGAAAATTCATTTTTTTTGGTTGAAGATTTAACTGTTTTGTTGAAAATTTGTTCTTTTTTGGTTGAAAATTAATTTTTCCAACTGAAAATTACTGTTTTACATTATTTGTTGAAAATTAATAGTTTTTAGTTCATAGTTCAACAATTTTGTTGAAAATTCAATTATTTAATTGTAAATTCCTCTTTTTCGGTCGAAAATCAATTTTTTTCCAAGAAAATTTAATGGAATGGTTGAAATTTGAAGATTCATCTTTTCAGTTGAAAATTTAACTATTCTCTTAAACTTTTGATTTTTCTTTGTGTAAAATTAATTATATGACTGAAAATTCAAATCTTCTATTATTGGTTGAAAATTGATCGCTTTTAGTTTGCGATTCAAATATTTTGTTGAAAATCACATTTGTTGTGAAAAATTAATATTTTTATGGAAAATTCAACTACTTGGTTCAAAGTTGACCTACTTTATTGAAAATTAATTTGTTGTTGCTAAAGATTCATTATTTTAGTTTCCGATTTAACTATTTTGTTAAAAAATATATTATTTTATTGAACAATGAATTATTTTGTTAAAAATTTAAGTTTTGATTAGCATTTATCTTTTTGGATAAAAAATTCGTCTTTCAATGAAAAATCAGTTGTTGTTTAAAAAATTCGTCTCTTTGTTTGAAAATTCAACTACTTTCTTGAAAGTTGAAGTACTTTCTTGAAAATTAGTTTGTTTCTGTTAAAGATTCATCATTTTAGTTGCAGGTTAAACTATTTTTTTAACAATGAATTATTTTTTACAAGGTGTCACAATTTTGTTGAAAATTTGACGGTTTTGGGTAACATTTCTTTTTGGATAAAAAATTCTTCATTTAAATGAAAAATCAACGATCTTTAAAAAATTTGTCTTCTTGGTTTGAAAATTCTACTATTTGATTGAAAATGCAAGTATTTTTGGTTGAAGAATAATCCTTTACGTTTAAAAATTCAACTATGTTGTTACGAATTCAACTATTTCATTAAAAATTTAATAATTTTGTGTAAATTTCAACTATTTAGTTAAAAAGTAATTTATTCTGTATTTAAAAATTTCTCTGTTGAAAATTCAACTATCTTCTAAAAAAATCTTCTTTTTGTCTTGAAAATTCGACTATTTGGTTGAAAATGAAACTATTTGCTGTTTAAGGTAATTCTGTTTTGTTTGAAAATTCGACCACTTTGTGTGATGATTTTTGACGTACAAGGGGAATTAGGAAAAAGTGCAATCAATAAACTGAAATAAATGGTAAATAAAATTGTATAAAAAATAAATTAACATAAATAAATTAAGAATCTTCTTCAAAAGACTCACTTTTGTTCTAACGGATTTAATTTCTGCTGGAGTTTCCTCTGAGTTAAAATATATTTAGATTTTATATTTCTTTAGTAAAAAATTTGCTTACTCAAGTTTTTCCAAGTTTCCCCTCCCCCAATTCGTATAAGGAAATTTGTATATGACCCCTAAATTGTTAAGTTTCCTGTTATTATGAAAAATGATATTACTTTCAACTTCTTTATCACCAAGAATCTGGATTTCGTGTTCCAGGACGAAATTTGAGTTCGGGGTAATTTAAGCAGATCAATCGTGCCTTTTCTTGGGGTAATCTCAGCACAAATTCATTTGCGACATCATTTTTCTCCAATGCAGTGAAAGAGAATAAGAGCAAGGGCTGGTGAGAGTATTCTGAATATGAAGGGGGGAAATGGTTTCTGCCAAATCTCATCTGCATAATAGAAGAGGGCTGTCTGAGCAAGTGTCAGCCTCCCAGAAAGAAATTTATAAAAGCAACAACTTTTCTTGCTACTTGTCACAAGATAATCTAGATTATTTATCAGCTACCCATTTTTGTGATCAAACATTATTTCTAAATAATTTTTTTCTGAAAAAAGAACTTCTGATTTCCGGTCAGGTGCTTTTCCCATTAGGCTACTGGAGAGACCGAGAGAAGAAACTGTATTTCAGAAAATATACGCATTATTATGCTAGATGGTACAAATCAAATTTTTTTTCAAGGAATCTGTATTATCATTAGAGAATAACGGAAAATGTTTAACGCCTTTTTCAGACTCGATGGAGTTATGAATTAAAAATAATTTTTATTCAATTTTTTCCTGAAAAAAGATCTCCTTTCACTCCGCTGCGATTCGAACCACAGAATCTCTGATTTCTGGTCAGGTGCTTTTCCCATTGAGCTTGTAAAGAGATCGAGAGAAGAAACTTTATTTCAGAAAATATACGCACTATTATGCTAGATGGTACAAATGAAATTCTTTTCGAAGGAATCTGTATTATCATTAGAGAATAACGGAAAATGTTTAGCGTCTTTTTCAGACTCGATGGAGTTATGAATTAAAAATCATTTTCAGTTAATTTTTTTCTGGAAAAAGATCTTCTTCTTTCACTCCGATGCGATTCGAACCACAGAACTTCTGATTTCCGGTCAGGTGATTTTTCCATTAAGCTACTAGAGAGATGGAGAAAAGAAACTTTTTTTCAGGAAATATACGCATTATTATGTTAGATAGTACAAATCAATTTTTTTTTAAGGAATCTGTATTATCATCAGAGAATAACAGAAAATTTTTATCGCTTTTTTTAGACTCGATGGAGTTATGAATTGAAAATTATTCTTGAATAATATTTTCTGAAAAAAGATCTTCTCCTTTCACTCCGGTGGGATTCGAACCACAGAACTTCTGATTTTCGGTCAGGTGCTTTTCCCATTAGGCTACTACAGAGATCGAGAGAAGAAACTTTATTTCGAGAAATATACGCATTATTGTGTTAGATGGTACGAATTAAATTTTTTTGAAGGAATCTGGGTTATCATCAGAGAATAACAGTCTAAAAAAGACGTTCAAAATTTTCTGTTATTCTCTAATGATAGTACAGATTCCTTTAAAAGATTTAAATGTACCATCTACCGTAATGCGTATATTTTCTGAAATAAAGTTTCTTCTCTTAATCTCTCTACTAGCTTAATGGGGAAAGCACCTGACCGGAAATCAGAAGTTCTGTGGTTCGAATCCCAGCAAAGAGAAAGGAGAAGATTTCTTGTTAAAAAAAAAAGAATTGAAAATGATTTTTAATTAATAAATACACTCAGTCTGAAAAAGACGTTACAAATTTTCTTTTATTCTCTAATGATAATACAGATTCCTTTCAAAACGTTGTTCAAATTAAGAAAAATCATAGTTATTTATTGAACATATAAACGTCAAGAGAATTTTGAGAGAAGGTTTCGAAGGTTGAGAGTTAATCTTTTTTTTTTTCTTTTAAATTGCTTATTTTGTTGAAATTGAAAAAGTTTTGTTAGAAAGTCATACCTTTTGAATAAAAATTAATTGTTTTATTGAAAATTGAACTATTTTGTTAGAAAGGCATTCGCTTTTTTGTGTATAATTCAACAATCTGGTTGCATTTTTTTTCTCTCGAATAAAAAACCTTGCTTGGATGAAAATTCAACTATTTTGTTAACTATTTGCCTTTTCGGCTTGAAAATTCATCAGCCGTTCCATTTTTATTTCAAAATTTATCATTTTTATCTGAAAATTGAACTATTACATAATTCGCTGAGAATTAATCTTCTTTTGTTCAAAATTAAACTGCTTGGTTGCAAGTTGAACTTCTTTGTTGAAAATTAATTTTGTTGTTGTTAAAGATTCATCATTTAGGCTTAAAAAATAACCTCTTTGTATGAAAATTTAACTATTTTACTGAAAGTTTCCTTTTTTTTAGTTCAACTTTTTTTTTCAAATGAAAATTCTTCTATTTACTTTTTAGTTTGAAATGGATCCTTCTTAGTTGAAAATCCAACTATTTGGTTCAAAATTAGTTCTTTTGGTTAAAATTTCAACTAATATGTTGATAATTCGGTTTTTGGCTAAAAATAAGTATTTTGCATTTGGTTGAAAATTCGGCTTTTTTGGTAGAAAATTATTAATGTTGGTTGATAATAATTTATTTTGATGGTTGAAAAATCAACTAATTGTTTAAAAGTTTAACAATTGGGTTGTAAATTAATTTTCTTTTATTTTTGCTTGTAAAAATGTAATTCTTTTTGGTAGAAAAGTCATTTAAAATGATTGTTATTATCTTTTGGTTAAAATTTTTGTTATTTGTTGAGCATTGAATTCTTTTTCTTATCCACATAAAATGAAAACACACAATTTAATCAAATTCTTTTTTGGTTAAAATATCAAATATACATTTTTTTTATAATTAATTTTTTTTCGTTGAAAATTCAACTACATGGCTAACAGTTAAACTCCTTTGTTAAAAAGCAATTTCTTTTTTGCTGTAGATTCCTTATTTTTTTGTTTGAAAAATCATATTTTTGTTTAAAAATTCACTGTTCTCTAAAAAAGTCGCCTTTTTTTGTTAAACATTCATCAACTATTCCATTGCTATTTGAAAATTAATCATCTTAATTAAAAATTTAACGATTACATTATTCATTGAGAATTTATTTTTTTAAATAAAAATTTACCTGTTGAGTTGAAAGTTGATCTCCTTTGTTAAAAATTTATTCTTTTTGTTGAAGATTCACAATTTGAGTTTGATAATTCATCTCTTTCTTTGAAAATTTAAGTATTTTATTTCAATTTTCTCTTTATTTTGTGAGCCATCACATTTTTAAATTGAAAATTGAACTATTTTATTTTTGGTTTTAAAATTGATCGTTTTTAATTGAATTTTCGAATATTTGGTTAAAACTTGGGTTCTGTAATTGAACATTTATTTTTTTAGGACGACAGTTTATCTTTCGACTGAAAATTTGAATATTACTTTTTTTCAAAAATTATGTCTTTTTAGTTTAAAATTCAACCATTTGGTTAAAAATTAATTCTTTTTGGTTGAAAATTAACTATGTCGTTGAAAATTCGGCTTTTTTTGGTTAAAAATAAATATTTTGTATTTTGTTCAAAATTCGGCTATTTTGGTAAAAAATTAATGGTCTTGGTTGATTACTAGTCTTCATGGTTCGAAAATCAACTACTTCGTTAAAAGTTGAACAATTTGATTGTAATTTTTTTTGTTTGAAATTGATCATTTTTGTGAAAAATTGATCTATTTTGGTTGAAATTTCATCCCTTTGTTTAAAAATCTAACTATTTTTCATTCAAACTTAATACTTTTAAATTGAGAATTCATTAAAAATTAATATTTTTTGGTTAAAAATTGTATTATTTGGTTTAATATTTAATTATTTTGTGAAAAATTCATCTATTTTGGTTGAAAAAAAAAAATCCAACTATTTTTTATTCAAAAGTATTCATAATACTTTTAAATTGAGAATTCATTAAAAATTAATATTTTTTGGTTAAAAATTTTATTATTTGGTTGAATCTTTAATTATTTTGTGAAAACTTAAACTATTTAGTTATAAACTCATTCTTTTGATTGCAAATTCATCTGTTTTGTTTATTATTGACCTGTTTTGGTTAAGCACTTTACTATTTTCTTGAAATTTTTTTTATGGTTTAAAATTAATTTTTTAAACTAAACATTAAAAGACCTAATTTTGGTTCAATTTTTCTCTTTTTGAGTTGAAAATTCAACTCCTTGGCTAAAAGTTTATCATTTTTAGATGAAAATTCAACTATGTATTTAAAAATTCATATTTTTTGTTGTAAATTCGTTTTTTTTTTGTGTAAAAATTATAATCTTGTTTCAAAATTCATATTTTTGTTCGAAAATTCATCTTTTTAATAAAAATTTTAACTACTTGGATAAAAGTTTAACTCCTGTCTTATAAATTCTTTTTTCTTGTTGATAATTCATCATTTTAGTTGAAAATTCATCTCCTTTGTTCAGAATTAAACTTTTTTGTTAATTGTTACAAGATAAGCTAGATTTTTCATCAAATACTCGTTTTTGAAAGATTTTCTACAAATTCACAATTTCATTCGAATTCAAAAATATTATAGTAATTAACTGAGGTTCTGAGCTTACAAAAAGTTTTTAATGAAAATTTAATTTTAGGGTTTTGAATTCACTGTACTTTAGAAAATTTGCCTTTTCGTGTTGAAAATTTATAAACTATTCTATTTTTATTGAAAAATTAATATTTTTTGTTTAGAAATTCAAATATTACATTAATCCAAATAATCAAATTTCATTGGTCTCTACCGTCTTATAAAAAAAACAATTCATTTTAATTATGGTGTCAAAATTTTAATCAACGTTTCGGCTCTGCTCTGAGCCACCTTGACACCATGATTAAAATGAATTGTTTTTTTGATAAGACTGTAAAGACCAAAAAAATTTTATTATTTGGATTTCATCTACAACAGTCTGAGAACGGAGTTTGATTTGGTTTCCACCAACCGCTATTAATTGTTTGATTACACTAATCATTGAGAATTAATGTTTTTAATTAAAAATTGTCCTGTTTGGTTGAACTCCTTTGTAAAAAATTCATTCTTTTTGTTAAAGATTCACAATTTGAGTTTGAATATTCATCTCTTCTGTTGAAAATTTAACTATTTCATTGTAATTTTTCATTCTTTTTTTGGTAAACATTAAATTTCTAAATTGATAATTTAACTGTTTTATTTTTGGTTGTAAAATTGATTGTATTAAATTTCCAAATATTTGGTTAAGAATTGGGTTTTGTAATTGAATATTTAATCATTTTGTTGAAAATTCAACTATTTCGTTAGAAATCAATTTTTGTTGTTGTTGTAAATATCAACTATACATTTTTTATTAGGAATTTCTCTTTTTTGGTTGAAAATTTAACTGCTTAGTTTAAAGTTGAAGAATTTTGTTGAAATTTTTTTTTTTCTGGTTGAAGATACATCTCCTTGGTTGATCATTTAACTATTTAGTTGAAAATTCCCTTTTTTTTGTTCAAAATTAATTTGTTTAACCAAAAATTCAAATATATAATTTTGGTTGAAACTTTATGTTTTCGAGTTAAAAATTCAACTGCTAGGCTAAAAACTTATCATTTTTAGATAAAAATTCAATTATGTGTTTGAAAATTCATATATTTTGTAGTAAATTTGCTTTTATGGTTGGGAAATTATAATCTTGTTTGAAAATTTATCTCTTCGGTTGAAAATTTAACTATTTTGTCGTGATTTTTTATCTTTTGTTTTTGGTAAACCCTTAATTTTTTAATTTAAAATTTAACTATTTTGTGTTTGGTTATACAATTGATCGATTTAAATCAAATTTTTAAATATTTGGCTGAGTATTGGGTTTTGTGATTAAATATTTAATCATTTTGTTGAAAATTCAATTATTTGGTTATAAATTAACTTTTTCGATTGAAAATTTAACTATTTCGTTGAAAATTCGTCTTTTTTTGGTTGAAAATAGATATTTTCTTGAAAAGTCGGCTATTTTGGTAAGAAATAAATTGTTAAAAGCAAAACAATTTGGTTGGAATTTTTTATTGTTGTTGTAAATATCAACTATACATTTTTTATTAAGAATTTATCTTTTTTGTTTGAAAATTTAACTACTTAGTTTAAAGTTGAACAACTTTGTTGCAATTCTTATTTTTTTGTTTGGTTAAGGATTTATCACTTTGGTTGATCATTTAATTATATAGTTGGAAATTCCTGTTGTTTTGGTTTAAACCTAATTTTTTCAACTCAAAATTCAAATATATAATTTTGGTTGAAAATGTATCATTTTGAGTTAAAAATTCAACTGCTTGGCTAAAAAAATGTATCATTTTTAGATAAAAATTCAATGATGTGTTTGAAAATTCATATGTTTTCTAGTAAATTGTTTTTTTTTTTTTCGAAAAATTATCATCTTGTTTGAAAATTCATCTTCATGGTTGAAAATTCAACCATATGGATGAAAGCCTAACTCCTGTGTTATGAATAGCTTCCTCTTGTTGTTGATTCATCATTTTGATTGAAAATTTATATCTTCGCTTGAGAAACAAACAATTGTTTTACCTGTAACCAGATAAGATTGTTCATCAGCTGCTCATTTTCGTACGATTTTTTATTTAAAAAATGGGAATATCATTTGAATTTAAAAAAATGCATGGTAATAAACTCAGATTCTGAGCTGTCGAGAGAATTTTAATTAAAATTTAATTTCAGTCAAATACCTTAATAAACTTCAATTGCCAAGTTCTCATCAACTCCTAAAGTTGAAGTTTATTACCAGCCTTTAAAGCGGATTGCTGAATTTCTACATCAAATTCAGATGAAATATGAAAGTTCTTTAGGTAGTACAAAATTAATCTTACTAAAATGTTATTTAAAGTTGCTATTGCATTATTTCTTTACAGCTCGAATTTTACAATCATCTTGATATGTAAGGGAAATGAGAAATTGAAGCACTCCAGCTGGAAAATATAACCTTTTCAAAGTTCTTACCTTATTTTCTTGATTGCTTGCATTAGTGCGTGAAAGGAAAGCCTGCGCAGAGAAACTTTTCTCATTTGGAACTCTTTAGTATAATTTTTTTTCCAAAGATGCCATTTTCTTTTATTTGTGAAGTTGGAAAAGTAGATTAGCATCTTCTATCTTCTGAACGTGCCAAATGCCACATAAATATTTTCTCGCTGATATAAAATGCAAATTGGAAAAGGTATTGGTTAAGTTCTATTCATTCTCGTAAAGAGGATCGGCTTTATTAGTTTTGAATTTTGTATATATAATTTCAGTTATTAATTTTGACTTAAGAATAATAATATAATTGCATACTTGCTTTTATCTATTGTTTAGTAAAGAGTTGACTTTTAAATACAAAAAGATCATTTTTGAAATGAAAAAATAAATTTTTTAGCCAAAATGGAATAGGTAAATTTGCAGTTGAAGCAATTAATTTTCGATAAAAAAATTAATTTTTAGCAAAGGTTTTCTCGACAAAAATATAATAGTTGATATTGCGACCAAATAGAATAATTTTGAACCTAACAGTTGAATTTTGAACAAAAAAATATGATATTTCATTTAGGAAAGATGAATTTTCAAACCAAGAAAAAAACGTATTTTTAACCAAGAAAGATTTTTCTGTCAAGGCGGAACAAAATTTAATCCGATTTGTAAAAAATTTTAAGCCATCAAGATGAATTTTTAACCAGAAAATATGAATTTTCCACAAAAAAGGTAATTTCAAACCAAACAGTTAAATTTTTAAACATAAAAGAAGAATTTTGAAGAAAAGAATGAAATAATTAAATTATCAGTTGAAAAAAATCATAAAGAAATAAAGAGAATTTTCAACAAAATAGTTAAATCTTCAACCAAATAGATATTCTTTACTAAAATGATAAACCTTTAGCCAACAAAAAATTAATTTTTGACAAAGAATTTCAACTTGAATTTAACTAAAAATGATGAATTTCCAAGAGGAAAGTACGTGTTTTCCATAAAACAATGAAATTTTAAACTCGAAAACAGCGATTTTCAACCAAAAATTGATTTTTTTTTTTAAATAGGATAGTTGAATTTTCATTAACAAAAAATAATCGTCGACCAAAAGAGGCACTTTCAATAAAATACCTCAATTTTTAATCAAAGGGGTACATTTTTAACATAAATAATAAATCCTTACCAAGAAAAGTGAATTTTTAATCATGGAATTCAACTTCCAACCAAGAAGGTAAATTTTCATCCAAAAATATGAATTTACAAATTATTTTGGACGAATTTTTTACAGAACAGTTGAATATTTAACCAAAAAATACGAATTTTCAGCAAAATATGTAATTTCCAACCAAATATTTGAATTTTCTACCAAATTCATAGAATACTCGACTCAAAAAGATTAATTTTCAATAAAACAGTTGAATTTTCAACAACAAAATTATATTTTAAAGCAAAGAATGAAATAGTGAAATTTGCAGTGGAAAAAATTCATTTTCAATAGAAAATAACGAATAACGATTCAAAAAATAGTTAAATTTTTAACTACAGAGATGAATTTTGAAAAAAAAGAATGAAAAAGTAACTAAAAAAAATGTCCAACAAAAAGTTTAACATTTAACCAAGTGGTTGAATTTCCAACCAATTAGATGAATTGAAAATTAAAAATATAATATTTGATATCTGAATAAAACAAATTTTAATTTTCAATAAAAAACAGTGAAATTTAACAAAAAACTAATAGTTTTTAATAAATTGATTGGATTTTCTAAGAATTGATGAATTTATAAGCTAAAAGAACAAACGTTCTACCAAACAATGAAACTTTTAATCCCAAAATATGAATTGCGAAAAAAAGTAATTTTTTATCAAAAATTTAATAGTTAAATTTTCAGTGATAAAAGTTATTCTTGAACCACAAAAATGGAATTTTCAACAAAATAGTTTCATTTTTAACCAAATAGGAGAATTTTCAACTAAAATCATAAATTTTTATTATAAAAATTAATTTTTAACAGAGGAATTCAACCTCTAATCAAAGAACTGAATTTTCAAAAGAAAAAAAAATGAATTGTCAACAAATTTGTATATTTAACAATTACATTTTCAACCAAACATTATGTTATTTCCAAGGAAAATTTTATTTTAGACCAAAAAAGTTTAATTTTCAAGCTGGAAACATAAATTTTCCACAAAGGAGAGAAACAGTTATATTTGCAGTTTAGAAAATTAATTTTCAACAAAAAAAGAGAATTTTCAAGAAGATAGTAAAATTTTTGACCAAAAAGATGAATTTTCGAATAAAATGGTAAATCATCAACAAAAATATGTTTTCAAGGAAGAAGAGATGAATTTCCAACTAAAATAAGAGTTTCTACCAGTTCAGTCATGTCCAGTGTTGCCTCGTCTCGTCTCGTCTTGTAACGTCACGTATTGCATAGTCTATTGCATAGTCATGTATTGCCTAGTCTATTATATTTATATTTATATAGTCTATTTAATTTCTATTTTAGGCTCGTCTCGTCTCGTCTTGCTTCGCCTAGAATAGCGTAGTCTAGTATCGCCTCGTCTTGTCTTGTCTACTTTCGTCTAGTCTAAGCTGTCTAGTCTAGTCTCGTCTCGCCTCGCCTCGCCTTGAAATTTTCAGTTTACTATCGTCTAGTCTAGGCTGTCTAGTTTATTCTCGTCTCGTCTCGCCTCGTCTAGTCTAATTTAGGCTCGTCTAGCCTCGTCTCGTTCACTTTCGTCAAGTCTAGGCTCTCTAGTGTAGTCTCGTCTCGTCTCGTCTCGTCTTGCCTCGTATAGTCTATTTTAGGCTCGTCAAGTCTCGTCTCATCTCGTTCACTTTCGTCTAGTCTAGGCTGCTTAGTGTAGTCTCATCTCGTTTCGCCACGTATAGTCTAGTTAAGACTCGTCTCGTCTAGTCTCATTTAGTTTAATTTAGGAAAGAGTATTTAGTCCAACATCTCGGTCCAACGCACGTGTCAAGTTTAGGCTCGTCTAGTCTAGACTAGCCTAGTCTAATCTGGTCTCGTTTCGTCTCGCAACATCACGTATTGCGTAGTCTGGGATCGTCTATTTTAGGTTTGTCTCATCTCGTCTTGCTCTTTCTCTCTCTCGTCTGGTGTAGTCCAGTCTCGCCTAGCCTCGCCTCGTCTTGTCTCGTCTCATTTACTTTTATCTAGACTACGCTGTCGAGTTTAGTCTCATCTTGTCTTGCCTTTTATAGTCTAGTTTGGACTCGTCTCGTCTCATCTGGCTTATTTTTGTCTAGTCTAATCTGTCTAGTTCAGTCTTGTCTTGTCTAGTCTCGTTTAGTCTAGTCTCGTTTAGTTTATTCTCGTTTAGTCTATTCTCGTCTCGTCCTCTTCCGTCTAATCCAGGCGTTCTAGTTTAGTCTCATCTTGTTTCGTCTCGTGTAGTCTAGTTTAGGCTTACTTCATCTCGTTCCGTCTCGTCTTGTCTCGTCTCGTCTCACCTCGTATAGTCTGGTTTCGGCTCGCCTCGTCTCGTTTAGTCTCGCCTCGTATCGTTTAGTATCGCCTCGTCTACAGGCAAAAAGTATGAGAGACAGATGAACTGACAGACACCTGACCAAAAGGGAAAAAGGAGGAATAGGGGAAAGTGTATTCAGTCCAACACCCGTGTCAGAAAATTTGACGGACGATTTGCAGAGTTGAGTTTAGTCCATAGAAAGTGGATTGGGAATGAGGAAAAGAGTATGATAGACAGATGAACTGACAAACACCCGACCAAGAAGGAAAAAGGGAGAATAGGGGAAATAGTATTTAGTCCAACACCTCCGTCCAACACACGTATTGCGTAGTCTGGGATAGTCTATTCAAGGCTTGTCTCATTTCGTCTTGCTTCATCTAGAATAGTGAAGTCTAGTCTCGCCTCGCCTCGTCTTGCCTTGTCTTGTCTCGTCTACTTTCGACCAGTCTCGTTTCACCTCAAATAGTTTAGTTTACTATCGTCTCGTCTCCCCTCGTATAGTCTAGTTTAGACTCGTCTCGTGTAGTCTGGTTTACTCTCATCTAGACTACACCCTCTAGTTTATTCTCATCTTGTCTTGCCTCTTATAGTCTAGTTAGGGCTCTTCTCGTCTCATCTCGTTTATATTAATCTAGTTTTATCTGTCTAGTTGAGTCTCGTCTCGTCTAGTCTTGTTTAGTCTAGTCTCGTCTCGTCCACTTTCGTCTAGTATAGGCTGTCTAGTCTAATCTCATCTCGTTTCGCCTCGTATAGTCTAGTTTGGGACCGACTCGTCTCGTTCAGTCTCGTCTTGTCTCGTCTTGTCTTGCCTCGCATAGTCTGGTTTCGGCTCGCTTCCTCTCGTTTAGTCCCGCTTTGCCTTCCGGGAAAAGAGAATGATAGACAGATGAACTGACGGACCCCCGACCAAAAAGGGAAAAAGGGGAATAAGGTAAAGAGTATTTAGTCCAGGCCAAACCGTCCGGGAAAATTGTCGGACGATTTGCAGAGTTGAGTTTATTCCATGGAAAGTGGATTAGGGTTGGAGAGATGAGTCCATGGGAAGATTCGAGCGAGTGTTAGTGAATAGGGGTTGGAAAAGAGGCGCAATGAAAGTAGGCAGGTCTATCGGTGGACCTCGATATCTCTCCCACTCAGTGTGTGATTCGAGAACATGAACCGAATCACAAGCAGGACTGCTCGTCGCGTCGCTTCGAGGGAACAGCCTCGGGTGCTCGGGCATTGTATCGCATTGTTCTACTGGAATATACGACTCACCCTCTGACCCTCAACATTTCCTACACCATTTCCTGTAACTGTAAGTCTGTCGAAAGGACCGAGGCAAACTTATTGTGTTAGCCTCTTCCTATCCTGAATCACAATAACTGCATCGAGGTATCCTCTAAACACATAAGTGGCCATCCAGAAAATACTTAAGACGATTTCAGGGTTGATAAATAAATGATTATTATACTACTGGAAATCGCTTAAGGCTGACATTAAATGGTGATACTACTTAACACCCCTTAAGGCTGACAGTTAATTAAAGTAACTTATACTTCTTGGAATTCCTTATGCATGTATCAGGAATTGACTAACATAAAATTACCTATTCCATCTAATTCTGCTTAAGACTGGCATAAAATTATTACCTGGAATCCGGCTGGTACGAAATTACTTATACTACTTAACGCGCTTATGCGTGGCATAAAATTAATAATACTACTTAATACCCTTCAAGTCTGTTACTGAATTACTTATACTACTTCAAGTTTCAAGTATTTACTTATCTTTACCTGCGTTTGACACTCCTTGATATATTCAGAATTGGCTGGCTTAACGTGGCTTATACTACTTAAACCCAATCATGGCTGTCATATAAGGTGTTTCACGTAAATTACATAACGAATTATCGGCCATATTCCCCCCCCCCCCCAATTTTAACAATGGAACCGTAATATATTTACACATAATGGTATACCCCCCCCCGCCTCCTTCTATTTTATGTAATTTTTCAAAATATTTTCAGCCGTGTCATATTAAATACGATAAAATCTAACAAATGAATCAACTTACTCGTTTTTAGTGTTCACAATAGAAGAATTTTCATTTGCAAATCTTAAATATTGAAGAATTTTCAATGATAAATCTTTAAAATTGAAATCAAACAAAGAAAGGTTCAAAATTTCATACCTTGAAAATATGAAAATATATATTTCAATTTCCAAGTTATCAAGGATAGATTTTCAACCAAAAATGAAATAGGTAAATTTTCAGATAAAAAATTAATTTGTTTTTCAAAAATATGTGATTTTAACGAAATAGTTACATTTTCAAAGAAAAAGTCTAATTCTTAACCAAATAAAGTGATTTTCAAGAAAGAAGTTGACTCACGCTCAAATGGTTGAATTCTCAAGAAAACGCGTAATATTTAATATGTCAACCAAAAAGCATTTTTAATTTGAAATAAAAAATAGTAGTATTTAACATAACAAGACGAATTTTCCATAAAATAGTCGAATTCTCAATAAAAAAAGTTCATATTTAACCAAGCAGTTGCATTTTTAACCAAAGCCAATAAACTTAAAACAAAGAACATTAATTTTCAGTGAAATAGTTCAATTATCAACCAAAGGGATGCATTTTCAACTGAAATTATGAACCCCAACGAAAAAAAAATTAATTTTTTAAAAAACACCTCAACATTCAACCCAATAGTTAAATTTTTAATCAAAAAGTTGATTTTTTGACGGAAAAGATCAATTTTCTACCAAAAAGACAAATGATCAACAAAATACATGAATTTTCGGCCGATTAATTGAATTTATGACTAAAAAAGAGGATTCTTCAAGGAAATAATTGAATTTTTTTATGAATTAAAAATATAATGGTAGACTTTTCAACCAAAAAAATGAGCTCTTAACCAAGAATGGTTAGATTTTCTTATTGGGTTCTAATAATTCAGTTCACATTCAAGCGAAAAAATGAGAAAAGGGAAATTTTCTTAAAAACAGGGGAAATAATAAGAATTTTTTCAAACAGGGGAAAGAAGGGAAATAGGCAGAAGAGTGAAGTCTAAAATATGAAAATGATTTTGAAACCTATTAAGTTATTTTCAACTATACTGTTTCAGGGCAATCTTTCGCAAAATTAACAAAGTTTGTTAAAATTGATCATCAGGAAAGTTAATAAATAATGTTCTCAAATGAAAAAAATTTCTAAATAATTTAATTAAAATTATTCTCACAATAGTAATAAATAGTTTTAACTCATTATTTATTGTTTGATTCAAGGTTAAATAAAATTCCATTTATATTTCGTCACGTAATATATGGATGCTCCCTAATTACTTAAACTGATTTATATCCATTACGGCTGACATAAAATTACCTTTTCCACTTAACACTCTTTCATTCTGAATCTAACTGCTTTTACTGCTTAAAAATGTAAATTATGACGATAATAAAGTCTCTTTATTTGTTTTCAGTCAACTCCTCTGAACTAAATAAGGAAATTTAATTTTAAAATATCTTCTGTTCTCCTTTTTGAATTTATATTGAAAATTTTTTTTATTACAAAAAAAATCTTGCCTTATTTAGAATATTTGGAAAATGTACAAAAACATGTTTTTTGGATTTATTCGGAACTGAAGTTTCTTCAGCTTGACCGGAGAAACATTTCATTATTTTTTTCATGGGAAACTTTTTTTTCATGGTGTTTATAACGTTCCAAAATCCCAAAACAATATGAAATCCTAAAAATCCTAAATCACACCCAAAGTTTCCTTTCCGAAAAAGCAAAATGCTAAAATGTTTCTTTGGTTTAGGCTCTGAATAAATTTTGATTTCGACATATTCAACTTTTTTTAAAATGTGCGCATATGACTCAATTCAAAAAAACATGTTTTTGCACATTTTCAAAAAATTTGTTATTGAGCAAAAAATTTTTTTTTTAATTTCGCAGTTTTTTATTATTGTTCACTAGTAAAAGCTGTAAATATAACCATTTCGTTATAATTTTTGAACCAATAGGAAATATTTTGAAATCGGTTTTATTGATTAATATTTTTTTTCACATTTGTCGAATGCCGACTCACAAAGTTTTTTTCTCCCTTAGCTCAAGCGATTTGATTTATTTCAGCATTTTTATTCCGCCCTGCTTTTCAGTGCTCTCAAACTCAAATTAAAAATTGCTCAAGTTAGAACATTTAACATTGCAGTTGATTTTTTTAGAGTATTTTCCGCGTAATTCAAATATTGTATTTTCAAATATTGTATACTTGAAGAGAAAAGAGAAAAAGGGGAAGTTTTTTGAGAATAGGGAAAAGAGGGGAATTTCAAGAAAAAGGGGAAACCAAGACAAAAAGGAGAAGACTGTGCACTAGGGTGGTCCAAAAAACGTTTTCCGAGCTACAGGGCAACCCAAAAATAAAAAAAAACTACATTTTTACGTATCATTGTTAATTTTTAGCAATTTCCGTCGTCTTTTCCATACAAATAATTACTAATGGACTGTTTTGAATATTTTCCATGACTCTTTAAACAATTTTTAAATGTTTGAAGAAATGTAACTTATTTAAACAATTATTTATTCCCAAAAACTGTAAAAAATAATCGTAATTTTTTATTGAAATGTGATAGTGTGTCATTGCTTGGAGTGACAAAATTTTTTCAAAAACATCACGTAATTATTTAAACAATCACTTATTGTTTATTCTAAAAAATTTTAAAAATTGACCCAGAGATATCCGGTTTTGTATCAAATAGGTATCCTATGCTACTGTTTGTTGAATGATTATATAATTTTGATACATATCTTTTAATGTTTAATACATTTATATTTGTTTAAACAATTTTGATTTGCTCAAGCAGATTTTTTTTATAACTTCAAAAAAATTAAATAAAACAAAATACATATAATTATTTTTCTGACTATATGGTGTATAGAAATAATATATTAACCATTTTTTGATTGTTTCAAAAATGTTTGTCAAATTGTGTTTTCTAAATTTAACATAATATTGAATGATTTCGAGGAGTAGTAAATTCTGTTAAAAACTTCGTGTCATTGTTCACGCAATTTTCATTTGTTCAAGCAGTTTTCTATTACAAAATTTGAATCAATAATATAAAATATTACACATAGAATTATTTTCGTAAATATGTTTTAATATATATTTTTTGTGTCTTCCAGTATGTCAGATTGATGTTCATAAGACTTTCAAATGATATAATGAAATCTAATTTAAATCGATTTCATATACAGGCTAATTACAACACTGATCACAAAATATTTTTTTTTTTTTTGGCCAAAGACAATGTTTTCTTTCTGAGCAATCTGTTGAAACTTGAATCATAATTTGCATTAGTGAGTGTGCTTTTTTTATAATATAATTATGATAAAGATTGTAAAAATATGAAGAAAGCTATAATAAATAAACTTTTATAATTTAAATTTTATTATGACTTGTATGATTTATTTATTAATGCGCCAAAAAAGATGTTAACCATGCATATTCAATTTCAAGGAAATTTTAAAAATAACGGCAATTAATTGTATAAACATTAACATAAAGTTTTTAGCAAAATTTATTTCTCCTCGAGATCATACAATATTATGGGAACTAAGTCCCTTCGGCTGAGACTTTCGGTCGTCGTAGAGTAATTTTCCGAATAAAGTCCGCAGTGTTAACGTTCGTGAAAAGAACTCAAGTGTACATTGGGTATTTGCTGTAGGACCCTGTATCGCACTACCACTCTTGAAAAGTGCTCGCATACCTTTTCACTATTAAAAACATCGAATAGAGTTCCGTCGCTGCTCTACGACAAACACGGAGATCCAACCGACAAAGCAACTCACTTTCGTTCTTTCAAGCGTAGAAAGGTACATGTAAGTTTAATTTATGGAACTGGTAACTCTGTTCTTACTCTTTCTAATAAAAGAATTGTTAAAGCAACTATCTCACACTTGTTTATATTCTGAATTCTGACACAGTCCGCATAGGCCTGATAAGTGACACAAAAACCCACAATACATAATTGGTCAGCTCTTACCAGCCTGACATAATCAGCACACTGGTCTCTCTCTTCTCCTATTTTCCATACTACCCTCGCCTTTTGCTCGGGACGTGACACCATATCACTATCGCTAAGGACATCATCGTCGTCGTCATCATCATCATCGATATCCATAATTTTTGTAATGACTCCACACGAGAGTATCAGTACTATTTTTCAATAATAATCGCTTATCGTCATAAGGACTCTGCGAAATTTTTATTTATTTAATGGTTTCAACGTTATGAATCCTAGATCTGATTGAATATTATGTTATAGGTTGTAAAATCGACTTTCGTAAGCATTCCATGTAGTCATTGAAGGTGATTGATTTCTTGATATCAGATTTTACCCCTCTTGCCTTCTTGAGAAAATCTTCGCAGTTGACGCAAATACTGTACATCTCGCTCCACAAGGCAACAAATTCAGTAATAATTTGATCTGAACATTCGTCTTTCATTAGACCCAAAACTTTTTTGTTGGCTTGCGGCATTCCGAAACATTGTCTCCAGGATAGTTTCACATATCGAATTGACATACATTGGTTTTCATATACCAACCACGATAGATAACTGACAGGTGACAGTGATCACTGATCACGCACGTTTCTCATTGATGGATGTAGAGCTTTCTGGCAGATATGACAAGTGGTGGTTTCAAAGAAAGCTTCCTGTTGCCTTGGTGTTAGTTCTTACATCGGAACTAGAGATGTAAGTATTTTATTACAAAAGTTTGCTATTTTCCGCAATTCCAGAGCAAACAACTTTGCTGGTTCTACATCTTCAGGGCAGGACTTATAGAAAGACAGTGACTCTTCGTAACTGCACTTGAAATAATATCCTATATCACAAACCTCATGCCTTTGAAACGCGTCAGTGTTTGATGTTCTTTCCTGGTCTTCCACAGGTTTTAGCATAGACTCACAATCTGCATAGATGATGAATGGAACCTTTTCTCGGTACTCAAGTTTTTAAATTCGATGATATTTTTTCCAGATTTTGGAAGCACGATTTTGCGGTCATTTAATTCTTTACAATCTTTACTGTGTGCCATCAACTTTTCTTCAGATGAAAAATAGTGTCGGCATCCATCACAAATATATTTCTTTACACCATGTTTCGATAGTTGTCTGCTCACTAATCTAGAAAGCATTTTTACCCGTACATAATGAAAATTAAATGACTATGTCCTGCTCTCCTGATAATCTTCTTCTTCATCACTACTATCTTTGCCCACATACTCTTCTTCTACTCGGAGAAGGTTCACATGGATATTCCTCTTTTGCGAAGTAAGATGTAATGGAACCACTGTAAATTCATTTTTCTTGGTTTTGATCAGGCCATAGACGTTTACTGATATATAATTTTTTTCTTCGCATTTTTTCACGTCCCTTAATGCGACGGGGAAGTTGATTCCAGAAAAATCCCATTTATCTTTGTGTTCAGTATAGCTGGACACACGTGTAACAACTATATGTTTCCTATTAACTAGGAATCTGGCTGATAGTATAGCCCATTTGAAACATTCGTTGCCATTCTTATCTTATCTGCATTCTGAGTCTTTTTCCTCCATTCCTTTCTTTAGAAAAAACTCGGTTTATTTTCCAACATTTTGTTAAGGATTTTACAGAAAATCTTATATGATTTGAAAACGTTACATATGATTTAGAGAAGTTTCTTTATTATAGCGAGAAAATTACAGTAAATTCAAAATGAATGATACAATTTTTCTACTTACAATTGTTTCAATTTGGCATATTATTTTTTTCATCCAAAAAATATGACTCTCCGCATGAGTAATAATCTAGCACCGTACTTTTATTAATTTTTTTAACACTGAAAAGTCCTAAAAAATACATTTTGAAGGTATTTCCTGATGAATTATTCATGAAGGTAGAATTAAATTCGACTATTTGAATTTGATTCGAATTTTCTATAAGGCTCCATTTACCGCGGTTTTTGGACATATTTGTCTCATAAATGTATCAAATTATTTTGTTTTTATATAAAAAATTTATTCTTAAAGTTCAAGAGTAAGAAAATTGTGACATTTATGTTCATGATAAAATTTAACACAAACGGTTAATTTTTGCTAATTCTATTAAAAATTTGAGCTTCTCTATACATATTGATCCTGTAATATGACAAATTTCATTTCACAACTTTACACTTTAGAGGTTTTCCTTTTTTTTAAAGATGAATGCCTCATAGAAAGAGAAAACGGAAAAATCTGGAATTTACAGGGTATTTAAATCAGTAGTTGCTCGAATCATTCTGTAGTTCGGTATTTTGTTGAAACTTTGTCTTTTGTGGTAGAAAATCTTTGGCGATTAATTCACCTTTTTGGATAAAAATTCAACTATTAGGTTGAAAGTTCCAATTAAAAATTAAAATATTTGGTTGCAAATTCATATATTTTGTAAAAAACTATTCTTTTTTGGTAGAAAATTAATCCTTTTTGATTGAAAAGTGAACTATTTCGCTGAAAATGTATTTTATTTCATTCAAGAGTTGTTTCTACAACTGGAAATTAAACTATTCTATTTTTTGTTGAAAATGTTTATTTTCTAGCTGAAAATTTGTCTTTTTTTGGTAGAGAATTCATATGTTGGGTTGAGAATGCAACTATTTGGTTAAAAATTTATTTTCTTAATTAAAGATGCATTATTTTTGTTAAAAGTTCATTTCTTTGGTTGAAAATTTAACAAATTTTGTTGAACATTCGTTTTTTTTTTCAAATGAATTTTATATACTAAAAATGTGGCAATTCCATTTTTGCCAGAAAATTGATATTTTTTAGTTGAAAATTCACTCATTTTGCAGAAAAATCATCTTTTTTTTTTATAAAAAATTCAATTATTTTGGTATAAAATGCATATTTTTGGGTTACAAATTGAACTTTTTTTCAGAAACTCGCCTTTGGATGAGATATTTTTGTTTACTGATTGAAAAATCTTTCTTGGTTAAATATTCAGCTCTCTTGTTGAAAATTCGTATATTTTGGTGTGATTTAACAGTTTTTTACTGAATATTAAAATATTTTTTGTGGAAACATCAACTATTACACTTTTTGTTAAGAATTATTTTTTTAATACAGATTAACCAGTTTGGTTGAAAAGTCCCTTATTCTTGGTTCAAAATTAATTGTTTTTACTAAAAATGTAATAATAAAATTTTACATTAATAAATCTGAAATTTTTGTCAGTTTTATTATGCAAATAAATGTGACATTCTTATTGTCATTGTCCTTCAACTGAAACTCAATTCTTAAATTATGTGTGTGAATTTAGCAACATTCCTTCCTTAGAGTTTTTCAAATTAACCAATTGGCATTGAGGGAAAGCGACAACAATGCTTTCGAGATTTTGGTGACTCACCTATTTTTCAGAGAAAGATTGTGTTAACTGTTGATCTATTCTTTATCTATAATAAACTATCTGATATAAACTACACCTTGTTATTTAGACACTAAACTGACACAATTACCATAGCATTGCTACTGACAAATAAAACCGACAACAAATAATTAGTCGCCTTTTTCTCGGGACGTGACAGTATATTGGAGCGTTACCTTACGTCTCCGAAATAAGACCCCAATACATTTAATGGAAAGTTTGAACAGAAATTTTGTACAGTATATGGTAACAATTTACTACAAATATAAGAAAACAAATATTAACGGTTAGCAGGTTAAAATTTTTAGGATTTGTCTGATATACATATACATTAACTTTCTTACCGTTGCTCCTGCTGCTCCCCAAAGAGCACTCAAGATGTATTTTTTCTCATCATCTGCAATGCGTGGATGTTTCTCGGGATCTTCGTGAACCATCAGGAGAAATGCTATACACCAGACGGCCCCAACAGCACCGAACACGTAAAATATCGACGGCCAACCGCCAGAAAATCCATACTCAGACAGGAGACCACTTAACGGCATTGAAATAACGGTCCCAAATTGTGCTCCTAAAAGGAAGGTATTCATGAATGACTAATAATAGATTTCTGCTTGATTCAAGTATAATGTTTACTACTGGATCAATGTTTCATTAATGCTCATATTTTATTACATTCAATATTTGCACTATGCCGTTCAGAAATCTAAGGCCAACCGCTTTTCATTTGACGCATAAGTTCCTTTAATTTTGATAATTCTTATAATACAGTCTGTTCAGTAAGAGCTTGCGTCCTAGTATTCTTAGAAAAATGTATTATGATGAATATGCTTCACACGAATACATTCTGCTAGATGGAAACAACGACGCAATCACATTAGTATGCCGTACAATCTCCGCTGGCACCAATGATTGCCTGGCATATTCGAGGCATGCTATCTTCGAGCTTTTCTGCATATTCGAAGTGGAATTGTCCTCCAAATTTTGCGAATTTCGCCCGGCTTGGCTTACCAGACTGTGCACAACTTGTTGCGGTGTGTGGGGTCATTGTCTTCTCGCAATTTCCGCTCCCTGTTTTTTTTTCCACAGCAGTATTCGGCACTGGGAACGAACGCTTTTTTGTAGATATCACGCATTTTCTCCGGGAAATTAGGGAGTGGATACTGCAAGAAGACAATGACCCCAAACACCGCAGAAAGTTGTGCACCGTCTGGAAGGAGCAAGCGGGAGTGAAAACGCTCGAGTGGTCCTCGCAGTCCCTGACGCGAATCCGATTGAGACCGTATGGTCGTATGCGTAAAATTTGGGGGTCACTTCCACTTCGAATATGGAATATGATAACAATTTTTCCCACGTATATCTTTTAACAGCCTTCACTACAAAATCCACACTCCTTGCAAACAGCACTCCTTCCTCCGCAGTTCCCTCTACCTTTGATGATACTAAATTATTATTTTCTGACATATCGCAAGAAACCCTAATTAACAAACTCTTAGAGGTGAAATCAAATGCTTAATGTTCTGATGGCATTTCAATTAAAATGATTCGCTTAGCTTTACGAGTCATTTGTCCTATTCTCTTGCATATCTATAACATATCTCTACAGGTGGGAATCATTTCTGATACCTGGGAAGAGGCGAATATTCGCCCTGTTTTTAAAATATCTAACCCTACCTCTCCCAAAGATTTCCGCCAAATATCCATCCTCTGTGCTTTGTCGAAGCCTTTCGAACACATTGTCCATCAGCAACTTACTGCACATATTGAAACTAACAATTTAATGGACCCAATGCAATCTGGGTTTCGTACCAAACATAGTACTCTTACAGCTACACTTAAAGTAACTTCTGACCTTAAACTGGCAATTGAGAGAAGGGAAATAACTGATATTGTCATTTTTGACTGTTCTAAGGCGTTTGATACAGTTAACCATAATTTACTATTGAATAGGCTCAAATCACTTTACCTCTCATATATGGCTGTTAAATGGTATGAATCATATGTTAGTAATCATGCTAAAAGTGTACAAATGTACAATCTCTACACAATCCCTAGTATTGTATTACATAATGCATAATCATAATACATAATAAATTATATCATAATACATAATAAATAATACATAATACCTAGTACAATCCCTGAGTCCCTCAGGGATCCACGCTTGCACTCACTCTATTTAATATTTATACCTCTGACTGTGGTAGCGAACTTCGTCATTGCAACTATCACAAATATGCTGATGACTTTGAGCTTTACCTTTCCGAGCCTATTGCCACTCTTAGAGCTTACTTTAAAAGGTACAGGAGGATATTGATTTGGTGGTGAAGTGGGCCTTGACAGACGGTCTCACTCTTAACCCTGCTTAAACTAAGACTATAATCATAGGGCCTTCTTCCTCTCCTTCACTTGCAACAGTTGCAACCTTGCATGCTCTCTTGATCGATGGGCGTCTCATCCCCTTTGTGGATTCTGTGCAAGGTTTAGGCTATATTCTCAATCTCTCTCTTACGTGGAATGAACAAGTTGCGAATATCTTGAGGAAAACCTTTAGAGTCCTCCAACAGCTTAACAGGAATAAAGAATCCCTTCCTACTCCAACGCGTATCCTCTAATTAAAAGTTTCATCCTTCATTTCTTTGACTACGGCTGTATTGTATATGATGATGTTACTGATTAACTGAATGCGAAGCTTCAACGTACGCTTCATGCTTGCATTCATTTCATCGATAACATCCCAAAAAGCGAACATATTACCCAGTATAGAGAAAGAGCAGGACTTCATAACGTTGCCAAAAGTAGACAATTTTTTATGGGTAACCTGCTTTATAGCCTATTCAGTAATGAAGCTCCGCACTGTCTTCTTAATCTCTTTCATGTTATTGCCAAAGATCAGCTAACACATTCCAAACTCCGTGAAAGGAAAACAGTACTAAAAATTCAGCCACACCGCACGTGTAAAATGCAAAGATCTTTTGTTATTCGCGGTGCTCGCCTTTGTAAAAAACTACCTATAAGCATTAAAATTGCATCTTCGCAATTTCACATTAGAAAATTCCTTTTTGGTTACTTATTTAACACATCAAATCCTACCCTCGAAATTACATATTGATAACACTTAAATCATTGAGTTTAAACATATATAAGCGTGCACATGAATGTATTTACTCTGAAGCATGTATATTTGCGTCTGAACCATTACAGTATTACTGGCAACATACCACATCTAATTATGTGTATCTTAGTTTATTTCTTGACTTCTGTTAAATACCTATTTTTTATTTTAATCGTCATATCGATCACTGTCACTTTTTAATTGTAATTTGTATCACCTGTTCCTTGTAGGGCTATCTAGCCCTAGGAACTTTTCATGAATACATACAAATACAAATATTATGCAGGAAAACTGGTCGACAACATGCCTCGAAGAAGCCAGGAAATCATTGATGCTAGCGGACATTGGACGACATACTAAGGTGATTGCATCGTTGTTTGCATCTAGCAGAATGTATTCGTCTGAAGAAAATTCGTCTTAATAAATTTGTTTAAGAATACTAGGATGCGCGTTGTTACTGGAGAGATTGTACGTCAGATGCTTTAGATACTTCTATATATCGGGCATTCAACCCAGTAATTTTAAATTGGAATTATATGTTTTAAATATGATAAAATTTATTAATAGGTATCTATTATATCATGCAGTATCAAGTGAGATTCAAAGTGACTGGATAGATTTTTCAAAACTAGAAATGACATTTCTGTATAAAACAAAAATTCAACTTCAAAATCAACTTTAAATTTTGATGTCAAACTGACGTATACTATTAAACTGTCATATTGACATGACAGAAAAAGATGCGAGACAAGAAACACGCGAAAAGCGAATGGAAACATTGCTTCAATGTGAACACAGTGAATGAATGAAAATCATGAAGAAAGGCAGTGTTGAGATGTGCTTCATCGCCATTTTCATCTTATGTTTTTATCTTCTCTAAAAAGACGCATGTAGTAATTGAAGTTGGATACATTTTCTGTGCCTTGCAACATTACCAAAGAAAAAAAAAAATTTTTGTCTGACCCCCCCCCCCTTGAAAACGCGTCACAGCATGCACGTGAAGCAGGCGTAATATGGCCGCTTGCAACCCAGCGACGTTCGCTCATGCGTATTCCGCCTCCGTGCCGCGCCAGGCTGACATGATAGTACTTGTAACGTAACTTATTTAATATTTTTCTATGACATGTAACTTTAATTTTAGTTACTTGTTACACAACAAAACTACCAAATTATTTAAACAATGGGAGTTTCTGTTTTTCTGTTTTTTCCCCAAAGAATAGCGGCTCTCAGTCCTTCCCTTCTGATAATCGGTTTTAGCGTATTTGAATATTTGCGCATTCCGCTCCTTCCTCCCTGTTAGTATTAAGTTACGCCACTCATGGCGTGACGAACGGGCCCCGGGACGAGGTCCAGTCCCGCGGTCAGTTCGTCAGTTGATCCACGACCGGTGCCAAGCGAGCATCTCGATGTGCCGGTAGCACCGGCCATCGGGGTTTATGTTCTCCGCTTCGCGATAGACCTCACCGCTAAGTGCCTTCTTTCATTCGTGGTTTCAAAAATTGCTTGCGACGTAAGGAGTGAAGAATCGGGACTTCCCCTCACCTGGACCGGTTCCCTTCGGAACCGACGATAGTAAGTAACGGTGGATCTTTCATTAAGTGAACAAACGCCCTCCCCTTTTCTTTTGTTTTCTACAATGAAATTTCGCGTTGAGTGGCAAATATTAAAATCCCATCCCACTCGCGATCCTCACGTAGAATCGGAGATCAATAGTTAAACTCAAGTTAACCTAATGCCTTCTCACGATCCTCATCGTAGGATTGGAGAATGATCACGTTTGATTAAATCCAACTCTTTCTCACGATCCTCCACTTAGGATCGGAGAACAACAGTTTAACTCAAGTCAACCTAATACCTTCTCACGATCCTCATTGTAGGATCGGAGAAGGATCACGTTTGATTAAATCTAACCCTTTCTCAAGATCCTCCCCATAGGATCGGAGAACGAATAAATATAATTAAACTTAATCCCTCACTCACGATCCTCGCTGTAGGATCGGAGTTTAATTGAATGTTATTTTTAACTTCAGACTTCGCTTTCACGATCCTCTCCGAAGGATCGGAGAAAGAAATTCAATCTAATTAAGGAATATGATCCACTCGCGATCCTCACGTAGAATCGGACCTTTTTTCATAATGCTTTGCAAATTCCCGGACATCATGAATTATTTAACAATTTTCATAAACAAATATAGAGTCTGGCTACTTCTCAGTGAATAGGCTGTGAATTTACTCACGGAATAAAGAAAGAATATCTTGCTAATAACTCTTTTCTACGATACTTTGCAAATTTAGAAAAAATATTCATTATTTAAACAAATTTACAATAATTAATAATTTTTTAAACAAATTCCGAGTATGGCTATTTTCCAACTAATAGGCTTAATTTTCTTAACACAATCAACAAATAATTTTTTTTCTGCGAGTGTTTGATATGATACTTTGCAAATTCACAATAACTATTAATTATTCAAACAAATTCAGAGTTTGACTATTTTTCAACGAATAGGATCAATTTTTTAACGGAATCAACTAAGAATATATTTCCGGCGACTGTTTGATATGATACTTTGCAAATTAAAAATAATTATTAATTATTTACACAAAGAACCCCGCAGAAATTGTACAGAAATTGGCTTTCGGCTAATTTGTTTGTAATTGAGGGAAAACGTAGTTCATGTCATGGTGATGAAAAGTCTCAATGACCACAAATGTAAAAAAATTAGGTTTTCGTGGTGTAATTGGGGTTCAAATATCACTATGTGTGGATTCGAAAAGGGCCAATTTTTAGAGTGTTGTAGTCATTCAGACTTTTGATCAACATGACATGAATTACATTTTCCCTCAATTACGAACAAATTAACCGAAAGCCAATTTCTGTACAAATTCTGCGGGGTTCTTTTATAAACAAATTTGAAGTTTGGCTATTTTTCAACGAATAGGCTCAATTTTTTAAAAAAGAATTACCTAAGAATATCTTTGCGATGAATCTTTGCTATGGTGCTTTGCACATTCTTAGAATTATTAATTATTTAAACAATCTTCATCCAAAAATTTAGAGTTTGGCTATTTTTCGACGAAAAGACTCAGTTTTTAACAGAATTAACTAAGAATGTCTATGGGTTACTCTTTTCTATAGTGCTTTGCAAATTTCCAAGAAATATTAATTATTTATACAATTTTCATGAACAAACTCCGAGTTTGGCTATTTTTCAACGAATAGGCTCGAGTTGATTACAGAATCAACAAAGAGTGTCTTTCCAATAACTCTTTCCTACTATACTTTGCAAATTTACAATAATTGTTAATTATTTTAACAAATTCAGATTTTGGCTACTTCTCAAAGAATAACCTCAATTTGTTTACGGAATAAAAAAGGTATGTCTCCCCGATGATTCTTTGCTTTCATAAACCAATTTAGAGTTTGGCTACTTTCGAACGAATAAGCTCAATTCTTTTTTACGAAATTGAATAAGAATGTCTTGGCGATGACTCTTCACTATGATACTTTTCAAGTTGACAACATGGCGTGATTATTTTAACAATATTTATGGACAAATAAATAGTTTAGCTATATTTCAACGATTGAGTCTATTTTTTTTTTACGGTATCGTCTAAAAATTTATTTTCTATGACTATTTGCTATAAAACTTCAGAAATGGACAACAATTATTCATTGTTCAAACAACTAATTGTAATAAAACCCTACTCGCTCACACATTTTATACCAAAACTTTGGACCTTAATGATCTAAATATTTTTAATCAGATGGCCAGGCAGATCTCACTAATCAAACAGCTGGCCAGCAAGAGAAGTTTTTGGATAGCGTTAGCAATTTGCAGCCAACCACATCAACAGAAATACCGTGGAAGACCATAAAGTGGTATACCACAATGTAAGAGGAATTGTTGCATCTAATAATGATCTACACATCTCAGAAGACCGAGCAATGGAGATTAAAGAACAGGTTGATTTGGCGTGGAAAAACGTCGATAATGAACATCAGCTACAGAAAGCTGCGCAGCAAGATCAAGCAGTGGCAATTGATGTTCTTGCGCAAGAAAATGATGATCCAGCACGAACACTTCCTCCAGGGGCAGATGGCCCAATTCAACCAGAGGCAGGAGCAGAGGTTTAGCAACCAAGAAGGCGATTAGAATGTACATACCATATGAACAGGGATGTTACGCTCAATATCTGTAAACATATTGCTTTCGGCTGTTCAAATAGCTGTCATCAAAATTAAAGTGGAACAGTTTCGCGACCGTATCTTGTGTCCGGGCGTATAGACACTACCTTTATTGGTAGGTATATTATGCGTGTATGAATGAATTTATCTATTTATAATAAATTTTTTATCTGACTTTTGATAAACAATGTGTAACGTTAATTAAATGTATTTTCGTAAACAATTTTAGAGATATGATGATTTTTAATTAAAAGACCCTTACAATTTTCATTTATTACTGGAAATATTAAGAGATTTTCAAAATTTTCTTTTTCTTGTTTTTCTTTAATTATATAAGGAAATTTATTCGGCTATATAAAATGTAACTGAGCCATGTTTTTATAATTTTAGTTTTTGTAACTGGCCTTAATATACAGGGGTCTCCACAATCCACAGGTGCAGCCTTATCCAGGATCGACTGGCCATTTTCAGGACATACCAGTTTTTTATGAGAAACTGAGAGTTGGCAGATACAGGATCTACCTTTGGAGATCCCTGCCTTAATATCATAAAAATGAAAAGGTCATCCGTTGTAGGTAAACGAAAGTAGCCTTCTACTTGCAGCGGGGTGTCTGCCAGGGCTGCCACGGTTAGGGTCGCATACCCCTGCCGCTGGCAGTAGTTTGGAAAAGGCTGGTATAGAGGCTAAGCTGTCAGGACATTATTTCAGATATATAAATATATAAATGAATCACTAATGAAAGTTCTAGAACCAAAATCAGTCAAATAGACACGGAACATTCACTGAAATGTGTATGATCCGTACTGATATTTCCGCCTCAGATATTCTTGCAATTTTCTTTCGGGAGGGTAGATGGACGAGGAACATCAGTACAAACAGTCAAACCAGTATTCTTACCAATTCTGTTGTGTTTAGATTTAGACTGATTATTGCGGATTCCACTAAATGTCCATGTCTCAAGACCCACTGAATTCGAAAAACAGGTTGTACGATGGTGTCTATCTGTCATTGCCGTCGCGGTCGTCTGTATGCAGGAAAACTTTTGAAATACTAATCCGATTGAATTGCACTTTAGCACACGTTTCAAGGGACAAAAAAGAAAGGTTAAGTTCGCTACCCAGCCTTTTTTGACCAATGGTTCTGGTTTTATCCACTGAAAAAGCTACTGAAAAATGAAAAATTCAATTTTGCGACCAAACGATGCAAGATCCGAAAAAATACATAAGAATTTTTACCCAAAAAAAGTTTGAACAATTTACTCCAGACCATTTTTTGATAAGGTGCGTACTTTTCTTTTTAATGGTGATAAAGAACATTTAAAATAAAAAAATTGTATTTTTCAAGAAACGACATAAGGTAAAAGGGCTTCCGTTTCCAGTATCGATAGAGGTTACACGGTGTTTTCCGAGTGCGATCATTTTTTGGCTGTGGAAAACCGAAAAGTTAAGTGAGTACAGTGAGGGTGTAGCGAGTAAGATGTCTCGGGTGAAAGTGCAAGTGTGAATGAAGGGAACGGTAGAAAGTGCGAATTCGAACCCAAAAATATAAAAATTGACGAGAGTTGACTTCGACATTAGGTTCGCTTCGGTGGGACATTGGGCTTTTTGGCAGTAAGTAGGAGTTCGAAAGATGTGGAGGGAGAAGAACTGAAAGTAGCCACACATTGTCAAAACAAATCAGTGTAACAGGGTGAGTTTTGGGTCAAGTTTTAAAGTTCTCGGGTGTGATGGAAAGTGACAAGTGAGGAAGTGAGGGGACAGAGAAGGGGAAGTTGATGCTAACAATCGCTTAACAGGGTATAGCAGCATGTCGGTTATGCGGAGTCCACAGCGTGGCTCCAGAAGGAGACAGAGCGAGTTTGGTGAGAAGATTGAAAGAAACAGGGACAGTGATAGCAAAGAGAGAGAGAGAGAGAGGGTAGCGTCGTAGACGAGGCAAGCTGTGAGGGGAGTGCAGATGAGACTTCGATACGCCTCTGGATCCCGTAGAAACGGCAGATGATATTCAAAAAGTTGAGACAAAAAAAGAACGCCGGGAGAGATAGGGATGAAGGGAATATGTTGGAAAAATTAGAAGCTCTTATAAAGGGATTTAGAGAGGAGAATTGCGGAAGACTGAATGATATGAAGAGACAAGGTGAGGAGGTAAAAGACGAGGTAGGAAAGGTGAGACAAAAGTAGGAAGATTGGGATGAATTTAGGATAGGAGAGAAAGAAAAGGTATGGAACAAATTGAAGAGCATAGAGAATAGGCAGAGAGAGAATGAGGAGGACAGAAAAAAAGAAATGAAATTGCTGGAAGAGAGAGCGAGCAAACCTAGAACTAAGAGAAACATTTTTGCATGTGTTAGAGAGGTGTACAGGTGACGAAGGGGGAGGGCAGAGTATAGAAGAGAGAATGAAATGCATTCTGAATGAAAATGGTCAGGGGGAGGAACAGATGAAGAAGCTGGAAGATCTGAGAGAGAGAGAGAGAGAGAGAGAGAGAGACAGAGCTGGCTGCACAGGGCAGGAAAAAAAGACAAAAAATGACTCCTGAAGAAGTAGAATTACGAATTTGTGTAGGGGATTACAGTATAATTATGAGACTGATAGTGGTAAGAGGAAATGGGAACCCAGGGCAAAGTCGCAAGCATTTAGAAATAAGAATAATAATTTAAGACGATATGTATCAAATAGTGAGTAGGATAGTATAAGGCTTGCTTGTTTGCAATAGTGCATTTAATGGTTATGTAAAGACTCTCAAACTCGTGAAAGAGAGAGAGAGTATAAACAAATAAAGACACAAGATACAATCATGTTCTGATGACCTGAGGAAAGCAAAAGTTTGCTCCTTCGACAAGAGCTGATTTAAATTTCTGTAAAAGTTTGCGTGCATTATCTTCTCGAGTAGCTGTGGGCCTAATGTTGTAACCTCTGCTTTCTTTACTTGGGCCTTTAGAAGTAACGAATTTAATAAGATGAACCGACAAAAGTCTCGTGCACACTGAGGACACGGAGAGACCCAAGGACGACCGCCTTCTGCATTTTCCCCGCAAGTGCCTCAGCTTTTTGTTGCCACGGAGGGATGCTTTTTAGGCTATTAACCAGTGAAAACTTGGCCCCTCCAAGAGCGCCGATGATCAAGACGAGTATCCTAATAGAATATTCCGGGTATAACCGTCACAGCTCCCTTATAAGGTCTTTATACCACTGTTCCTTTTCTTTCTCCTTGGCCATGGCGTTTTTGTCAGCTGGTGCCGAAAATTCGATAACGAACATGGGTTGTTTCTCGAATTCAAGAAGAACTAGGCTATCATCGGGAATGTCTTCGCTCAAAATGTGGCGACGGTATGTTAGAGTGGAAATGACACCGTCTTGACTACTTAGGCTTCTCTCCAAAATATCTCGACCTCCTCGACTTCTCCCTTTCCTTCACTAACTTCTTCTTTCCTTGTACTTTCGAATACTCTTTTTATTTCTCCCATCATTTTTATATTTTAGAATTCCTTATAAAATAGGAAGTCAAAAAAAATACTACAAATTTGTTATAAAGTTAATAATTAATGAGTAACCAATCCGGAACCAATCCCCTTCTTACGTAATATTAAACTTAGAATTTTTCTAAATAGCGTTTAATAGTTACATATCATTAGAAAAACTAAAACATGCGATTTCCAAAATTTTAAAATGGGTAGTTTGAGTAGAATTAATGTAGCTACTGTGATCGTTCCCCCGAGGCAAGTTCATATACAGATTTAAAAAAAAACCTCCCTCTCGGGATCCTTACGTAATTAATGAATGGCTACTTATAATATACCATGAAATATTTTGAATTTCTTCAATTATTCTGTATTCTTTGAATTCTCCTGAATTTTCTGAATTCATTTAAATTCTCTGAACTTTTGAATTCTCTGATTTTTTTATATTCACTGAAATCTTTATAATTCTCTAAATTCTTTTGTATTCTCTTAATTCTTTTTAAATTCTGTAAATCCTTTTAAATTAGGTGAATTCTCTTGAAGTCTGTAAATTCTTCTGAACTCTCTAAATTATTTTGAATTTTTCTGAACTCTCTAAGCTGTCATGATTTTATTAAATTCTCACAATCGGAAAAAAATCGGAAAGCCCGTGGGATGTAAGACACCCAGTGTGCCCTTTAAGGGTTAATTATCTTCAAATCATTAGAATAGATTATAAGTTACTTTGAACTTTTTAAGTTCTTTTAAACTTTCTGAATTCTCTTGACATCTTTAGAATACTCTATAGCGGGAGTGTTTACCAAGTAGGTCGTCAGTCAGTGGCGAAGTTTTGGTAACCTGTAGTGAGAACCGCGTAGGTGACAAGGCGATGGAGAATTCCCCTGAGGAAGCGATATGCGATCAGTGGGTTAGGCGATGTCCAGCGTCCAGGACTCCGGCTTGGACGTAAACGTGTATAGAGCACAAGCCACTGATATAGGCGATGCGGGAGGCGAACGAGCCAAGACTGACTCGGAAGGCAAACCGATGAGTGACAATTCTGTTACACCCACCTCCCCCGCGGGGGTTCGGGTGTATACCTGCATTTCTTGTCTGATTATTATTAGGTCAATTGTTGAAGTCTTCCATTGTTTTATAGTCAATATTTAATTCTATTTCAAATTCTTCGATCTCTATTTTTAGAAGGTTCTGTATTTCTTTGTTTATTGTATCCCAACTCCCCTGTATGTAAGTTTATTTATTGGAGCCTGGAGCTGTGAAATTCTTTTTGTATCTGTATGGTCTATTGTATGTGTCTTTTGTTCTCTTGATCCATCATCGGTTTTAGCCTTCGATTTGAATCAGCCAAAGCTCTTGCAGCACCATTTACTGAACAATTAATGGACCAGAGGTCGGACTCCTCCGAGATATCTTTACGAAGGGAGGCATCCATTTCAGCCAGATCTTGGGGCTTTAAAGGCACCTGCATGTCAATGTTCCTCCTTGTCCTGAAGTCGCGATCATCTCTCAGAAGATGCCTGCTTTCCGCGGTTGGTCCTAATGTCGCTTCCTCATTTTCGTCTGTAGCTTGTTCAAGCAGCAGTTGGGGAAACGCTCCGCGTACATATCCATTTTTGGAGAGGTAGGCACGTTGATTTCGCAATGACTGATGCAAAACGTGCGGAAGCTCTGGTTGTTTCTGGCACCACAGAGTGTGCATACGTGCCATAAAGCCTTCGCGAGCAGTGATAATGCTGGCATCGTGGCAGTCTAGCAAGTCATCCGTGAGTTAATTCGTCCACTCACGGTGCGCGTTTCGCCGGTTCATCGTAGTGTTTCCATCTGTTTGCGACCCATTGTCGGGTGCTCTGCGAGTTCTCGATCGCTTTGAACCTCATCCATAACTTTTTGGTAGTTTGATGGTGTCATCGTTGTTCCCACGAGCAGCTAGGGAAACGGTTCGTCCGTCCTTGTAAAGCCCTGCATGCAAGTATAAGACTGCATACTCTGAGAGGTCGCCCGGTGTCTCCGAGTGACCGTTTAAGACACATCCCCTAGGTGCCATTCAGCTTTCAGCACGGTTGTTACGCCTTCCCCTTTGGACCATCCATGGACAATCGTCCGTGACTGCTTATTAATTATTGTAACCATATTCAGCATAGAGGGCAGCATGCTTTTCGGGCAGGCTGCTCGGTAGAAACTGCGCTCCTGCGTTAAATATCTGGGAGTGATCCCAGATAGCAAACTGAAATGGGTGAAGCACCTGGAGACTTAATGTAGGAAGTTTATCATGACTTTTTGGATGTGCAGGAGAGCCTTTGGGCTGACGTGGGGTATAGGGCCTAAAATGCTTACATGGCTCTACTCTGCTGTCCTTAAACCAAGGCTCCTATATGCGGCCGCAGGTCTGGTGGCCACGGGCGGAACTTAAAATGATGAGGAACAGACTGCGACGATTACAAACGCTAGCGTTTAGGGATTCATGCTCTGTGAAGAACCCCTAAATGTTGCGATAACTGCAAAGGCGGGACACGCGATGGGTCGCCTGGCAAGAGTAAATATATGGAATCGCGCACACTAGGCTTTCAAGGGACTTCAGCACACTGCCGATTCTACAGATGAGGCAAGATAAAATAACAAAAAGATTCAACTGTACTAAAGCTTTCCGCGTCTGCATCTCAAGCTGGGATATGTGTAAAACAATTGATAACCCGCTCTTCCAAGGGGAAATATGGTACACGGATGGCTCCAGGGGAGAGGGAGGGACAGGAGCAGGAATCTGTAGCAGCACGAGGAGGGGGATAGAGATCCCACTTGGGCGGCATGCTACTGTCTCTCAGGCGGAGGTCCTGGCCGTCCTTCACTATGCTGCAACATTATCAGAAGAAAACGCTGCTGGCAGGCAGATCTGGTTTAGGAATGCAAAATTGCGTACATTTTGTTGTTTTTTTTTAGTCAAAAAACACTAACAAAATTTTAATTTGTCCTTAAACAATCAACATTAATTAAAGTTATTTAGAATACGCAGTTTTTAAACTCAACGTATATCACGCTATTGAAGAGCATTTTACACATTATGTTTTAGACCTTGATGGAGCGGGATGCACAAAAATGGGTAAATCTGTGAAGCACGTAAAACTTTTGAATATGGTAACTGCTAAAAAGTGAGAGTGAAATAGTGTAGCAATGACGTGAAGTGTGGAGGAAGCCGACTGACAGCTGATGCTGCTTATAGCTCGACCGAATGATTGGCGAATGCAACAGTATCACTGCCATTTAAATAAATATTAAATTTTTTCTTAGAATAATAAACGTGGTCTCGGCAAAGTGTCTATTTTACAAAAATATGGTACCGCTGAGGGAACGTACAAGGATGTGAGAGCTCGCAAATTTCTTTTGAAAAATAGGACGGAAAGTTGTGGATTTATAAAAAAGAAATCTTCAAAAACAAGTGATGATGTGATCTATGTGGATAATGTGGTCTATGCGGATAAAGTGAATAATGTGGTCTATGTGGATAATACAGTCTTGAAAACTTGAACAATTGAAAATCAAAAGACTTTGAAGTTGAAGATTTTTGATAAAAAAACAATTAGCATTTAACATTTATTAAAATATTCAGAAGTTCTGAATAAAATTTTTAATTTGAAAAAATTTAAAACAGCTTCTAGATTTCTCAAGATATGACACTTTGAAGCTTTGAGTGCTGTAGTTTGTAGTGTATTATTTATTCCTTCAAATGGAGATCATCAGAGATCGTGAAAAAGGTTGGCAAACCGAGAAAAACCCGGGAAATTACCGGGAATTTTTTTCTTCGAATAAAATGGCAACCCTGTTATATGTACGTACATACTCATAACTCAGTATTTTGACAATGTTTGATTTTCGAACACAAACATTCTCACGATCATTATGATATTATAAAACAAAAATGGGAAAAATAATAAGAAAATTTTATTTTTTGGACGAAACTTCAACAGGAATGGTTCACAGGACCCTGATTGTTTCAGATTTAGAGAGTCCCGATTCATCACCGAGGCCATTGAGGGTATCCCCGACACGGCTGATAAAGCGGGACTGTAGTGTATGTGAATCGGTCAGTTTCTCGAATGACTTCGAATCTGCAATGTACTACAATGTACATTTCAAGCAAAGCCATATTGAATCGGTTTACCTCTTTTTGAATGAGACTGACTTTTTGAAGTTAGGCTGTCATATTTTACATATTTTTTAACATTTGAAATAAATAATAATAATGAATAAATAATAAATAAATTGTAGTGTATTTCATTACGCTCCCTTTTACGGGTTTGAGGGCTCCGCTCCCTTTACATCTTTTACAATTCCACTTGAGCACTATGCCTTATGCTTATCTTAACCTATAATCGCTTCGCCTTCTTATTATTTACATGTTCTCAAATATTACCTTACTAACTATGATCTTTAGCAAGTGCGCGAGACCTTCCAGGGCTTCGGTTTCCTCTTACCCTTGCTCTTCAAGCTTTTCCAAGTCACGCAACACTAATTTTCCTTATACATAATTCAAAATTCAATTTTGGTTTTCTCCTCCCCCATGCATTCTCTCTTCCCTTTTGTATTCTAAGCTCTTCATCCACTTTTCCCCTTGTCCATAACCGCTCCGTATCCACCTAACTTTATCTACCACCCTCTTTCCGCCTTCCTCTTCACCTGTACATCTCTCCAACACGTGCTCCCACGATTCCCTTTCATACCCACATAACCTACCTATCTCTCCTCCTCCCATCTTGAATGTCCCGTGTTACCTCTCCTCTCTGTATTTAGTATTTCCTGCAGGCATACTTGTGCAACTTTGCTACCCTTACCACTCTTAAGTTTCTCTTAAAAAATCCAGACCCTTTTCCTCTGCCTTATCACCAATTTCTCTCGTCCTGTTTCTTCTCTCAAATATAACCTGGGAAGAAGTTCCAGCTGAGAAGCACCACATCGTCCGCGTACGCTAACGAGTATATTCTTTTATTTCCTAGAACTGTACCCCCTTTACCTTCATTTTCCATTTTCTCTTCTAGGACAGCTAACAATATGTTAAACAACAATGGACTTAGCGGGCACCCTTATCTGAGGCCTCTCCCTGTCCAGAACTCCTCTCCCTTCTGTTCCCCGATCCTCATCCTTTTCTTCGTATCCGTGAAAACCTCTTTTATCCTCTCAATCAGCTCTTCGTCCACCTCCCTCTCTTTCATTGCCTTCCACAAAACTTTCCTATTTTAATTTTCAACAATGGAGATCAACCCAAAAGTTGATTTTTCAACCCGGAAGATTAATTTTCTAAAAATGGAATAGTGACATTTTCAACCGAGGAGGTGAATCTTGCAAAAAAAAACTAGTTCAACTTCAAACGAAGTCGTTGAATTTTCAACTAAAAAAGATGAATTTTTAACCAAATAGTAAAATTTTTAACCGAAAAGATGGATTTTCCATCAAGAAGATTAATGTTCTGCCAAAAATAGGAATTTTCAACAAAATACATTAATTTTAACCAAAATGGTTGAATTTTAGAGCAAAAAGAACGAATTGCCTACAAAACGGTTGAATTTTCGACCAAAAAATATGACTTTTTAACAACAAAGTTAATTTTCTACGAAAAATTAAAATTTTCAAACAAATAGTTTGATTTTTAACCAAATAATTCAATTTAAACTATAGATATGAATTTTTGACAAAAAAGTTAATTTTCAACCGAATAATTTAATTTTCTACGAAATTGTAGAATCCTCAACGGAACCAGAATAATTTAAACCAAAAAATTTGCATTTTTAATCAATAGGGATGAATTTTCATCCAGCAAGATTAATTTTCGACCAAAAAGGACGAATTTTTAACAAAATATATGAATTTTCAACAAGAAGAGGTCAATTTTCAATAAAAATATCAATTTTCAACCAAAAATGAAATAGCTACATTCTTAGTTAATAAATTGATTCTCAACAGAAAAAACGAATTTTTAGCTAGATAATTACATTTTCAAAAAAAGAGATGAATTTTCAACTAAAATGATGAATCTTAAAAAAATGAATTTTCAGAAAAAGAGTTTTTTTAACCCAGAAGGCTTATTTTCTAAAAATGGAATAGTTAATTTTTTAATCAAGGAGATGAATTTAAAACCCAAAAAATGAATTCTTAACATAGTAGTTCAACTTTTAACCAAGTAGCTGAATTTCTGACCAAAAAAGACGAGTTTTTAACAAAATAGTTGTATTTCCAAGAAAATAATAAGATTTTCAACCAAAGGCTAGAATTTTTAACCAAACGAGATGAATTCAAAACCAAAAATATAACATTAGACTTTTCAACCAAATGTATTTGTTTTTTCTTTTTGGGTTCTATTAATTTAGTTCGAATTTAGGCGAAAAACTAAGAAAAAGTGTATGTTTCTTGAAAACAAAGGAAACAAGAATTCTTTCAAATCTATCATCAGGAAACATACTAAATTTTATCTAAGTTCGTAACGTTACTTTCATTGACCCACCCCCACCTCCCTGTTACAAACCATCGTTTTTTGAGTGCCCCCCCCCCCTCAAATTGGTAACGTAGTTTATGGACGATCCCTTATGTTTGTTCTAATTATGTAACTAGTTTTCCTCAAATGTGTACCTTCTAGTATTCCCATAAGGTTAAAGACGCAGTCCAAGGTGTGACTACAGTCCAAGAAGGAAACTGCGATAAGAATTGTTTGAATCTTGATGAAGTTTGGTGTTCTCCATGCATAAAGTGACCAGAGAGAGAAATTGTCATACACGGTCCTTTATGTCCAGGTGGCACCTAAAAAGTTATTTTTATTTACAGAGCTCAGACTCACTTTAGAGATAAATAAAAAATAGTGTCTACAGTGGCATAAATTTTGAATAATGGTTCCAAAATAGTAGCATGAACTTTTAAAATAATAAACTTATAATATAAATCAAGCAGGCCTCGAATCAAATGCTATTTTTACAGAAAGCCCAAGGCAATTGTTTTATTTAGACTTTTTTTCGCCGCGTAGTATATAATAAAAAAAATTATATTAAGCAAGTTAATCGTACTAATAAATTGTTATTGCTATTGTATTAGTGATTTGTTTCATTTTGTTATTGTTCATACAAGTATAACAAAATTGAAAAAAATTAATTGGATAAAATTCCACCTTAAATGCGTTGTTTAAAAATAGTATACAAACTAAAATAAATACTAACAAGAAAAAAGTAAAATTTGAAGAACAAAAACTTCTATTTAAAAATGTCAGAACAAATGAATACTTTGATGTTCATAAAAATATGAAAACAATTTATTGGAAAAATGTATTTCTTCCAACTTTTTAAAATTTAATTTGTTTACCCTAACACTAATTATTTTAAAACAGGATTGCCGCTAAACCCAGACAATGACCAGCAATTTTGAGACCGGTAAAACCCGGTAAATTCATTTTTCAAGATGATTCTGAATCTGTTAAAAATTAAATTTTAAAGTAATAGATTCATAATTGAACGTTTTTATTCCATTTCAAATCGTATGTTCAAATAGTGCTTCAGACTAAATTTCTTTTTAATTAAAAAAGGACATTCTTCAATATCTAGCAATATTTGACAGTTTATTCAAAATCAGCAATCATAAATCATATATGTAAAACCAAACAATTTAAAACTGAATGGTTTCAAATAGAAAGTTTTAAATCGGTAAAATTTCAGAGTGCTAAATTTAAACTATGAACGTTAGAATTTTAATTGTTACATTTTGTTAAGTTTTTGATTTGTAACTGAAATTCTTGGATTTTGATGTATAACTAACAATTGAACAAATATTTATTTCAAACGACTTAAAATTAAAATAATTTAACTTCTAATTTAAATGCTTTAATTTTTTAACTTAAAATTGCTTCAAAGTAATATAATTTTCGATATTTAGAATTGTATGGATTCATTCTTCAATTAAGAGCATTGAAAATGATAACATGAACTTATAGTTCAATTTCTAAAAGTTTAAAATTTTGTAATTTAACGGCATTTAATTTAAAATTGTTCATAATGTTGAGAGCTTCCATTTTATAGTGTATATTATTGAGCGTTTGAATCAAAAAATTGTAAGTTTCAATTTTCAGAGTTTGAAATTCAAAAGAGTTCTATTTTGAGTGCTTTAATTTGCAGTTGAGTTTTGACTACTTTTAATCAAAGAAATTTTCAGCTTTGAGAGTTTAAATTTTTTATTTTAATGACCGTGAAAATTTTGCAGTGGTCCGGAAACAAACCGGGAAATGACAGCAAATTTTTGTTTCCATTTCATCGGGACCCTGTAAAAACTCAAGAACATAATACGATCGGAAATTTACTAGAAAAAATAAGCAGGCACAAGAAATTTCTCTGAGTTTGACTTTTATACTGGCATTAGTAATCTTGCGCAGAAAATAAAATTTTCTAATTTAAATGTATGACCACAGATTTCCCGGACCTGCTCACGAATTCCCGGCATTTTCCCGTATTTTGCAAAGTGCACAAAATTCCCGTATTTCCCGGACAACTAGAAAAAAGGTAATTAAGTAACGAAGGTAATATAAAGATACATTTTATTTGGAAATGTTTTCAGATCCCATGAATTTCTAAATACTTTGAATTATTTAAAAATAAATAAGCTTCCAATAATTCTTCAATTGAAGGATTGATCCGCGTCTAATGTATTCTCCTATCTCAAATTTTGAACTCATCAACTAGCATTATTTTCAAATAAGACAAGTTTATAGTTCGCATTTATTTTGAATTTGAGTTACCTGAATTAACCAATTTTGTTAATTTGAAGGTTTTTTTCTTAATTTGGAACATATTAATTCAAAAAATAATTAATTCTAAGCTTTTTTAATTGTGAACGCTTCCTATTTGATATTTTATACTCTTGAATGTGATTAAATCAAATTGCTGATTTTAAACTTCTTTAATTTGATATAATTAATTTCTGAATTGTGTTAAATTAAAAATATATCGCTAATTCAGGCTTTCATTTGGAAATTATACTTTGAAACAGTACGACTGAAATATTGATTTGTTCAATTTTTAATCCTCGAATTTGTGATTATTTTATTTCGGACGTTTTCGACTTTACAATTGACAACAAATTAGAATCTTAAAAATGGTTCAAATTAAAATGGTACAATTTTGAAAGATTTTTCTTCAAAAAGTCGAAAATATCGTACAATCCGAAACTCAGAAAATAAATAATAGATGAATTTAAAATATTTGAAATGAATTTTTCTCTATATTACCGTTTGGGGCTATTTTCCCATATGTATTACTATACTTCAGATAGTATAAATGTTATTTTAGCAAAATCCGCGAAGAAGTTCAAAAATATTTTTAATGAGAAAGTGAAGAAATAGTGGCATTAGCGGATAATTTCGAGAAAATAGTGGCATTATACTGTTAAAATTTAAATAGTACGAATAGTGTCATGAGTCCGAGTCCTGTATTCATTAAAATGTCCGGCCAGTCAATGAAGACATGAAAAATTGGGTTGCAAAAACAATAAATCTCAGTATGCAACCCTCTCTGGGGTCCGGAACATGTTCAAAAATAAAAAAATACAACATTTTTTTACAAAAAAAATATTGCAAAAATATCAAAAGTCCTGCATACTTGCTGTAACTTTTCTTGAGGAATTTTCCACAACTTATTACATTTGCAACCTTTTTCAAGGTACGGAAAAGTTTTAAAAACAGGTTCCAAATGCTTCAAATAAATTCCCGCATCACATACTAACTTTGCAACCCCAAAGCTCATACGGAACCTTTTGAAATTAACAATAATTGAGATATAACATTTTTTATACACCATAAAAAATGACAAAAGTATTACAAATTAGACAAACTTTTTGAAGCATTTTTTCTAATATAATTATAATATATATACCCCACAGCTCATACGAAACCTTTTGAAATTAACAATAATTAAGATTTCACATTTTTTTATACGTCAAAAATTGCGAAAGTATTGCAAATTGGACAAACCATTTGAATAATTTTTTCTAATGTTATTATAAATTTGAAACCCCATAGCTTATACGGTATGGAACCTTTCGAAATAAACAAGGATCTTCAGATTAAGTCTGAAGTTTTCTCCAAAGTATGTGAAAATAGCATGAAACGGAGAAATGTAGACTTTCCTTTTTTCATAATATGCATCATTTGATGGGAATTTTAAATTTTCTATTTTTATACAATTTTCGATGTATATAATTAGAACTGTTCGGTTTGGAAAGCTGGTTAACTAACTCGATCTCATTTTTTATCTGGTTTTCAAAGGGGTGGCGATTTCTAGGACGATTGAAAATTCATGCTCATTTCCAGGTTTGTTCAGGTCTAATTTCTTAAATTTTTCAGATTGGGTCAACATAATTAATTAATTAATTATATCCTCCCTACAGTAGTGTACAAAAAACAAATAAAACTATAACAAAACAACCATTTCTGTGATCTGATCGGATGAAATTTAAAATATAGGCTTAATTTCAGTTCTGTAATGGTCTAATTTAAGACTAAATTTCTATGCTATACACTCAGAAAATGTTTGCATTAAACACATTTTATCTTTGATGTTGGGTCAAAAGAATATTTGTTATATTTAGGCAAATATATCTTTGATTCGAACAAAATTTGTTCGACTGAAATATACCATTCTTTTAATAAAACTTTATTTAAATGAAACAAAAATTTGTGTGTGAATAGTTTTTACTCTTGAAACCAGCCCATTTTTTAACTTCAATCCAGATTTTTTATTCTATGAAATATTTATTTCTTTATATAATGCTTATGATAAATGAAAAGAACACGAAAGACCCTATCAAAACTGTAATAGACCTTTCTTAATTGATACAATGAGAGCCAAACTTTGAATGAGTGATATTCAAAGTATTATGAAATCGAATATTCGCAGTGAATAAAGGAAAGTGATGTACATGTTCCAAAATTTGCTACAAATAATAATCTCCAATTCAAAATATGACAATACTCTTTCAAAACAAATTTGTAATAACATTAGAAAAAATTATTAAAAGGTTTGTCCAATTTGCAAAACTTTTGCAATTTTCGATGGTGTTTGAAAATATAAAATCTTAATTATTGTTAATTTCAAAAGGTTCCGTATGAGCTGTGAGATTGCAAAATTAGTATGAGATGCGGGAATTTATTTGAAGCATTTGCAACCTATTTTTAAAACTTTTGCAATTTTTGTAATTGTGATATGCTGTAAATGCAAATTTATACGCTCTTCATACAGAAAAAAGTATTTTCCGTGCAACTTTAAAGGTTGCAAATTTGCATAGCTCTTCGAGATAATGTTTAAAACTTTCCTGCCAATTTGCAGTACTTTTGCAATTTTTCCTTCAAGCTATTGATGAAAACATTGATTATTACAAAATTGTTATGTTCCGTGTCTCCAAAATGGTTGCAAAATTAATAAATTGTGGGGCATACCAAAAAAAAAAAACATTACATTAAGTTTGCAAAAGTTTTTGAATTTTTTAAAGTAGTTTTGCATAATATCAGGGTTTTACGATTTTTAATATGTTCCGGACCTCGGAGATGGTTGCAAAACGAGATTGATTGTTTTTGCAATATAATTGATCAATCTACAAAATTTAGAAACTTTTGGACTTAAAGTGAATTAATTTTCTTTACTGACTGGCCTATTTATTTACAAACAAAGTTGTCTCTGATATAAAAATTGAAGCACTTACGACAAATTCCATAGAAAATGTGAAGGGAGAACAATTTGAGGCACATGCGAAATAAACGAAATAAGTGTCCCTCTCGTTCCACTTAGGCCCCAGTAATGGTTTTTCTTTCAAGACTGACCAACTCTGTAGCTTAATTCCTTTATATGGTGAGAAAGTCATACTTATATGATCAGGCCCTGAAAATTATTTGATTAATTAACTTCTCAAATCTTGCAGTGAAACAAAATAATAGGGAATTAAGAATGTAATTTTACCCGTGACATTAAATGTGTAAGTAAGTGCATTTCCTTTTGTAATTTTCTCTATCAAGTCAAGTTTAGTCGGAATAGTTATCAAAGGCGCAGGTCCTGGAATCCAACTAGTTTTCCTAATTTGGGGGAAAACATAAACACGTTGGACATATAAAATTTATTTGGATTATTTAGATTAATTATAAAATATAGAAATTAATATTTTACCACAAGAATGTTGTGACTGGTAAAAGGTAAGGTAACCCGCAATATAATTCTTCCTTGCAGTCTTTAATAGTTGGAGTCGCAGCACCTATTTCAGGTACGAAAGCTTCTACACTATGAGGACTATTCATGTCCAGGTCGACTAACCAATAGCCAGCCCCTGAATATCGCAGAGTTCCATTTGCATTGTAATATTTCCTTTGGGTGTGCTGCAACAAATAAATTAAATTGATCCTATCTCAAAAAAGTGGTGTAACGATATGTCTCGAAAACCTCGAAAACATTGTCGTTGAAAACCTGATCGGTTTTTTATTACTTGAAGTTGTTTTATGTCTTCAATTTGAAAATTAAATCTACGAATTGAAAATGTTATACATGATTTATGTTAGTGCTTTTCGTTAGGAATTAGTATTTAAAAACAAAGAATTTTATTACAAAATCATAAAGTTTTGAAGAAGACTTAAAATTGTGTTAGTGTTTTTACCGGAAATTAACATTTTTAAGCAGAAATCATCAAGACTCAAAATTTTCTGCAATTTTAGGTTACGGTTACTTTGTACAAACAAAAATTTTAGATATACATGAGGATTTACTATCTTACACAATTTTTTGTTTTGTTATATTAGTGTTTTTCATCGGAAATTGGTATTTTTGAACAAAAATGCAACGGTTTGAATTATATATATTTTAAAAACATATTACATAATTCTGAAGTTGAGATATCGAGTTTAACCAATTATCAAAAATATTGTCTTAGCTTTTCCCTTTGGTACAAATTTCAACTGTTTTCTTAAAATATAGTCTTTATGCATTGAAAATTCCACAATTTTGGTAAAAAAATCACATTTTCGGGTTTAAAATAAATAGAATATTCATTTTTTTCTTTTAATTTTCAGTTAGTCAAATTTACAAAAAAATTATTCATATTTTTGAATTAAAAATTCAACTGTTTGGTAGTAAACTTGTCTTTTTGGCTTACAATTCATTTTTATAGTAGAAGAATCACGATTTTAGTAGAAAATTCATCCTTTCGGTTTAAAATTGTTTTTTTTTGTTCTTGTTGAATTCAACTGCTTTTTTATTTAAAATTAAAATCTTTTTTGATGAAATATCAACTATTACATTTTCCATTAAGAATTAATCTTTTTTGGTTAAAATTTCAAGTACTTGGTTGAAAGTTGAACTACTTTGTTAAAAATTTATATTTCTGGTTGTAAATTCATGATTTTGGTTTGAACTTCATAATTATAGTTAAAAATTAAACTATTTTATATAAAAACCGTTTTTCATTGTTAGAGATTAATTTTTCAACTGAAAATGTTACTATTCTATTTTTTGATGGAAATTTATCGTTTGCAGTAAAAAAAATTTTTTTTATTCATAATTTTAGATGAAAATTCACCTCTTTGGTTTAAAATTGAACTATTTTGTTGAAAATTTGTAGTTTTTTGTCTAAAGCTTAATCTTTTGACGAAAAATTTAGTTGAAAATTCATTTTTTGTGTGGAACATAATCTTTTTAGTACAAAGTTAATCTTTTTTGGTTAAGAATTTATTTATTTTTCACTTTGCATTTTATTTATTTATTCACCTGTCTGGTTGGAAAATTAATTTTTTAACGCTGAAAATGTAACTATTCCATTTTTGGTTAAAAATTTAGCTTTATTAGTTGAAAATTAAACTATTTGGTTGAATTCATGTATTTGCTAAACATTTGGCTTTTTTGGAAGAAAATTAATTTTCTGGGTTGACATTTCATCTCTTTGGGTAAAAAGTTCAACTGTTTGGTTGAAAAATAATCTGTTTTATTTTTTAAAAATTCGACTTTTTGGGTTGAATTAAACCGTTTTTGGTTTAAAATTCTTTGGTTAAGGTATCAACTATTACCTTACCTTATTGTCCTTGTATTAAATTTATATTATTTTAGATATAAGATACTATGAAATACAAAAATGTTGTATTAATATTAATTTTATATTTTAATTTAGAAGTTTCATGAGATAAAGAAATGATAATCGCGCGCGTGCTTTTTTCTAGTTAATTAAATCCTTCTAGTAAATAACACAGAATTCTAAATAAAAAGAGGCTGTATACTTTACCATAATCATAAATCGCTGAGCCGCTGGTGACATCGGATCTCCACTATACGGGAATCCAAGAGGCGTCAAAATTAGTATTCCAATCGATAATAAAAATATCCCAATTAGAACGCTGAGAACTCTTTCTGCATTTCTTATCAAAAGAACTATTGGAATCTGAAATAAATTGAATTAATCCAAATATGATTTAGTAAATTAAATCCTGAGTATCATAGATCTATAAAATTTCAAAATTAAATTATGAATAAATTGACATTACCACGAAGCTCAATAATAGGCAGAAAGTCAGAGAAACCATGTTAGCAATCACGACTTCAGAGTTGATTCCAGCACCAGCTCGTCCCATAATTGGAACAAATAAATAAAGTGCACCGATAATTAAATAAAATGACTGCACATACGGTATACATAATATTCCCAAGTTAAAGCACAGCCATTTCCAACCTGCAAGATACAACGCAAAATATAAATATAATCAAAATTCCTCTTGTGAGTTACACAGGCCACGAATTCATTTTAGAGATCAAAAATTGTGTAAAAAGGGTCGCAAATTTGAAAAAATAGTGCCAAAATAATGTCATAAAATTTGTCAAGTATTAAACTTATCTGCAGTCCGAATATAGTCCGAAATCAAAAAGTTTACAATGGAAAATTAACCTTATTTTTTAAGTAAAATTCCCAGTTTTCTAACCTAATATTACAAGAGTATTAAAAATGAACTTCAATGTTTATTTAAAATGTTATTCTTTAGTTAAGAATTCATCTTTTTCATTAAAAATTCTACTACTTAGTTCAAAATTGAATTATTTTGTTGAAAATTCAACAATTTGGTTGAATTTCTCTTTCTTCCTTGACTAAAAATTTTTTTGTGTTGATAATTCAACTATTTTGTATGGAGAACATTCATCTTTTTGGTTTGAAAATTCATCTCTTTCTGCAGAAATTTGGTAGAAAAATTACCTATTTGATTGAAAATTTATGCATTTTGTTGAACATTCGTCTTTTTGGGTAGAAAATCAATTTTTCGGTTAAAAATGCAACTGGTTGGTGACAATGAATCTGTTTACGTTGAGGACACAAATATTTGGTTAAAAACTGGTTTTGTTAGTTAAATCCAACAGTTTTTTATTTAAAATTAAAATCTTTTTTTTTAATATCAACTATCACATTTTTTGTTGAAAATTAATTTGTCAAACTGAAAATGTAACTATTTTGTTGAAAATTCGACTGATTGGTTGAAAATTAATCTTTTTGGTGAGAATTCATATTCTCATGTTAAAAATTCAACTGATTTTTTAGAACATTCTTTTTTTTGTATTGAAAATTAATTTAATTTAAATAATTTAACTATTCTGTTTATGGTTAAAAATTCATCTTTTTTTTTATTTTATTTTTAATTACTAAAATAAAATTTAGACTAAAATCACACCCGTTGTTCAAAATGTTAAGTTGAAAATGTATGCAATTTGTTGATAAGTCGTCTTTTTAGAAGAAAATTAATCTTCTTGGAAACTATTTAACCACTGAACTATTTGGTTGAAAATGCAACTATTTTGTGGGAAGCTTATCTTGTCGGTTAAAAAAGCAACTGTTGGGTGAAAAGGAATCTTTTTTAGTTGAGGATTTAAATACTTTGTTAAAATATAGTTTTTGTTGGTTTAATCCAGCTGTTTTGTATTTGAAATAAATTTTTTTTTGTAATATGAACTATTACATTTCTTGTTGAAACTTATTTTATTAGGTTGAGAATTTAGCTCCTTGATTGAAAGTTGAACTACTTTCTTAAAAGTCTTTTTTTTGCTGAAGATTCATAATTCTATTTGAAAATTAGTTGTTTTGTTTTGTTGAAAATTAATGTTTTTAACTTAAAAAACTATTTTGTTAAAAATTCAACTGATTGATTGAAAATAAACTTTTTTGGTGAAAATTTATATTCTCAGTTTCAAAATTCAACTGTTTTGTAGAAAATTTGTCTTTTTGGTATGAAAAATCAAATTAAATTTTAACTACTCTATTTTTTGTTAAAAATTAATCTTTTTAGTTTTGAGAAACTAAGAAAATTTAAACTAAAAATTAATCAAATAAAATTTTGACTAAAATCACATCCGCTGTTCAAGCTATTTAGTTGAATATTGAATTGTTTAATAGAAAGCTCATCTTTTTGGTTAAAATTTCAACTGTTTGGTTATCAACTAATCTGTTTTGGTTGAGGTTTCAACTAATTTGTTGAAAAATCCTCCTTTTTGGTTCAACTCAACTGATTTTGATTTAAAAGGAAAATGTTTCCTTGGTTAAAATATGAACTATTACATTTTTAGTTGAGGATTCATTTTTTTTTTCGTTAAAAATGTAACTACTTGGTTGCAAGTTGAACTACTTTGTTAATTCATAAGAAATATCAAGACCCCCCCCCTCCCCCAATCGTCTAACGTTACTTTTAGATAACCCCTCAAATAAATTCACAATAAAAATTTATTCGGCAAAAATTACGTAAGGTAACGCGGGGGGGGGGGGGATTTTAAGGAAACTAACAAAGGGGTTACTAGATTCAATATATCACGAAAAAACCTACGTAATTTATGCATGGCAAAGTGGACTGAATTTTTGTTGTTGTTGTTAATTTTAACGTTTTTTCAGCTTAGAATAATTTCTAGGATCTAGTTTCTTTTTGTAAATTTAATTTCTTTGAAAGTTGAAAAAATTTAATTTTCTGTTCCGTTTAATTTCAACTTTATTTTTTTCCAAGCTCGAATCTTTTCTATTTGACATCTTATTAATTCAGAAGGATTTCTAATTTGAACTATTCAATTCAAAACTTTCTCAATTGTGAACGCTTTTTCGAAATAGTTGCAAAAAAGTGGCATTGCCAAAAAGAGTGTCAAATAGTGTGAATAGTGTAGTGAGTATGAGGCCTGGTTACAATTTAAATTCAGAGCGGGATTTAGGTTTCAGGCCACCATAAAACACTCTCAAATTTGTCACCTTTTTTCCATTTGCATTACTAGATTTTTCGATAGCAAAGTTGACAGGCAAAAAAAATAGATAATACAAGTGAAAATAGACGTGTTCTGTTATAATTTAAAAAAATGCTAAGCCACCATGGCCTTTTTGGACTCTACTGTAAATGAGGCACTTAAATTACGAGAAATTAATTTGCTTACCTCTCCACTTATCAAGGAAATTGTATCGTATTACATTTCCAATCGCTGGAAATATTACCCAATGCAAGGGTATAAAACCTGAACGAATTTCCAGTATTATGCACAAAAAGAGGACCGACATCCAAATTATACTGTAAGCATCACAGTATAGTTGATACAAAACCCAAGGAGAAGCAATATCCTAAAAATTGAATATAGAATTAAAGTCACAATTTAAATTAAAATTACAATCAGAACTTAAATGTAAATCTATATTGAAGCTACTGAACTAACCCGTCGTTGTCTTTTTCCCATATAAAGTAGAAAAGTCATCGAAACAGTGGCAGTGGGGCAAACGTAAAGAAAAAATAACCAAGCTGGCCTCGCATACCAGCTCATGACTTTTCCTAGTTTTGTTAGTACCAAGGCTATCATCGAAGCTGAGATCATCGAAATAAGCCAAGAACATATCACAGTTGCGACGCACATCATTAGTTGCCTTACGTACATTGAGCTTTTTACCTCTGTCAAGTGAATTCAACTTTGATTAAACATTCAATAAACAGAGAACAAATGATTAAACTTTACAAAAAATCATCACACCTTTTCGTGCGTATTCCATATTCAGAAAAATGGAATAAATCCCTATTAAAATACCAAGAACGTTTACAATAGTCGCCACATATGGTGGCCATCGAATAACAAATGCGCCCAGAAAATCAAAGAATACGAGACTTCCATCCGATCTTTGAGAATCAGAGTCAGGTAAATAGGGACTCGAAGCTATTCCACGAGACAAAGCGAGAATGTTATCTCCAGTTCTCTGAAGAGAACCCAATGGTATTTGGTTTACTGTGTCGAAACGTGTGTGATAGACGTAACCATTCGTCGACCAAGCAAAATCGAGACCTGGAATAATTCAATTTAATAATAAGAATTTCAACTGTTTAACATTTAGTAACAACTAATTACAAGGAGAGGTCGCGAGATATGCGTCGCCGATTCAACTGGAACTTCGAGTCCAGCGCTTAAGCGGAAATACTCAAACCTCGATATCTCGGAAACTAAAGCCCGTTGGATCAAAATTAAAAATACGCACCTAGTGGATTTTGATGTACTTTCACCCTGTAAAGCTCCAGTCGAATCGCGACGCACATATCTAGACCTCTCCTTATTACTCTAAAATTAAGCTACCCCTCGATACAAGTTATACTAAAATTACAGGGCTCGCACTCACTTCCGAGATCAAGCATAGTGTCAAAAGTGGCATAAATTTTGAAAAATATTAGCCACATAGTGCCATGAATTTTTAAAAAATAATAAACGTATAATAATAATCACGCAGGCCTCAGATCGACTAGAATGCTTTATAAGTGATATAAGTCGCATACAATTTCGAAAAATGCCTTTCTTTAGGAATACAGTGTAAAAGTTTCAGATAGAGAACTCCATTTCGTAATAATTTATGTTTTTAACGAAGAAAATTATATCTAACCCTTTACATAAAAAATTAATATACGTAGTAACTTTAATTTTCTTCTTTTTATCATAAAATCTTATTGATTTTCTAATTATATGTCGACAAATTAAATTAATTGTTAAACCCATTCATTTTTTAAAGTTATAAAGCATACCAAAATTTAACAAAATAGTATTTTAATGAAATTCCATAAAAAAGATATTGACAGTTTTGCCTTTTATACAACTATCGTTGAATTTCTAAAAAGTTTTACTGTGTACATTCTAAACTTAATTTGTATAAGTGCTATTTTGATATTTTGTCATCATTTGATGAAATTTTGTATAAAATTTAATTAAATTTCTTACACCAGGGTTGCTACAGAATTTTACTTGCCAAATTTCAGGTAATTTCCATTCTAGAAAAATGAGAGACTTTTATACGAAGAGAAAAATATCATTAAAGAAGTATAATCGCATTGAATTAAACTAATTAAACTCTGACTGAAAATATTTTCAGAGATAAAGAAAATCTTTGTAAAATAATTCCTACTTGACTAAGCTCAATCATATTAAAAAATTTCCTCCAAACACGATAAATTTAATTTTCAAGTGTTTTTAAATCGCAGGAATTTCTACATGCTTTAAATTATTTAAAGATTAATTAGCTTCCAATTTCACGGATGCTCATATCTTAATAATTATTCTTCAATGAAAAGACTGATCCACGCCTAAAATGTTTTATAACATTTTTAACTCATCAACTTGCATTATTTTTAAATGAGACGCGTTTACAGTTCACATGCATTTGAACTTGAGTTGACTAAATTTAAAAATTTGGTTCATTCAAAGGTTTTTTTTTCAGTTTGGATTGATATCTAGGATCTAGCTATCTTTTTTTTTGTAACTTTAACTTCGTGCAAAGTCGAAAAAATTTTATTTTGTCATTTTCAACTATTACATTTTTCGTTGAAAATTCATCCTTTTAGGTTGAAAATTCAAAACCTTCATCAAAAGTTGAACTACTTTCTTAAAAGTTCATTTTTTAGCTGATGACTCATAATTTTAATTGAAAATTCTTTTTTTTTTGTTCTGTTTAAAATTAATCTTTTGAACTGAAAGTTGAACTATTTTATTGAAAATTCAATTGTTTTGTAGTAAATTCGTCTTTTTGCTATGAGAACTCAACTATTTGGTATAAAATTCAACTATTTGGTAACTGTTTATTAGAAAATTCTTTTTTTTTCATTAAAAATTAATTCTCTAAAATGAAAAATCACATCCCTTGTTCAAACTATTAAGTTTAAAATTTATTTAATTTGTTGAAAATTCGTCTGTTTGGTAGAAAATTAATCTTCGTTGTTGAAAATTCAACTGTTTTGTTAAAAATGTATGTGTTTTATTAAAAAGTCATCTTTTCTGTCAGAAAATTAATCTTCTCAGCTGAAAATTCAACTATATGGTTAAAAATGTACGTATTTTGATGAGAATTTACTTTTGCTGGTAGAAAATGAATCCTCCATGTTAAAAATTCATCTTTTTGGTGGAAAATTGAACTATTTTGCCGAAAAACAATCTTTTTTATTAAAAATGCAATTGTTTAGTTGACATTTCAACTTAAAAATTGGTTGAGGATTTTACTATATTGTTGAAAATTCGACTTCTTACATTTTTTAGTTGAATTAAACTGTTTTTGATTTAAAATTAAAAACTTGTTTGTTAAGAGTTCACCTTTTTACGTCAAAAATGAAGCTGCTCAAAACTTACGGAACCTAAAAAAAGACGAGTTTCAAAATATCAGAAAAAAACTTTACTTAATTTATGCACGGCAGAGTTGACTAAATGCATTTTTTTTTTTTTTTTTTTTTTGTTAATTTAAAGGTTTTTCATTTTGGAAGAATTTCTAGAATCTAGTTTTTTTATGTATTGATTTTTCTTTCAAAGTCGATAAATTTTAATGTTCTGTTCAGTTTCATTTCGACTTTTTTCTTTTCCAAAATCGACTCTTTCCTAGTTTATTTCTGATTAATTGAGAAGGACTTCTGATTTAAACTATTCAATTCAAAGCATTTTTAGCCCTCCGCCGTCCTTGTGATTTTAAAACTCTTTCAATCTAATATATAATTAATTTTTGATCGATATTTAATTTAAAATAGATCGAAAAATGAAATTATACTTTGAAACAGTACGATTGATAAATATGAATATGATCACGTTTTAATAATAATCGAATTTGTAATTATTTGATTTTTGTCGTTTTTGTTTTTGAAATGTTGAACTAATAAGTGTTACAAATGAAAATGATACTGTTTAGAAGATTTTTTCTTCAAAAAGTCGAAAATGTGCAATTCAAAGCTTAGGAAATAAATAATAGATGAATTTTAAATATTAAAAATTAATTATCCTTGTTATTATATTTATTATTATATTATATTATTATATATTATATTATTATATATTAAAATTAAATTAGAAATATTTGAAAAGATGGAAACATTTTCGAAAATTTATCAAATATTTCTCGATTTGTTTAGGACTAATGCGAAATATCTTTTAGAAATACGCGAATTTTTCCTAATATTTTTTAAAATCTTATAAAACAAAATAAATTTCTTTAAAATTTTCTAGATTCTCATTTCTACACATCTAAAATATTGAAAAATCTTGTTTTAATTTTCTCAAGAATCTTATAAAAATTATATTTATATAAATTTCAAAACAAACTGATAATGCTTATTTTCTTGTTCTAAATTTTTAGAATTTAATTTCAACTCGAATTTAAGTGTTCCAAAACTTTTGTATGGTAATATTTTGAAATTTTTATGTTATATTATTATTAATATTATTTTTTATTCTTTATGGTATTGAAAAAAAGTTTTAAATTGGTGAATTTCAATTCATACTTACATTAGGTAACTTCAATATTTGCATGTCTAAAAAAAATATTTAAAAACCTTGAGTGTTACATCAAAATATTGTTTTATTTATTTTAGGATAATACCTTATCTTAAAAAAACTTTTTTTAATTTAGAAAACGTCTATAAGTTTTATGGGACATAATACAAAAAAGGTCGAAAATAATGTTACGTAATGCACTTGGACCCCGATTTAATAACAGTGTCACGAGTTGCCTGCAAATAGCCTTGTTACTAAATCGAAGGAGCCGAAAAGTAAACAGTCAGGGCCGCCTGAACCGTTTCCAATTGGAATGCATAATATCGCGCAATATACTCGACTGAGTTATTGCGCACGCGGCCCTTCCGAGACAAGAGTTAGAAAAAAACCTCCCTCTATGAGGAAGCGAATTTACTTGATACCTATGAGGGAGCAACGGTATTTACCTTCATTCTTTTTTTCTTGCAATTTAACTTCGTAAGTCAAATATTGTTCATTCAAACTTTCACCCTGATGCAAAATTCTCCTTGAATCTTTTCGAAACTTTGAAGAGAATTCAAATCTATTTTCTCCAGCTAAAATAAAAGTTATTTGTACAAAATATAAATTTTGTAAACTACACTTTTATAAAATTAAGAAATGAACCTTTGAATTGAATGATTTCAGAATTTCCTTCCACCGGATTAACAAAAACTTCAGCGTTAAAATTTAACCAATCCACTGCATGTATGGAGCCGTCGACCATTTTCAAATGTCCACATTTTACTCTAAAATAAAATGTTACTATGTGTCCAATCTTTGGAATATAAAATTAAAAATAGATTTTATAAAACTTACATTTGCGAGCAATCTTTTAATTTAGCGATATTCAAGTAAAATGTGAGTCCTTTAATTGATCCAAAAAGGCAAATTATTTCTTCGAAATTTGAAGTCATTTCATTTTCCCATTTTCTTTGACGTAAGCCTCTCAAAAAAAATTCTTCGGTGGTAGAATCCTCAAAAATAAGTTGACCTATGAGAGATCCCCATTGATCAAACCCACTTGGCTCTAGAGATTTTCTGAAAAAAAATGGTTAAATCTGAAGAAATTTTAAAAAATGAAAAAATTCCTAAAACTAATATTATAAAAATCCAACTGACATTTTACCCAACCAGTTAGTTGATAATCCCTCGTTTAAATCATTTCTCCAAAAATCGGTATTTATCAAAGGTGCAGAATTCGCAATGAATCTAAAAAAAGTCAATTTAGAAGAGAAATTTTTTTTTAATATCATATAATTTTTAAAAATGTTGCTCTTACATGAAATTAAAACGAACATGTTCAATTTTTCCCATACCGTCTGAAATTTTTTGTCTAATTCCATTTCTTAGCAAACCATTAAATGTGATACGAAATCGTGTTAAAGGTTCCAATACTGCAATTTTTAATCCACCAATGGACCAACTTTGTTTGTCAAATTTGAAAGTTGTTGTGCTTGGATGATCTATCAATAAAGTAGAATAATTTTTAAAAGTTAATTTCTAATTAAATTTCTATGAATACAATTTTTTGAAATCTTATTAATACCTGGAAGTTCGTAAGTTCTTCCATCAGAAAGATTTAAAACCAAGAGCAGTTCCTTCTCATTGCCATTGCTGACAAGTTTGATAAAAAATGAATTTCCCTTTTGGTCAGTTCCGTAAAATAAAGAACTGTCTAAAACCTTCGAAAAAGTCCAAAAAAAATATCACAAAACTCAAAAAGGAGAGAAACAAAGGACTTAGCGGAATAAGCATGTGAAATCGGCCCCCGCGTGTATGAAGCTGAAATTAATGTCATAAATTCATTTCCATGTGGTATGAAACTCCATCAAGTTTCAACTTCAAAATCCCATTTTTGCAGGAGATATGGAGGGGGAAAGCAAAATCAAAAAAGTGATTTTTCTCGAAAACGGCTTGAACGATTTTAATGAACAAAATATATGTTTCAAAGACCACTCTGGAGAATTACACAAAAAACTGATGAATTTCTAAAACAAAAAATAAGCATTATAAAATTTGTTTTAAATTTTGAAAATTTTTTTTTCCTATGTGGTTTTAGAGATACCACTTTTATTTTTTCAAGAAAAAATCCTTGCATTGTGTACTACAACTCAGATTTTTTTATATTTTTTTGTGTGTGGTGGAACATGGTTAAAAAAAAATAAAAATCATGAGCGCGACATTGCCCAATGCAGTCATTTCGAGCCACTTGATCAGTAGAACCGTTTACACTGATCTTCGGATTTTTTGACGGCCTCGGGTCTGGTAGTCACAAAATCAAATGTTCTACAAAAGGATATTCAAGGCACCTTAGCACAAAGTTGCATAATGTTTCAAAAATTATGAAAACATCGATGCAAAGCTATCGACAGAGTGTATAAAACATAATTATTAATTCGCTATAATTACGTATGCATAATTAGAAAACTACGAAAAATATTCTATTTTAGGACATAGAAATGCCCGGGGGGTCGCGACTTAAACAACTCTAGTTATGACTCTTCGTCGTTCGGGAAGCATAGATATAGTTGACCCGGGGCAAGAATGGCGGTAGCAGTCGAGCTTGAAGCCGTCACAAAGTCTGATATCCCAAAATCCAAAGAATCGTGTATTTCTTTCCTAAATTAATTCTGAATCTTATTTATAGCTAACTAAACCTTATGATATAACGTTCATTTTTGTTACGCTGTGTAATGGAGTCAAACAAAAACGATTACAACAAACATAATTTGTTTGGGGCGTATGCAAAACACAGAAGACGATCGCAGCAATCGTCATTTGTTTCTGGCGTATGCATAAAAACAGAAGACGATCGCAGCAATCGTCTTCTGTTTTTATGCATACGCCACAAACAAATGACGATTGCTGCGATCGTCTTCTGTTTTTATGCATACGCTACAAACAAATGACGATTGCTGCGATCGTCTTCTGTTTTTATGCATACGCCACAAACAAATGACGATTACTGTGAACGTTTTTCTGTTTTTATTCGTACGCCACAAACAAATTACGATTGCTGCGAACGTCTACTGTTTTCATGCATACGCTGCGAACAAGTGACGATTGCTGCGATCCTCTTCTGTTTTTATGCATACGCCACAAACAAACGACGATTGCTGCGATCGTCTTCTGTTTTTATGCATACACCACGAACAAATGACGGTTCCTACTAGCGTCTTCTGATTTTAGGCATCCGCCACAAACAAATGACCATTGCTGCAATCGCCTTCTATTTTTATTCATGCGCCACACACAAATGACGATTAATCGGCTCCCAGTAGGACCGCGGTAAATCCCATTCATGGCCACGTCTCACAACCGTGAGATATATATATATATATATATATATGCCAGTTTTTGTCAGCACGAAGAGATTATGATACACATAATATAAAATTCTAATTAATCCGTATTTTCCTTTGCCTATCATCAACATAATAATACATTTTATTAGTATTGAAATATTTCCATACCACAAATTAGAAAAAATATTTATTCTTTCCCTTTACGTCATTTAAATTTGCTGCCTCAATTATCCATTTTTTTCATATGAAAAAAGTGTTTAAAAATGAACCTTTTGGCTGAATTTAAATAAATTTAATAATCAATTGCAATAAAAAAAATCGAATGAAAAAATGGGAAAACCAGCAGGCAGCCGGAATTGAGCCCAGACTTTCTGGTCACAAACAGATCTTTACGTTTCTGCACTCAAAGCCTATATACCTAAATATTGTAGCCACGCGAACTTTCAAAGGATTTGTCCAATGGAGTCAAGCCTTTGACACACTTTTTTATGGTCCCAAAATGAAGGTTCAGTTCGTTAACCTGATATTTCGAGTGCTGAGGGGAAAACAGTGGCACCAAATGCATGGGACGAAACTTTATTTTTGTAATATTTTCGTGATAAGTAATTATTATTATTATTGTATTATTTCATTATATAGTTCTTAAAAAATAAAAAATATTTTTCAAATACACTTATACAGCACTTAACGAAGTGAAGTTAGCTGACGGCTAAGTGAAAATACCTATTAGAACATTTTTTAAATACAGTGAAATGATTTTCAATATATCTTTTTTATAACAACTGCAAATTTTTGTAGAGTTGACTTAGAACCGAACTTTGAATGAACGGAATCAAAGTCTGTGGCTTAAGAGGATTTATCAGAGTTCTAAAGCGAGATTCCAGTTTCCGGCCGCAAAGTTAAATATTTTTGTCTGATATTTTGCATACCTCACCTGAATATTGATCTTTTTTGCCGGCTAGATTCGGTTTTTTGAAAAAATGTTTATATTTGACCTAGGCATCGACCCTCGTCAAAGTTACGAGGCAGACTCCCCGGAGCGCCTCAAATTACCCGAAACGGATCACCCTTTCATTGTGATGGGATGCAGGCCGGTTTAAAAAACTGAAATTATGAAAGCATCGCGTGATTCAATTTTAAATAGCAGAAATAGTTTATTCATATAATTTCAAGGAAGTGAAAAAAAGATTAATGAAAATCGGTTAATATTTGCAGTAATAATAGAAATGTTGAAGTGTGTACGATAGTATGTACATATACGCAACAGCGTGTCGAATCATGCGGAAAGAACGAACCTTCCTTTGTTACGATATTCAGGCTGATTACAAAAACTAAATTTTGACAGTATCGCTTTATTCCATATTAATTAACAGAATTAGTTTCTACATATAATTAGAAGAAAGTGAAAAAAAGATTCCTGAAAATCGGTTAATAATTGCTGTAATAATGCAAACGTTGAAGAGCATATAAAAGTGTAGCTGTGCCGAAAACTTGACACCTAATTCCTCTATCTGAATTATAAGTCATTAAAATGCGGCTGTCTATGTGCAAAGTTTTCTAATACATAAAACGTTACATTATACTGACAATTTGGTTCTGACATAAATTGGTAGAACAATCTATTATTATTTTTATTAATCTCCTCTAAGAATAGAGTTAGTAAGTCGCAGTTTGTTCAAAGACGTTCCACTGTTAGTCCAATTTGCAATAAAATTTACTTAATAATCAATTGACGTTGAGAAAAATAATTTTTCTAACAATTTATTATTATTGTTGATAATATTCTCTTAGAATACTGCTAAAAAATATTAGTTAGATACTTTTTGTCCAATTTCAAATTACGGTGAGGTAAATAATTGATTACAGTTAACAAAAGTAATTGTTTGCACCATTTATTATTATTGTTCATTATATTCAATTTCAATGTCAGAAAGTTGCGGTTTTTCTGAAATCGTCAACCACTGTTTTCTTGTCACTTGAAGTGATTTATTAGTTAATTCAATGTAGTAAAAATAATTATTTGAACAAATTATCATTGCTTGTATGTATCTTCTGCTTTGATCACGCTAGATACTTGCGCTTTCGTCGGAAATTTTCAACTTTTTGGCCACGTTTTCCTGGGCAAAGTAATACATGATGCAAAGTAACAACCATGGTTTTTTAAACAATTTATTAATATCTTCTCTTAGACAACTGTTAAAAATCTGCGGTTCTTTCTGCATTCTTAAACTTTTGTGTCAACTTTTTACTCAGTGAGGTAATAACTAATGCGAGCTAACAAACATGCTTATTTAAACAGTTGATTGTTGTTTATAACTATTCCTTAGAGTAATGCTACAATGTTAACTTTCTTCGAAAATATTTAGTTCTGCTTTGACTTTTCAGTTAGGAACAAATAAGAAGTGAAGCTCAACAAGAAATATTTTTTAAATAGCATTGTATTACTTAAAGTGAATTATTTTATCTCTTCCCAATGTTTAAAAAATATTGATATGAACGAAAAAGCTAATTTACGCAAGAGACAGAAACAAAGAATGGAATTTTTGGAGGTAGGTGTGAGGACTAGGTCTTGACATGACTTGTAACAGTTTTGTTTTGAATTACAAGAAAAGTTTATTGCAAAGCGTGAAAGAACAATTTGGAATTGCACATATTTGAATATTATCCCATCTTCTCTGTAGAAAATGTATATCATTGATGATAGTATATGTACACGGAGAGAAAACTCTGGGGTTTAGCGCAAGAAAGTTCAAGGTATTAACGCATGGACTATTTATCAGGCGCATACTGCAGGCGTCTCTTGCTTTATTTTCTAAGAATTCATGAATTTTAAGCAAGATATGCCCTATTGCCCTAAACGCACGAACTCTTATGCGAAGATCTCACGAGTTAGTGGGTTAATAGCAGGCTCCGCTGTGCTCTAATACCGTGAACTTCACTCAGCGAAATTTCCAAGAGCCTCCACGGACTTTTTCCGTGAGTCTCCTTGCAATTTGCCTGTAGGCCACGCCTTCCGCCTGTTGACACGTTCGCATCACTAAATGTTCGCAGGAAGCGTGGCCTAAAGGCAAATCGCAAGGAGACTCACCGAAAAAGTCCGTGGAGGCTCTTGGAAATTTCGCTCGGCTAAGTTCACGGTATTAGAGCACAGCAGCGCTTGCTATTCACCGAAGTAACTCTTGGTATTTTTGCATGTGAGCTGTGCTTATTTTTCGAGCATCCGTGAGAAATGCTTGCTATTAAAACGTGACAAATGTTCACGCCCTAATGCCTAGATTTTTCTCTACGTGTAGTCTTAAAAAAAATTTTCCCAGGGTTTGCATTGGTTAATAATTGTACAAGAAAATGTTGATAAATTAGTTTACGACCAGTAGAATGTGTTGAAATTGACTAGAATTGACTGCAGTAAAAAAAAGGTTGACCTAGAATTTTTTCAAAAGTAGACCTGGAAAAGTCATGGAATTTTGAAAACATGCTCCTGTAGCCTCCTTGTACATCAATATTAAATATTAATGTGTTTTTTTCAGGTTAATCAACTGCGTCTTGTGCGATTCAACGGCATATCGTCTTCAAAAACAGATAGATAAGAATATCTTGACCATTTGCGGTTTTGACCAGTGCGTGCCGAAAATCATAGAGGCATTTTCGAAATCCTTCTTTTAATTCGCCGAATTATGGGTATGTCAGAATCCATAAAGAACATAAATATTTTGTCAGTTACTGATCAGCCAAATTTGACAACACTGAAATAACGTATCAGTTACCACAGAAAAATCGCTTATTCTAAATCAGATTCCTGGTTATTTTTCGTTTTCATGATCAATTCACGAAAAAATTGTCTATTATTTTTCTCTTGTTTTTTTTATTGTTGGCCATTTTCGTGTCTGGTGTGAAAGTGTCCGAAGATTTTAGTTTCTGCAATCTGTATGGTAAAAGATAACGAAATATCTTGAAGGAACGAAAATCTTAAGAGATTTATCAAATTGAATCGAAACCCAACTTAGTTCATTCTAACAATAAGAACCTCGAGATAAATACTTTCGTCTTCCACTTCTACTTTTTGAGAAAAGTAACCCGAGATCGCATTGTATTTTGACATTTTATGCAGTAGGGGTGAGTGAGTGGGGTATGGTACCGGTGCGGGGTACGGTGACTATGACAAATAACGCTCGTGTTTGTTGGTTTTCATATTGTTTTTTACATCAAAAAGTTTTCTTTGGAAAAATAATAAGGTGGTGCAATTTCTGTTTTAAAATACGTTTCGGAAGAGTAATTATGAAAAAAACAAGATTAGCTTAAACAGATGGAAAAGTCTGCAGAAATTAAGCACATACAGCATATTTTGAAATACTTGAAGCATGCAAATGTTAGGTTTTAGTAGGTGAAGTATTTTCTTTAACTTCTCTCAGAATTATTATACTGTATAATTTTTATTCTACAGTGTTCATATTGCCGAAATGCAACACCCATCAATTAGTTAAATGTCAAATAATGACGTAGTTAAAAAGCGGTTTTAAGTAATAACATATGTTCCCAGATAATGTTAGCTTCACCTTAAGAACTACACACATTGCAATCATAATTCATAGGGTATTTAAGTCAAAGCGCGTCACCATACCCTACTCTCCTCTAGCCAACGTGCATTTGTTGTGAAAAGGCGATGGACCAATCTTAAGTCAGATAGATTTATCCAACAAATTTCATCATATAACAATTTCATAAGCCTACCTCTTTTAACAAAAGAATTTAGTCATTTTATAACACTATTCTTTTGTATTTACATGTGATTTATATTAAATTTTTGGATTAATTTTACTCCTTAGTTCACGTGTTATCAGGCCACTCAATTAATTGTTGTATGTGCGTAATTTCGAATTTAAGGATACACGTGAAATAAAACAAATTGTAACGATTTTCCGAAGAATGTACGAGATTTACAATGCTTTAGCTTCGTTATCTTTAGCCTTTAATGTGTTTCGATTTGTGCCAAATTTAATTTTCTGCTCTAACGAGCTTGCTTACCAGAAGTACTTCAAATGTTAATCCTTCCTACTAATATTTAAAACCTTGACTTTTGTAAACGCTTTTATTTATGTGAATTCCTAAGTCTGTATCAAACCAAGGAAAATGATCTCTTAATCAGTTATCGTTTTTCCTTATTCTTCTGTTGACGTAACGGAAGAAAAAAAAAACTAATTGCATCAGAGAAAATAGTATTATTACTGCATATTAGTGAAAGGAAATTTCAGTCCTATTAATCCTTTGATTATTTCTGCAGGTTGGCGAAGTGGCCGAGCATCTATTTAAAATGAATTCGAAATCGATTCGAAATGATTTTTGACTGGAGGCTCGGCTCGATGAAAACTAGACATGACGTGACATTATAACTAAAGTAAATTTCAGGGACAGGCGCGCCTCTGTAAACAGCTCGTTAAGGTTTTTTCTCTGAAAAAAGGCAGTGTTGAAATTCTGTCACTGTGATATGCATTTAGCCCCAAAGAGTATAGACTACTTACATTAGTATAATTTTACTGATATTATTCATATTTGCCATATCCAAAGTGAAGACAACAAATAATAAATACCTACTGACTAATACTGTGATAAGAAATACGATGTTACTGTTCGAAATAGTGAACAAAAAATGTAAAACGATCAGGGGTGCGCCAGGGTCCGGCTAATGCGTTTATTGGTGGTGATATATTAACTCGTAAATTATGTTGAGGCATATACAGAGATACATTTACACATTCTCTCCTTCTCTATAATACTATATATATTTCTTCTTCTCGGTCTGCTGATTACCCTCTGTTAAGAAAATCCTTGTTTTGTACAGATCTCAAGAATTCTACTCTAGGAAAATTACTAAGATAAAAGTGTATTGCGTGAATCACTCCTCAGGTGCGAAAGACATTTATTATACATAATAAAGTTTTAAATTCACGTTACTCTCGCGACCTTTTGGGTAATCGGCGGATGGAGTCTCCTTGTAATTGTAGACATGTATAATTATATAATTATAGCTAAGACAGTACTTCACACAAAATATCGATTTGCGGATCAAGTCTGTTCGTTTTGCGCAATACATTGATAGGACTTTGGTAAATCATAGGTTGTTGAAAGTAATCATATTTTTTTAGAGAAATTTTTCCTAACTAGAACTCATGTACTGAAAAATGCGCTTAGAGTGATTATTTATACACACAGAATTACTAGACCAAATCTCGTTATTGGGAATCATTTTCTAAGGTAAATCGTATTACAAAAATATATTATATATAATATACATAAATACGTATACATGTATATGAAAGGAGGAAAAATATGCGATCTAATTGCTAACTACTTGTTACAGAAGCAGTAAGAACTTATGCTATATCAATATTCCTAGCGTAACTATACATATAATATTTGGTATTAAAAGTATGTAGGCTAAACTGTATTCGTGTACATGGCTGTCGAAAGGGAAATTCGGAATCTGTCTGTTCCAGTTACTCACAGTAAAAATGTAATTTTAAACCGGAGAATTACAACAACAAAAAAACAGGAAAATTATCTCGCCGAATATACAAGTATTAATCTTCACATTTTACTGATCAAATACATCAGAAGAGTTCCTTTTCGACAAGGCAGTGTCTTAATTAGAGTCGTTCTTATTATTCGATTCTTTTGTTCAGACGGATAAAGGATTTTGTCAATTGATGAAAAATAATCGGTAAAGAAGGACCACCCTGCACAGAGGCGAAAAAAATGAACTTTTTGGATATGGTTTATTTTTAATGATGACAAAATTTCGAACAGAAATGGCGAGCTTCATTTTGACAAGTATAACAAAAAACTTGTCATTTTTCAATTTTTTTACAAAATTGCTGCTTTTGATGAAGCGACATTAGGCGAAAATAATTTTCCAATATAAAATAAAGAAAAACAACATTTTACAAACAATTAATTTGTTAAAAGTGGAGTTTATTTTGACTTTATTTTGTTTATTACTTTGTAAGTCATTTGTGTCAAGATAAATACAAAAAAAGTATAAAACCTTGCAAAGGTTTGGTGCATTTTTAGGTTGACTGCACATAGAGTACATTCTTAAATAAGTTACTAGGACGAATTGAAAAATGGTCATTTCTACCTTTATTCATTTATTCATTCATTTGTTATACTTGAAAGAAATTTAAATCTTAAGAAATCGAGCAGGACAATTCCCTTTTATAAACATTTAAAAATATATATATTTAAATCGGTTAAGAATTGTAGTCTGAATTTTAGTTTGAACCAACAAGTTCACTTTTTTCTTCTGTACCCTGGTCTTAACCTGTTTACTCCCTAATTTCAAGCATACATGCCACGAAAAAGAATTTGAAATGGGGCATGCAACTGATATTGCAATAGGAAGGAAGCATTTGCGAAAATAGTGTACTTTGCACTGTCATATTACTAAACGACGATTTCAGTACGAGCCGATCTTGTGATTATCGAAACAATATGTTGAATGTGTTCATATTAGACAAGAAATAATTAGCACAAGAGTCGAAGAATCTCGTGTTTCGAAAAAACAACGCAGATATCATCATTGCCTCGTGCGATCTTGCTATGCAGCTAATTCCGATCTTAATCAGGAAGCACAAGTTACGTGTAGCAAATAAACATGTATTCATATTGATAGTGTTCTTAAAACATAATAACTCTAATATAGACAAAACGCTAGCACCTATATTTCTTAGAGTTATGGAAAAAAGAAAAAGAAAAAAAAACCTTGTGAGGGTATTTGATTCTCGCAGTCGGGTCGAGATTATAGATATGAAAAAAGCTCAAGTTTTACCGTTTAATTTATTGTTTCTAAATAGAGAAGGTTACAAAGTCAATGTATTATAAAAACCTCATTCACGTTTTCACTGTGTGGAATGACGAATTATGACACGAATGCGAGAATTAGATACTCAGTCGTCGATTTCGAATTTTAAATTCACCGCGAAAGTCAGAATATATTTCGACGTAAAAAATGCCTATCTTTCGGCCTTAACTTTTTTATATGAAGAAAAAGAATGAGACCTATGTGCACACAAAGTTTCGTTTTGTTCCTGCATTCCTCTGCGAGTAAGCGTCTACTATAAAACTGTTATCGATATCTACAACCGAATGTCCGACGTTTTTAAAAGTATAATTTGTTTATTTAGTTAAATGTCAGCAGTTATTTATCTAGAAAAAGTTAGGTGGAAAGAAATAAAAAAAAGTTGACGTTCCTTTTGTAATGCGATTAATGCTATTTTAACGAATAATTTGTTATTCAACCGTTTTCTAATGAAAGAGTGACATCAAGAATTGGAGGAACTACACTTGGCAACTAACCAAAAAAATATTTTCTAGAAGAGGAAAAAAGAAATTACCAGCGTTGACTCCTGGTTCTGCAGAAAAAAGTTGTAGAGAAATAACACCCATTCAATTTAAGGATGTCAATCTTCATATACAAAAGTAATTAAAAGTTATCTTTATTGTTATAGTGGTGAAAACCTATGGAGTTTAACAGGAAGAAAATCCGTTACAGATTTTACTGTTTTCCGTTACGAATTGAAAACTAGGTATGCGAATTACTCCTGAATAAATTCAAAATTCAATTAATCGGGCGTTATTTATTACTCCTCTTCTTGTTTTGCGTCAAAAGTATTCATAACCCGCCTGGGCAAAGTGTAATAATAAGAAAAAAATCCCTATTTACTACAATTTATTCACCGATCATGAAAATTAAAAAGTAATACCGTGTATATATATATATATAAATTAAAGCGACTTCTAAATTCGAAACATTTAACGCTAAAGGCATTTGAAATTCAGCAATTATCTAATTTCATGTTTCCGCTAAGTTACGTAACTTTGCGGAAGAGTATGGCAACTTCGTAGGAGCGTTTGTGTTACCCTTTTTATTTCCAAAACACTCCCAATTTGGCTCCACAACCGCACTGCGCATGCGTCATACCAGCAGCCTCATTGGATGTTGACCGCGTGCTTATTTAAAATGATTAAATATTCAAATCAATTTTTCACAATATATAATAATCATAAAGTAAAAAACAATATTACGAATGATTTAAAATTCACATTGGTGAAAAAAGGTGTTCCTTCCTTTGGATTTAAAATCAATCAATCATTTGTAAGGAGTACAATCAAATTATTATTTCACCTTGCACTCTAAAAGACTATCTTGTGGTCTAATAATTAATCGTTCTTATTTCCACAATGATGATTTACTTTGAAAAATCGATTTACACATTATTAGTTTCAAAAAGCGCGCCATTTACAGCCAATAGACCTTTTCATTAAAGAAAACGATGCTGCGCAAGCGCAAAAAATATATAGCACTTCCTTGAGTTTCGTACAATTTTTCCCTAAAACGTATGTGAAAATAGTAAATATTAACGGGAAAAAAAATATTTCGAGCAATTAGATGTTAAAACACTGCCCACAAAAAAATTTCTGATTTACCAGGATAAAATCCATTAAAACGAAAAAAAGTTGGTGCGACCAAGAAGTGCTGTTTTAGAAATTGTAAAAGTGACAGTCGCGACGCAAGTCGTACTTGAAATGTAACTTTTATTTTATTTCCAAAACCCTGTTTAATATTTCGAAAGGGTAACAGTCCCGATGATGCACGTGCATCATCGGGAATACTTAAAATGCATATTCAAAATTGCGTGGAATGCAGTAAAAGTGATATGTGGGTAAGGTTATGTGCGCGCAGGTAAGTGTCTTTGGTTACATTCATTATGCAGGAAAAATTCTTATCGACAAGTATTTTTCCTGCATAAAGAATGTAAACAAAGACACTCATATTTGCCCATTGCATTTCGTGGGAGAAAATGGTCCATCTGAAAAGTTTCCCAACCCCATTAAAAGTAAGAGCTAGCAAGAAAATTGTAAGGTAAAAATATAAAATTAATTATTTATTCAAGGACTGTGGAAGAAGGAATTTTGAATGTCGCATACGAGGGCTGTTTGGTTGGCAGGTTCAAGCTTGAGAGGCGCGCGCCGAGATACAATATTCTGACGTTTCGGTGCTCTGCATCTATATTTAAATGCTCGCTTAAGGCGGGATTTATCCTTACTTTTAGCGTTTACCCAATGAGAATGCTGACGTCACTCAATTTTAGTGCCGAATAACCTATCATAAATGAGGTCACTTTGCTCCTCCTACTGTTATTAGTCAATTAAAGTGAGTGACAGTTCAAGGATATGGGTCCAAAGTTCACTTTTCGACAGGATCCACATTAATCACTTTGAGTGACAGTTATCCTGATGCTATACTTAAATCTTCGTTCTCTCATAAGTAATAAATCTATTATTTCGTTTATATCGTATAGCATTAATAATCATCTTAATAATTGCTCATTTCTTGCGTATTCTGATTTTACTTTAAGCTTTTTGAACTTTTCCCCTCGAGAAATGACTAGTCTAGAGAGTATTTAGTAAAAGGTTCCAGCGCCCTGAAACTATCAGATTTTGGACGTTTCAAGTCAGGTCACGTGACAACTGTTTATCCTTCTTCATGTAAGCAACGAAATTGAATGTGTTTTAAGGAAGAACTGTAAATATTGTTAAAAGTAACGAATGTCAAAGGACCAAGTGACAGAAGTAACAGAAGTGATCGATAGGATTTTTGAAATCTTTCTGAAAGGACGATTCTTACCGATTTCTTGGCAAAAGATTTCATATCATGTATCTAAAAATCGTCATATTGGGTCTGAATCAAATCAACAATTAGATAAAAAATATTTGAATTTATAAGAATCTATTTGAAAGAAAAATGACTGAAAAGGGAAAAGGCAGGATTTAACCTAATAATAATTAAAAATATTATATATTATATATAGCATTATATTTTATTATATTATAATAACAGAATAAAGAATTTCTTCACGTATAAAGTGATTTAAAGTTTTTAAATTAAATTTGCAATGTCCAAATAAAAATAATAATATCTGTAAGTGAAGAATAACGAAAGTAGAAAGGATAAGAATTTGGAAGAGAAGAAATTTAGTGGAGTCAATTATTGATTGTTATTTTGTCCTTGTCTAAGCATCTTTTCATGCACCATCTGCGCCTCATAACAGAATCTAGTGAAAATGACAATGGAAAGTTTGTTTGCCTCATCCGTCCGATCCCGCATGGATTCATGCACCTGAGAGTCTGATCGCTTTCAAAATAACCAAGTTAAAAAATAAATTCAAATCAATTTGAATCAAGACCAATTCAATCGGATAATCAATCGTCGAATCAGTGATTAAAATCCGGCAAATTTGGTAACAGATTCAAATCCAATCTGGAATTTTTGAGATGAAACCAGATCAACTGATAAATCGGTTACAAAACAGACCCAATTGAAACTCACCTACCCAACGAATAAATTAAAACCAATTTAAATTGGTCTGATCCCAAATTTGATTAATTCCGTAAACAAAATCTTCAATTTAGTGCGAAAATCACTGCAATCCTCATTATCTTCTTTATTGATAATCGATTCAAGGTTCGAAGAAGATAACAAATCTAGTGCATGTGCTTCTGTTTTCATTATACAACCCCTCCCCGCCTAAGTTAGTTTTATATGAAAATATAAAACAGATAAAGTTGCCGTTTGATTTCATTCTGCATTTTTTTATATTATACATATATATTTATGGTCTAAAAATATACTTTTCCTACATTTTCCTATCTAGGTTTTCCTTGATGACAGGACAAAGTCAACTTCATTTCGATTTTAATAATAAGATAAGTTATTTCAATGCTAGTAGAAATTTTTAACTAATCTTGAGTTTTCTAAGAACAACTGGTTTGTTAAAGAAATAGATACTCTAACTAGAGACTGTTTCTATAATTCTAAAATTATGAATGATCGAAATGTTTCTTGCATTTCTTACTTTATATTTTCATGTACTCTTGCAATTTTTACCCCCTAATTCTTACTGTTTGTCTTTAATATTTAGCAAGGTTGTTATACCTTAAATCCATCTATTAAAATTTTTCTATATTTGCCCTTTCCTTAAAATCTCATATTTAATAATCTGCCTTCGGGCATCTCTCATACATATATCATTTCCTTTTGATTTGTCAAAGAAGATTCCCTATTTAAAATAACCTAGTTGAAAAATTATTCCGAATCAATTTAAGACAAGACCAATCAAGTTGACAAATCAGTCACAAAATATACTCAATTGAAATTTAGCTACCCAGCGAATGGATTAAAACCAATTTAAATTAGTCCGGTCTCAAATTTGATTAATTCGGTAACTCTCTAAGATCCTTTCTTCTATTGAATCCCAAGAAAAGAGAAAGGTCTTGAAATAAAATAAATATCTGTTATTTATTTTTCAAATTTCAAGTTTTGAATTTTCTGGACCAGAATATATATCTAATCTTTCTTTGAAAATTTTTTAACTAAGATATATTTTATCTTATAATTTCTGACGACTAATCACTGTCTTGAAAATTTATATTATTAATAATATTATTTCATTATTGATTTAAATCAGAACGCTGTGTTCATTTCAATCCTAAATAAAATAAAATAATTTTCTGTCTTGCCATTCGTCTTATTTATTGATATCCTATTCTCTTCTCAATCTTTAATGAATTATTTCGGATACACTTCAAAATAATACTCATTAATCGTTTTACTTATTAATTTTTTTTTTTTTTTTTTGTTCCAGAATCAACATTTTTCTCAGAACAAACCATATTAATGTTCAGCGAAGTCAGAGGCAATATAATTAAGGCACATGTCTCACGAGATCGAACTGAACTTCATCAGAGTCTACAAGAATTTTCAATATAACCATTACTTTCCAAGTAATGACAGGAGAAGGGATAATTTCTCTAGAATAATAACTATTCAAAGTTCAGAATCAAAAAAATGTTATTCAAACATTTTATTCTACAGAGTCGAGAAAATATCGCCAAGATCACCTCCCACTTTGAAAATTCTTCATTCTGACAATGGAGTTTTTTTTTACTAAACTGATAATGATTGTGATTCAATTGTTGCCCTATTACCAGAGTGATCAGTTCTGATTCAAGAGCCCATTGTCTCAAATCTCATTATCAGTGAAGAAAAAAAGGAAATAGGAAGGATAATATTCTGGGTTTCCGGTCTATCAGCAGTACTACTGAATATGACCATTGGTCTGGACCTCCGCCGAGAAATATAGACCACGTGCATTCTGACCAGGGGAAACACGGCAGAGTTTCCGACTCGCGGTCCTGTTAAATGGTCGAGCTTCCGCCACAAGTAAAGCCCACGTTTTCCTTGACCAGTACAAAACGCCAGAACTTGTGACTCGGCAAATCAAAACCTGTCCTTCCGGACCTACCTACTCAACACCTGAGTAGTAGTAAACACAAACTTGACCTTCTGGACATACCTACTCAACACCTGAGTAGTAGTAAACACAAACTTGACCTTTCGGACATACCTACTCAACACCTGAGTAGTAGTAATCACAAACTTGACCTTTCGGTTGCGAAGATTTCTTGGCAAAATTTCCTGACTCACTTTCAATACATTAATTCTTTGTCAAAGTATAAATTAATCTAATATACTTCAAAGTATTTATCAAAATTATAGTTCTAATTTATAATGATAAACTCAAATTTTTAATGTATACAATTGAATCCTGTCGTAAGGAGCGAAGATTCATTTGTGACATTTTTTTGAAGTACAGAATTTCTCTTTACCACTTAGAAGAATTTCGTCTTGTCTGGCCACCGGGATCAACGGCTTCATCTTCCTGATCAGGAGTTACACCGGAGGGTCCTTGGCCGTGCTCTGCCTCAGGCACTCCAGCCAACCCCAAATCAGTAGACAGAATACCGCTAATTAAATTTCAATTAACCGGGTACACAAACCTTTTCTTCCGGCACACAGCGAATTATCCGGGCACACAGCCAATTTTTTCCGGCACGCAGTCAATTATCCGGGCACACAGCCAATTTTTTCCGGCACACAGCCAATTATCCGGGCACACAGCCCAATTTTCCGGCACACAGAAAATTATCCGGGCACACAGCCCAATTTTCCGGCACACAGAAAATTATCCAGGCACACAGCCCAATTTTCCGGCACACAGCCCATTTTGCTTTTATAGAATAATTTACATCACCGTAATTTATCTCAAGTAGGGGTTGATGTTGGTCCTAGCTTATTAATTCACCGAAAAGAATAACCATGGTGAACAAGCTTGCGACCTCCGGAAAATCGAAGCAGGTTCATAAATTATCTGATCGTGAGAATCTAACAGCTATTCTTTCCATCGTTTCCTCATTAAAATTTCCTGTTCGAAACAATTCTAGATTAGCCAAAATACCAACAAAATAATATTTACATTTATTTTTATCTCCAGCGAAACTAGATTTATAACATTGTGGACCGTCCTTCACAGAATGCCCAAGTTCATTATAATTTAACCATTTTTGAGCCAATTATTATCTCTACAGAGCTAATCTCGGTACGCAAGTGAGCTATTCATTATACACAAATGAATTATCTTTTTACGCACGTGAACTGTTCTTTTTACTCACGTAAAATATTCTTTTTACGCATGTAACTATTCTTTTTATGCACGTAAACTATAGATTTTGGTCGCAACTCGTGCTGGGATCTCCCCATGCACTCTCTTCCAACTACTATTATTAAGGTCTTCTTGTTTCGTGAATGCGATGGCTTGATCTACTGAATTTATTTATTTGTCCTTTATTTGCGAATAAATATTTTAGTCCAGCCCGATCAGAAAATCTTTGATCCCAGTAGTTCTGTAAGACCAACTCATCCTAATTCCTTATGCACCCGGCGTATTTTCTAAAACTTGAGAAGTATAAATAAGTTTATTGAGAGTCAAATTTACTCGCACCCCATATTCTGGAACAGATTCTCCTGAGTTTCCTTTTTTTCATTAGCTAAATCTTGCATTAGCTGACTAACGTCTATTATTAATGAATATTTTCATTGTTTAAGTTATGTAAATAGTTGAATATAAACTATTTACTAGATTAGACATATTCAGAAATGTAAAATATGCAAAACAGTTGGTTATTAATTAATTATAAGACAGTTGGACTCAAACTCTAACCTCCAAATTCAATTTCCTCACCTTGCTTAATAAATACCAGCATCAAATAATCATTAAATACCAAACGCTACTACATTTTTAAATAGTTAGCTTTATATCCATACAAAATTTCACTCTGATAATTATTCAGTAAAATGTTATTTTAATCGTAGCTTTACGCTTTATGCTCAAAAATTTATTTTATTTCTCAGTTTGAACTAAATGTTTTTCTTTCAATCACATGCTTAGAAGGTGTTGCACGCTCTGTGAACATTTTTTGTTTCACAAAGCAAAAAAAAATTACACTTTACTCATTTTTATAATTCTTATTAACCAAGATATAACTATACAGCTTCTTTTTTTCGTATCTCAATGATCTAAAATATAAAAATTTAAATACATATTTTGATGATGAAATATTTTATATATAACCTATCTAACTATATGTAAAAGAATGCGCTACAACTAAAAACCATTACAGGCTTAGCAGGTTCAGCGCTGAAATAACCTATAATCTGCATGAAAATTAATCAGGCACGATTAATAGCAAAACTTTTTTTAGGAAAGTTCTTTTTATTTTCAATACTGGACCGGGTGCTAAGTATATAATTAAAATTTCTCAGTTGTATTCTCGGAAGTATTCTCATTCTCATTACCGTTCTAAAAGTAATATAACTGGGGTGCCACTCTCGATACCACTCCAACACTTTCAGCATGCCAAAAATTTAGAGCGGTTGTTTGGTGCACTACAATTTTTCGAGCATTTCCGCCATTTCAGCATGCTAAAATATTTGATTGTTCTCGAGAATAGCACCCCTGGCTCTGAACTCTATTCAGCAATATCGTTTCTAAATGGAATCAGAAAACTTGTAAGAAAGCCGGCCATCGCATTCGAATCGACAGGGTCCTTGGAATCGAAGTTCCAGTATCGCTGCTTGACGAGGATGGAGGATCGCTATCCCCACCTCCTTTTTGATTTCGCAAATTAGGCTTTTTTTAAGCGTACAGACTAGAACTTACCTGTGTTTTTTAATCCAAATTTTCGCACGTATATATTAACTTTTTCTCTCGTCTTATCACATTTTAAGAAACGACAATACACAGAAGACGAGGAAAAATCACTACAACAAACATTGATTTAAAATTTCCTTGGTGATCTTGAAGGTTCCAGCTTGAAGATTCAATTGCAGTCCTAGGATATGTTTTGAAGATTCGCCGAAGTACTGCAATTCAGGAGGTCCCACAAAGCCGCAACTCTTCACGAGTCCCGTGATCCAGTCATGAAGATCCGTTGGCTACTGGGAGAAAACCCACTCAAAACCCTAGTAGAAGATCGCAGATTTTTACAAGGAAGTCTTGGACTTCTTCTACGTGACCTCACACGCGTCAGTGGACCAAGAACTACTTGATCCGCCCCTGGAGTACTGAACGTGTTCGGCTGAGTCGAAAAATCCACGTTTAATCCGACAAACATCCTTGAGCCTGAACTACTGACCTAATTTTTTTTCGCGACACAGGTAAATCCCACACAGCTGACACCAATTTTTTACGTCCCAGCGCTACAATAGTTTAATGTCCGTTGAAACTAAGCGCTGATACGTCGAAGGTGAGGATTCGTTACCCGTCGTTGAGTGGTTGAAACCACTAGCCGCGAAAAATAGGTCAGTTTTAAATAAATGAAGACACTCAACACTGTATTTATCCTGGTAATGAAATTAATCGTTTTATTATGAACTTCTGTTAGACGTGGCAGATATTTAAAGGCTCACATAGATTATCGATGAACAAACACACAAGCAAGCTTAGAACTTAATATTTCGGCACAACCGAACACAAACGCACTCATCGCAATCACGAAAGTGAGGTTACGTTACCTCCGAGATTCTAAAACGTTTCCAAGTCCGAAACTGTACAATAAACGAAGATAAAAGAGTCGCAGGTTCAAGCTTGAGAGGCGCGCGCCGAGATACAATATTCTGACTTTTTCGTGCTCTGCATATATATTTAAAAGCACGTTTTGGGCGGGGTTTATCGCTACTTTTAGCGTTTAACCAATAGAAATGCTGACGTCACTCAATTTAAGTCCCAAATGACCAATCATAAATGAGGTCACTTTACTCCTCCCACTAGTTTTAGGTAATTAAAGTGAGTGACAGTTCAAGGACTTGGGTCCAAAGTTCGACGTTTCTACAGGATGCACGTCAATCATTTTCAGTGACGGTTTCCTGTTGAAAGTCCAAGGGTCGGGTTTTTATGGCGTCTGGCTGGCGCCAAGACCCATTAACGATACTGAAAATAGCTCAATGTCTCAAGTATCTAACCTTCAATTCACTGTAGGCAGTGAGTCTGCGCAGTACTACAATGAGTACATTAACGAAATTGAAACCTGATGTTATACTTAAAACCTAGTTCTCTCATTTGTAATAAATCTTATTTCGTTGATATTTGTATATCATTATTAATCATCTTAACAATTGCTCATTTCTTGCGTATTCTGATTTTACTTTAAGCTTTTTGAACTTTTCCACTCGAGAAATGACTAGTCTAGACAGCATTTAGTAAAAGAGCCTTAGCGCCCTTAAACTTTAGTTCTTAAAACGGCGCATGTCGTTACAGGGGCCTCTCCACTTCCAAGCAAAAGATATCATACATATCCCCTGCTTATTTGCAGCCAGGCCCTAAATATTTATAACACAAACTATAGCAGTGCTCCCAATTTGGCTCCTCAGCTGCACTGCGCATGCGTCGCACCAGCAGCCTCATTGGATGTCGATCGCGCGCTTATTTGCAATGATTAAATATGCAAATCAATTTTTCACAAAACATATATAAAATAATGTATATATAAAAAAATGTATTTCTTCCTTTGAATTTGAAATCAATAATTTATTTGTAAAGAGTTCAATCAAATAATTATTTCACCTTGCACTCTAAAAGACTATTTTGTGATCTGAAAATAAATTGTTATTATTTCCACAATGATGATTTCTTATAAAAAATTGATTTACACACTGCAGTTGGGGAGCCGAATTGGGAGCACTGCACTATAGTACACAATAAAGTTCGTTTGCACTCGAGAAATGCAAAGACCCGAGCGACGACACGCTCGTACCAGATGACTGGAGGTTCATGTCTTGACCGTGTGGGGCAGTAAATCAGTATATCACTGGTTGAATATGTGATTTAGCGTCACTGGTATCTTCAGTAACGCTCTTTTAGTTAAGTCACTTACTAGTTCACCCACTCAATATTGGAAAATCACTGGTGCACCAGTGATCATTCAAAATACTGATTCAACCAGTGAAAACTGAGTTCAGTTTAAGAAAGCACATAAACTTTTTGTCCCACTGTGCCACCTCAAATTAATACAGCAGATGTAATCGATTTGACTCAAAGGAGGACTTTCTATCTTTAAATATTTGAAGCAATGTCGCGATTGAACGATTTCCAAAACCAAATTCCTATGTAAGGATCAGCCTAATAGAAAAGGAATGGAAGTACCTAGAAGAAGAAGCGATTGAAATAGATAGGCGAAAAGGCTGAATTGACAAAGACATAGAAAGCAATAGACGTAGATAGACAAAAAGAGGGACAACTGAGTTAACGAAAAGGGGACTGAAAGGCATCTCTCCCAATTTGAATTCGTGGAATTTAACTCAGTATCAGTGAAATATCTCTAGCTATTTGGATCAGTGAAACTTTAATGATGCAAATAGTTGGAAGTACTGACAATCAGCGAGATTTCACTCGTTCAATCTGTAGAATTCCGTCATTGGTTTAATCAGTTAGGTTCACTGGTTACTACCAGTAGTCAGACCTACGCGTTGACCGTGAGCTGGTTAAGTATGGCACTTATTAGCAATCATCACTTTTGTACAAACCTTTGCATTATCTTTCAAAAACAATGAATTCACAATAATAAATAAGGGCTGGGCTGCAATATAATTAGATATATTTCGTCTAACTGTGGAAAGTCCCTTCATTCTGTCAACACGTCGCGTCGCTCAAAGTCAAACTTAAGTCACCAGGGGTCTCCCCATTTTCAAGCGAAAGACATTATATCCCCTGATTATTGCAGCCACACCCAAAATATTTCTAAAATATACACTAGGACACAATAAAGCTCGTTTTCACTCATGCGAGATGCAAAGACGCGACCGGCAGCAGTCTCCCCAGTGGGCACCAAATTTGACGACGTCTTTACGACATCGTTATGACATCTTTACGAAAACATTACGACATCCTACGTCCATTTTATTGAAATGGATGCCTCCCTTCGTGAGGATATCTTGGAGGAGTCCAACCTCTGGACAATTAATTGTTCAGTTTATGGTTCACGGAAAAGGTTCTAAAGTTTGCTCAAGAACTAAGGATCTTCAATTATACATTGAACAAGTCAAAGCTGCTGACAATCAAGTAGCATATTGTTGAAAAAATACGGGTGCTGTCTGACGCAAGGAAGAGAATACAGAAGAGGGAGACATCGACCAGGGAGAATCAACAGTTTCTCGCTGACCCATCTCGCCTCTTCAGTGATCACCCTGTTTCTGTCGAAAATTCACCAAAGCCCAACGAGTCTTTCAGGGCGATACCATGAGCCCTTTGCTTTTCTGCATCACACTTCTGCCTCTATCTCTCGCACTACGAAATTCTTCTGGATACCTCTGTGGCGACACTAACCAGCGCGATTACCACTACATCCCATTGTGTCAAATTTCTCATAAACTCCCTATCCTTTCTTTCTAAGCCTGCTATATTCCAGTAGTATATCCTCCAATCTTCCCTACTTTCATTTCTCTTCTCTTTTTGTTTCCTACTATTTCTTATTTCTTTATCTCCCGATCCATTCTCTCCTAGTTTCCCGATACCACATTTTTTACTAACTCTTCCCTGTCCTCGTCCCAATTCCACCATACACCATCTATCTTTATTCTTCCATACTTAACCCATGCTCTTCTTCTCTTTTTCTTTCCTCTTCCGCTATTTTCCTTAACTTATACTGCATATTCCTTTTGAAAAATGTCAAATCATCCTCTATTTTCTCCGAGTTTCCATATAACACCCTCTTCTTTGTCATAACTTCCCTCTTATGTTTCCATTTTTTTAGTTTCACCAGTACCATTCTCTCCTCTCTTCAATTTAGGATCATTTGGCGACACCATTTTTAAATTATGGCCTCCCAAGTAACATAATAATTCTATTTAATGTCACTCTTTCCACTGATCTACTAAAGAGGAAATAATACCCTTGATATGTGGTCGAATGTATTTTTTCCTGATTTTTGTCATAGAAAATCGAAATTTTAATTACAAATTTTTATTTAGCAAGAAATAACGAAACATTTAATAATCCAAGCTTCAATAAATTACAAAAATTTAACAACTGGTTCTGCTATCAATTCCACTTATTTTCATTTCAAATAGGCCCTTATGTGTGAAAATCCAAAAGATGACAATATCACAGCCCTCGAACATTATATACGTTTGTATGCGGAGGAATCATTTGTTTAAGTACAGGGTTTTACTAACGTAAGCCTATTTTTCCCACAATATCCTATGACCTAATTATGTTTAGTTTACTCAGTATCAATATATATTCAATTAAATATAAGTAAATTTCATCCGGTAACGTGTCCCTGACTTCCTTTTTTTTAAATTTATGGCGTTATATCTTTTAAAATTACAAAATAAAATTTTGTTTCGTTTCCAATGATTTTTTCATACTTATAATCACTTTTTAAATATCCCCAAGGTTTATGTCATTCGGTAACACAGGTTTATTATTAAAAATACAGTATTTTGGAGGTGAGTTTATGACAAAAATATTAATAAAAACATGTACTTCTTACCTGAAAAATGCCTGATTGTTAGGTTATTCCCACGTAAAAATATATTTAAAAATAATAAACATATTTTGGGTTACCCTGTCATCCAGTAACACAACATTTATTTTCATTGAGTGATTAATTATATTGTAAATAAAAACAAAAATAAATCTCAAATTAATAATTAGAAATATGAAGGCTCTGAAAACAGATCTAATTATTATTTCAACATAAAAAATTTTAATGACGTAAATTAAATATTTGTCATTGAATTAAAAAAATTGAAATGTGAAAAAGAGCCGACTTCTTCATCTCGCTTAGGGGTCGTGCATATAATACGTCACACGTTTTTCCTTTGTTTAAATAGAGACGAAAATAAAATTGCCTTGAAAACAAAAGGGATACAACGATATAAACAAGAGAATAACGTGTGAAGTATTATGTGCACTACCGCTTATTATTATTTTAACACTTATTGTGATTAATATCAATAGGCAAAAAATAGAAAAAAATGTTCATAATTAATCCTATTTCATTACCGCTATATTCCGTGTTGCAATTTTCTTAATTCATCTATGTAATATCTTTGTTTTATCGATATATTAATGTGATTCGTTAATAGTAATACTTACAATAAATTCGGGTGCAAATCCCTACTTTAATAATTTTACCAATATCCTTGATTCGTTTCTAACAATATTGGTACCTAGATATGGGATAAATATCGCTGGTTTAACTATACTTTTTTCCCCATGTACATGCACTTTCATAGTTAATTTAAAGTTTATAAAACTTCACCAATATAGTGTATTCCGAAATAATTAAGATCCGTGGTAGTGAATCGCCCCAAAATAAAAAAGTCGTGCGTATATTTTCTCGAACTTTGCGCGTAGCCCCTTATGTGGATATCTCGGCCAATTCTTCGTCGAGTTGCATAACAGCTTTTGGAATTAATCAAAAATCGCTGAAAAATAAATTCTGTGTAAAATTTTGTAACAATTATGCAACATGTTTAGCAGTTCACTCAACCTGTAGCCTACAATATTAAATAGAGTTGTCTGGAAAATTCTGAACATTTTGATTCATCAATTTTTTCTGAAGATATTTAATTTATTATGTGCAAAATACTAATTTTTAAACAAAAAATCGAATCCTCTCGAAACCCTCCCCCGTCTCAGATTTTTGCTGTATAAAGTTTATTTGTGCAGAATCCCTTTTTTGTGTACTTCCATATGAGATTATGAGTGATTCTCTTTTTTTTAATGATAGTAATAATCTCGACAAGTTTTCATTTTCCGCCTTTTAATACAGCTTCAAGATTTCTGTAATTTTTTCAATTTTAAAATAAAAGAATATATACTTATCTTTTAGAATTACTTGCAAGTTTTTGTTTCACAAACTAATTTGGTGGTACTGATAACTTTGTACTCGGTGGAATTTTTCGCATCATGGATGTTTTGCTGAGAGAACTACTTATTTTTTTTGTTCACAAGAACGCATGATTTCTTTGAGGTCACTGGAAAACGGGTTCGCGGTGAGTGAGGGAGGGATGTAGCCTCAACCCCTATTTCCACTCACGCCTCATTTAAACCCGGGGACCTTGGGAAGGTAGGAGACTGATTTTACATATTTTTCACTAGAACGCGTGATTTTTCGGGCGCTCCTGGGAAAAGGGGTTCGTCATGAGTTAATGGAGGGGTGTGGGCCACATACCTTCCACCACTTAAACCTGTACACCTTTTTCTGGAGCCTCCCAAAAAAATCACGCGTCCTAGTGTTAAGCATTTTCAGTCAGGGACTTTGAAATGGTGGAAGGACAACATCCCTCCCCCCATTCACTTCAAACCCCCCTGTCTGGAGCCCCCCCCCTCGAAAAAAGGTGTCTTAGTGTTGAACATTTTCAATCAGGGACCTTAGAAAGGTGGGAGAAGGGTTTGAGGACAACATCCCTCCCCCGCACTCAAACTGGAACCCCTTTTTCAGGAGCCCCGAAAAAAGCCATGCGTCCTAGTGTTGAGCATTATCAATCAGTGACCTTGGAAAGGTGTCAGGGTGGGTTGAGTGCCACATCCCTACCCCCACTCGCAACCGAACCTCTTTTTCAGGGGCCTCCCAAAAAAAAGCGGGGACCATTGGAAAGGGCTCGAATTGAGAACGTTCCCGATTCGAAGTCACCCCATAACGCTTTCCAATAATTTTTGGTGGGAAAAAGAGTCTGGGCGAGTAGTGGTGATAAATTTTCGCACTACCATGCTATATACAAATGAAAAATTTGTTTTAAGTTTTATTTTCGAGTTTTATATTGTTTAAAAAAAGAAGAAAAAAAACGCTAACGAGTCTCTTCATATTAACTAAGAATGTGCAGGTCATCTATAAATAATGTTTAACTTATTCTTGCATAGGATATTTTTCCATTCTCGTATCATAGCGTGAACTCGCGGCTTGCTTCCTTCGATGATGAGCCGATGCGATGGTACTCGATAAGAGTACAAATTTTCTATAGCTTACCGAAAGGAGGTATTTACCGCGAGGATATGATTGATGTGGTAGAACGCCCACTGAAACACAACGGCCGCATTTCACCGGTCGTTTAAATTGATGGCCGTGTATAATTTACAAAATCAACAAGCCGTGACGTGCAATACCGGACCAGTTTGTGCCTGCTTAATCTCTAATTATGCCGCGAAAACCCTTTTATTTCGCGCCATCATGAGTCTTTGCCCCGTTGCCATGACGAACTTCCTTGCGCTGCTTTCAGTCATTATGTCCTCCTCATTTTAAAAAGTTCAACCATCGCATTACCCGGAGAATAAAAAAAAAGACGTTCTGAATCTATGTATTCTGAACTTTTTACACCCATTCTCCCATTCACCCATTTTTGCACTGTTAAAATCTTTATTTAGTCCTTAAGTTTTGTAAAATAAAAAGCTATTGTACCTACTTCCCAGCAGAAAACTTATATTCTGTCCATCAGGGTGGCCCAAATGAACAAAAGTTTCTTGATTTAAGGGCATATCGCCTAAAAAATCCCATTTGGTGAAAAAACAACTGTAAATTTTATTTAACTTTTGTGAACAATGGGGGAGGCTCAAAAGGGTTGGTAAGCGTTTAAAATTGGTATTGTCTTACATGGAGGATAAACAAATTTAATTATTCAAAATTGTAAACTAGTTAATTGAAAAAATTAAAACTAAAAAAGTGTAAAACTATTTAAATAAATTTTTCAGCTCCCTACAGTTTCTAATGGAAATGTTTTGTTCATTTCAATTCAAATAATCCCAAACATTATTTAGAAAATTTTAGATCTGAAACAGTTGACTAAAGACAGCCTTATGCGTTAATTAATACCATTTATAATTTGCTTAGGAGATATTTCTAATTGATTATTGATTATAACAAACTTTATATACCATACGTATAAAGATGTATGAAAAAATATTTATGAATACAATGTACTATATGGATGTTAAATAACACCATTAAGATAAAACAAACCACCCCTAAACGTAAATAATGCATATTTCGTCGTATGGCATTACAAATACGATCTTTCTACCGGACTAACGTTATGTGAAATTTCGTATTACTAGCCCTAGCACTATACTTGGCCGTTTAGTTTTACGGAAAATTCCGTAATACTAGTCAGTGCCTCAAAAATATTTAATTTTTTCCTAAAATTCGTAAGCAGTCGTTGGAAAAGGTAAGAAAATAAAAAATACAGAAAAGTTGAAAAAACAGTCAGAGAAAATATAGAAACACCCCTTTTTGAAGAAGTATGAGGGCTGGGAAAGAGTAGTGAAATTGTGGGTGGAGTAGGGAGAATTCTGTAAGGGGAAATGGAGGGAGGGGTAGGGAGCTGAAATGATTGGAAGGGAAATGAGGGGAGGAAAGTAGTGTTAATGAGGGGAAATGAGGTTGGCAGTGAGGGATATTGATATAGATAATGATAATGTGTTATTTGGGGAAGTGAAGTGAGGAGGAAGTAGAGAAGGAAGAACTTGGGCTAGGGAGGGAAAGCGAATGGTGTCTTGAGGGGTTGGGTAACGTAGGGGGAGTCGGGGTAGGAAAGTATGGGAGGAGGAGGTTTGAACGAGTTAATTAACGTCTTAATAGACTACAAACCCCTTTTTTGTAGGCCTGCGGCGCCTACTTTGACTAATTTTTATAAATAAAAAATGAAAAATTGAACTCCTTATTGCCTCTAAAATAAAAATTTTCAAGCTTTTTGACTAAAATAATCCTATTTATCATTTAGAACCTTTGCATGTAACTCAGTTTGTATGCAAAATACGATTATTAATTTAAAGCTACCCATAAAATATATTTATTGTTCTAAAATTGATGGCTGATTTCGCTTGAGTGTGCTATCTTCCAGATAGATAACGTTTTGTAAATATTTTCTGATACATATCAAAACGAATTTCATGTGGAATTATTAAACCTAATTAGAAATATGTAATTAAACTTTAAAAGGGAGAACTTAAACTACTCTTGCTTTTTACAAGAAAATGCGTTATATAAAAATATTTTGATTTAAAAATAAAATCATTTGCCTCAAAATACTTAAAATATTTGCATTAGATGTTGTAGCGAGCTCGAAAGTTAATCTTTTGATTATAAAAATGAGTGTTTTTTAATTTCTGTAGGTAATTTTTCAACTTTTCTCTACTTTTTATTTTCTTCACTTTTTTCACCATTATTTATTATATTAAAAGGAAAGTATAATTATTTTATGTGTCATATGAGAAATCACGAATTTTTCACGTTGGTGGGTAGTTCATTCCATCTTGAGGGTATTATTTAACGTACATATAGTAAATGGTATTTTTAAACACTTTTTTACAAACATCTTTATACATATTTCATATGAAATTTGTTACATTAAATAAGAAATCTATCATTGAAAGTTTAAAAAGGGTAGTTTTTTATCCTTGAGAGTGTCCCTTGTCAACTATTGTATAACCAAAATTTTCTCATTAATTTTTGTGATTATATTTTACTTTAAAGAAGCGGCCGATTATTTTTTCGCTAAAGTACTCACAATCAGTACTGAAATACCAAAATGTAAGCTGTTATTCAACTACTGTGAACCATTATGTTTCAATTTCGTCAAGAAAAAAATGTATGAAAACAATTAATTACCAATAAAAAATACAAATTAAAAAAGAGTTCCTTGTCCCGTCTCTCCAGGGTTTGAGATGGAACGGACACGTAATGGGGTAAGACCGGACAGTTTAAATATTTTTTCTTCACAATTTAAAAATTAATTTTTTGTGTTATTTTGTGTGGAATAATGTTATTTATAATTTTGTTGTTGTATAAATCATAACTAACACTTACATTTTTTAAAAACGACGCAACATTTAATTTAATTAATAACGAAGCCATAAAAATTAGTGTTGCAACAAGAATTTGATTTAAATATTTATTTTGATTAGAAATAAGTACGAATTGTGATATTGAAAATATTTCTGAAAATAATTTCACAAACCTTGAAGGTATATTGATCTATGTTAAATCTTTATTCAGGTTGGAAAAGTTAGTCTTCTCAAAATTAAACAGATTTTGATGTACTGATCCATTAACAGATAATTCATATTTAATAATACATTATGTAAAAAGGGGCGAAAGGAGCAGATTTTCCCCGTGGGCAGTAATTACATGAGGGAAAAATCTACTTTTGTCCCGTGTCGCATTTAGTATATTATTCCACTCTCGAGTCTCGACCGTGGCCACCTTTTGGCCCTGAAAAGCGGGTCCGGCGCATTTTTCTATAGCTTATTTGTTCGCGGCTCGAATTCTGATCGACTCAATTTTCTCAATTTTACTATCGCCCCGCAAATGTTACTTTCGACCGCAAATTTTACTTTCGCCAGAGTAACACTGTTACATAAGAATTTGAATCTTCAGCTTTTCTATACTTTTTCACCTATTACCTTCATTTATTCATCAAATGGAACCTTTTTGTACGGTGTCCCACAAGTCAAAGAAACTTTTTTCATTTGGTTAACTTATATCATATATATCATATTATATATTCCTATCCCTATATATTTGTTTGCAAAAATAGGTACTTTGAAAATTTCGATGATTTTATTGCTATCCATTTCTGTCAAATTTTCTTGCATTTAGATCAAATTATAAATGTTTTGTACATTCTTTAGCAGTATACAGATAGAACTAGAAATGAATAGGATGAGATTAAGCTTACAATGCATTGGGATAGAAATGGATGGAGTAAAATAGATTTAGAATATATCAGGATGTAAATGGATAAAATCAGGTAGATTTAGAATAAAATATGATTGGACCTTATATGAAATGACATAGATTAGAAATATATTAGAGCAGAAATGGACGGAAAGAGATTAGTTTGCAATAGATTAGAACAGAAATGGATTGAATGAGATAAGTTTTCAATAGATTAGAACAGAAATGGATAGAGTAAGTTTGGTGTACAATAGATTTTTACTACTATTGATTGATAATATAGTATAGTTTGGATAGAAAGAAATTAATTTAAAGAAAAATAATTAAAGGCTGATTCGGACCATTATATAATTAAAAAGTACTCAGAACCCGCTCTAAAAATATCTTGTTTCATAGCTTTGAGTACTCTTTTAAATTGTATAATTAACTATTCTACCTAAGAAACCTGTTTCAACTTTTAATAATCATTAATTGCTTACACAAGAAAAAAACCTTTTATGCATTTTGCCATTCAATTCTCTCAAAACTGAATACAATTTTTTTTTTCAACAGTGGAAACGGTAAACTCGCCAGCTGGAGTTCAATTGTTGGATTCCTGGTCATGATGTCTCTGGACGTTGGATTAGGTTAAGATAATTTTCTAAAAATCATTTTGTACGAGTGTTGTTATTTCACGCAGCTGGATAACGAAAACGCAACGATAACGACGTCGACTGATAGATTAGAGCTCCATTCCGATATCAGTATTTGTCTGAATGTTAAAGAGAGTCTGATTTGCGACATTTTTACGAAAACTAGTCTCAAAGATGGAAAGAAAACACAGTTTCTGATTATTGAAGACAAAATTTGGAGTAATTTTTAAAGTTAGGTTTAAAGAGCAGTTTCTCGTGCAATTTTTTAATCGTTGTTTTGGCATATTTTTTTACACACTACAAAGTATTCATCAAAATATTGTGCGCCAGTTTTATGTGCAGTGTCAAGAACGTTCATTGCGACAATTTTATTCATTATGAACCTTTTTTCAGTGTGATTTTAAATGTTAGAATTAGTTGGGGAAAACAAAAAATTATTTTATTCGAACGATAGAAAATGGACAGCAGCTTGTGTTAGCTGTACTGATTTTTCTATAACTGAAAAGCAATCTAAAAAGTAACACAATAGTTTGTTAATCTCTATTTTGCTCACATGATTCACAATATAGATAAGATTCGTTACCTTGGATTTACGTTATGTTTACTTCTCTGCAATTATTCACAAAAGTGCTTGCTAAAATAACATTCTGTTATTTGTTTGTACAATTGTGATCAATAAACAAAATGTATGATTTGGAAACATGTATATCTAAGTAGAATTAGATAATTGACGTGATTGAAATATGGTAATTTTTAATTTAAAGTTGTAACGCTTGATTATAGTCCAAGCAGATTTGTCAAATAAGGAAAAGATTTGCTCGGACAAAATATGGCTTTTTTGGTTAGTTTCATAGTTAGCGTAAAAGACCGCTGCTGATTTGTGAGAAAAACACTATTTCTCAAACTAAGCTCATTGCATTATCGGCGTAACCGTCGTTATTGTCAAAGTTTTGTAATTATTGCTTTGTTGAACGTGCACAATGCTTATTCCCAATGTGTTCGCGTTATATCACTCCAGGAGTAATCTTGACGCCGCACATTTGTTGCCAGAGTGTGTAGAGTGTGTAGAGTGTATATACATACTCGTATGGAAGTATTTTGACGAGGACTGTTATGTACATAATAATAAGTATTCCTACACTTACAAAGGCATATAACATATGTCCAATAAAATAAAGAGGTTATGCTCGTTCGTTCGTGTCTCGTTTACAAGAGTGAGCAAAATTAATAGAGACCTGCTCGAGCGATTGTGAGCGAGTGGAAACGATTTTTGCTACAGAGAGAAACGAAATTCAAGTGCAATTTATGAGTAAGCGTCAAATAATGCAGCAATTTTGTCAATTCTCCTATTATGGCTAAAAAATTTAGCGAAGATATCAAAGAAAAAACTAATAAGTTGAAATAATTATAAACCAAAATGGAAAAATCTCCCTTGCGACGAGATATCTTGTGAAGAAGTGTCTTTTATACGAAATGTGCTTTTAGAAAAATTGTAATGAAAAGCTTCGGTCATTGTACGGTTTATATTAAACCAGTTTACAGGGTAATCGCTGTCGTGAAAAAGAAAAGGTTCGTAAAGTGGAGGCCATAGACTGCCTTACGGTTGCGCTTATGAAATCGTTTTTTGCGAAGACATAAACGATTTGCATAGTGAGATTTATTGAATGTGTGAAATAAAAAAAAATGTTTATTATAATCAAAGATATTTTCCTTGAACTTTTTCATTGATTGTCATATTTTTTTGATTCTATGAAGTCTATGAAATTCTATCAAATTCTGGGTGAAGTTGAAACAAATGTCAACAATTGTGAAAGAAATATTACATAATAGTATTACAAAATGTTACCAAGTATTCAATAATACTCAAAATAATACTATTTTGTTTTATTTGCGATATAATAATTATAAATGCCTAGAGCATGTATCTGCGACTTCGAAAGTATGATTTTCGCAAATTCTTTATAAGCGAGAAAGTTTCTTTAAACTTCCAAACTAGCATCGTCTAATTGAAAAAATTCTCTTTGGGTTTATCGAAAATCTTTCATGTATAAATTAATTTTCATCCTTGAGAAAAAATGATTCTGTATGAAGGAGAATTATTTTGTAAATACTGGAAAAAGTGGTCCAAGAGAGAGTGGAAACAATGTCTGTATTTATTGTTTATTTTTTACGAAAATTATTGATACACTTTTTTGCATTACGTAATCCATTCGAATATTTGTATTACAAAACAATTTTATAGTGCGGTGCAGATTTTTTATCCAAAGTGTACATAATTTTGTAAAATATATTCCAATTGAATATATGTAATTACGTATTATATTCTGCGTGATTCTAATCATGATTGTAATTGCGTCTGTACATTGATCCAATTGTCTCCTTTTGAAGAAATAAATAATATTTTTATCTTCGAAATTTGTCCTTGTTCTTTACCATTTCATATTATAGAGTTTAACAATACTTAAACAGTTAATTTCAATTTCTTTTGTGTATTCAAGGCTATGCATTTAATTTGAATACGTAATTGCAAGATAAAGTATTCTTTCATCTTGTAGCTCCTTTTGAGATTTATGATTTTTTCTGGAAACATCAGTTCGTAAAAACAATTTGTTAAAAGGCCGTGATTAAGTTCACCGAAATTCGGTTTGTGTAGTGAAACTATTTTCGGTATTCCTAATAGGTACTTTCGTTTTCAAAAACCAAGTTTTCGAAAAATGTTCTGGTAAAAATGGGAACATTTGTATGAGATCTGTAAGACTATTCAGTTGTCCATAAGAATGAGTTTATTCATACCATTAAATGTTCACTGCGTTTGAAGCATTAGTGCAGAAATACCCCAGGCGGAAAAATTATACATAGTCGGAAATATTATATATAATTTTTTCCTCTAAACATCAACTATATACGTTTTTTTCGTATGGGATTGGTAACCATTTTAACAAATTTGCGAAATTACGAAGCTTATTTTCTTGTATTTTTGTTTATATATTTAAAAGTATAGCTTGACGGTTGAAAATTTTGTTTGCCATTTCATTGTCTTAAGCGTGCAAGTTACAAAAATATCTAGATACTATTAACTATGTGCTTTTAAATCTTTTAAACAAATCCGTTATTTCTCTTTAGGGATGTTTCAGTGATAATTCACTCCTTTAAGGATGTTTACTAGTTATCCCAAGCTCAAAAATGCGCATTGTTGAAATTGATTTATAAAATTGTGGAAAATATTATCATACTCAATCTTAACTACTTTTGGAACAGACCTGACGGCGATCTTTAGAAAAAAATATTTCAGGTTACAATTGTTTATCTAACAATAGTTATTTTGAGTTTCATGTTTTTGCTTTCTCATTAGGTAAAATTTATCATTCTTATTTGATGCAAATGTTTCAGGGCTTAGGTTATTCCTTAAAAGATTATCTAAATTTCTCTTGGGCACGTTTTTATATACAAAATTTTTTGTAAATAAAATTATTGACTATAAAAATAACAATTGTATAATTCCTGAATACATTTTTTATAATAAAAGTGTACCAAAGAGATTTGTAGAAAATGCTTCAAAGAATAAAATGAGTCCTATAACATTCAATAAGAATTGTAGCTTTTACCTAAAGAGAAATGAAAAGCATAAAAGTCTAAATAACTATTGTCAAATAAACAATTTTAACCCAAAATATTTTTTTCTAAAGTTTGCCTACATTTTTCTTCCAAAATTAGTGACGATTAAGTATGAGAATATTTTCCTCAAGTTTATAAATGATTTTTAACAATGCCCTTTTTTGATCTTAAGATAACTGGTGACCATCATTAAACTAATAATTATTATCCACGGCTTTTAACTTTTTCCTTGCATTAATTTGTTCAAGATATCATTTTTTGTCCAATATGCTTAAAATAATATAATAATTTCGATTCTTTAAGACTAATTTTAAATAAATTGTAAAGAACATTTCTGATATCCAGTGGTTTTTAACTTTTTTTTATATTTTGACTTTTAGGAAAGACCAAGAAAAAGGATTATTCGTCTCTCATTAGATTCAAGGTCAATAAAAACAAAAGGATACTTTTTGTATCATAGATTGAAATTGAAATTTCCTTTAGTTTATTTTCATCATTAATTTTACTGAGATTGACAGTTAAAAATATTCAAAAGATCGGTTTATGGAGATGTGGTACATAAAGAGAGAGAGAGAGAGGGAAATAATACAATTAATTGAAAAAGAGATTTTTCAAAATATAATAAATCAATTGACGTTTTTTTTTTAATTCTGATAAGAAAGAGTAATATTTCGGAATTCCTGTTGATTGTTGTTAAAACAATGACAAATATGTATAAGGGTTCTCAAAAATATTAAAGATTAACACATTTTCAATTAATATTTTAATGCGATACAAATATTTCCTAGTATAGTTTCTTATTAAATATTGCTCTGGTGAGGAAGCCTAAACGACTTCGAAACATGTTGGTCCTTGATAGTATAAAAAAGACGGATAAAGAATAAAAGAAAGAGAATGAGTCTCTTTTCTTTTTTCCTCTTTTTTCTTTTGTTATAAAACTGTCACTAATGAGCCAATTACACTCTTGTTTAGAAAAATACGTCTCTTATTTTAACTCCTTTTGGTAATTATGTTACACAAATTGACTTTCTTGAGTATATGTTTTTTAGAAAACTGATTTTTGGAAAAATACTTCCTGCCGAAGGAAAATAATAATTTTGTTTTAAATGTTTGTGAGAAAAAATTGCAATCTGTTTTAATTCAAGGGAAAACTATGATAGAAGAGTTGTAACAAAAAAATTATAACGAAATTAGTACCCAATAACTCACAAAAACATCCTATGCATGCGCGAAGAATCTAAAAAAGAAACAAAAATCTACGAAATTTTGAAGTTTTTTGATTGATTCTACAGCATTTTGTTAGGCTCACTGGCCGTACATTAGGGCGTGATAATAATGATGGAATAAATCGAATCATTTGAATCGAGCAAAAAAAAGTTGTTCTGACATCCCGAAGAATTACAAACAAAAATTTTAAATCGGTAAATGTTTTCTCTTTTGTTTTTAATTTGAAAATTTCAGTTTTCAAAATTCAATAAGATTACCCTATACTTGAAAATATTAATGCGAATTTTATGTAAATAAATTTTGGTTGTACAGTTTTTTGAAAATGTCCAAAAAACATGTTTTTTCAATTTCAGTTTGAATCAAAGACTCATGTGAGTATTTTTTTATTATAAAAAATTATCATTAATTTAAAAGCAATAAACTGTACCACGAAAGATAAAATTCACAATCAGGAAACTTTTTAAAAATTAAACACTGAAGACATTTCCAGTTCTACATTTTCAAGAAATTAGAACTTGAACAACCATTTATTTTGTTAATTCAAATTTTCTATTGTTGTCCACTTATACTATTAAAATTTTACTTATAACAAATTCACAATTTTTTAGCCATAGGTACTTAAATAAGAATTTTCGAATTTAAAAACCGAACAGAAGACACCTGTCGATTTCAAAATTTTGTTGTTACAAAATGTTTACGAACATAATCTCTAACATAGTCATTTTGTGTAACAAAATTACACAAAAAGACTCGAATAAATTATGTACTTTCGGAATTTTCACCCCACCCCCTTGTACATCATTTGAAATACAAGAAAATTTCATTTTATTAAAGTAAAATTAGCAATCATTTTTTATAAAAAGGGCCAATCGTTTTTTCCAACTACCCTTATGATGGACGACATAATTTTGTTGAATTTTCAACATCCCGAATGTTGAAAAATACCAAAAAAATTATCACCGAAACAGAAATTTCCCGTAAGTGGACGTGCATATGTGACGCGCTCCGAAGAAAGGAACATTATTATTATTATATCATTAAGCCGTTTCCCTTTCGGGGTAGGCGTGAATTGCTCGGTGGTAAAGTAAGTGGCAAAAATTCGATTTTGAGATTGTAACAATTTTTTATAGTTTTTGAGACGATCCTTCGAATAGCGCAAACGAAAATTTCTATTAACTTTAGTTCGCCTGTAATTAATTTTTAAACTTGGGGCTTTCCCAGACGCTACCTGACTCAGCTCTCGCTTCTTTCCCTTCTCCTGTAAAATCTTACTTTTGCCACTTAAGTCCCTTTCTTCGGAGTGCGTCTAATATATTACGTAATGCATTTAGAAGGATGAGAGGGTTCAAGAGGAACTTTTATGGCCCTTGTACGATAAGGGAGGGGAGAGGGTTCGAGCATCGTTACGTAACATTTTAAAAATGTAATAATTTAGAAAGAAAATAGTAAAATAATATAAGAAGGCAAGGAGGAATACATAAATTATTGATCAGAGACATTCGTGATTTACAATTTTTTTTAGTTATTACTTTTGGTCACCACAGAGGGGTTGAACATTTTTAAAGCTTGAAAAACTAGGTCTGTTTCAATCGGTTTAAAAATTATTAAGATTTTTTCATATGTACAGTTTTCGATGAAAAATAAGGATATAAAATCATATTTAAAAAAAATAATAATAAACGGACTACCCCAAAAATTGAAAATTCCTGAATAAAAATAAAACTACGGAAAATGTTTATTTCCGAAATTTTAAAATCCGAATTTTCAAATTCCCAAAAATAATTATAAAAAAATAAATAATAAAAAGACTTTCAATATTCGGCAAAATTATGTCATCCGACCCTTATGATTAAAATTGATTCTGCAGGTTGTATTCACGTAGTTGCAGTAATTACAGTACTTTAAGGTGTTAAAGACCTTATTTCTGATAAAAAATTAGGAACTCCTCCTGAAAGCTTAAGGGATGTACGGAAGGGTGATTTTGAAGAGTGTAAGTATAATGTAACAAGGGGTGGAGGGGGTAGAGTGCAGTCCTCTGGAAAGCCGTACACTTGAACAGCGGCTCTGCCTGCTGCAGGCTGCAGCAGTCTTGCGATGCACTTCGGATTGTTCGTGTCTACACGTGCTCTCGTGTTCTACCCGGCCATTTAATCGGTCGTAATAACAGTGATTGGGCGGTGGTAGTTGGCAGCATTGTCGGTATAAAAGAATAAAAACGCTTTCGTTAATGGCTAATGGCACCAGAGAGGGAGAGTTGTGGGTGGCAAGAAGGTGCGGGGATTTCTACCCATAAGCCTCCAAGGGTTATTGGTGCACCGGAAGTACCCGAAACTATTTTAATAGATCTATTCATTCATTCATTCTCAGCAATTCTCAACAAACCTTTTTCTCCCTTTCTCAAGAAATTCTTAAATTTCGAAAAAGTCTCACATTTCCTGGCTCGTGTGATATAAATGCTTGAATTTTTTTTTAATTTCTTGGATTAGTTATACCATAAACTATGGACAAAATGAATTTAGCTGAGTGCCTTGTTTGATAAAATTACCATTATTTTTTATAAGAATATAAATTCTCTCCATTCATTGTGCAATTTAATAAACCTAATTATACTTTGTATGAAAAAGGTCCACACATTTTTTAGAAAAATTAAACACTTGAACAGCAATTAATTAGCCACATTTTATATAATTTATTTACTTTGAGTCAAAAAATGTACGTCGTAGTCAATATATTTCTTTCCAATTCAAGTTTGATAATTGAATTGATGATATTCCAAACAAACAGAAACAATTATTATCTCAATTTTTTCGAAAAATGAATTTATCACGTCTTGTTCGCTTACTCTTCAATTAAGATAGTATATTTTGAAATGCTTTAAATCTTGTGTAAATAATTTATTTATCAATCATATCGACATGGATTCCATGAAATAACAAATTACACTAAATTACGATATGATAACTTTATTATGTAGAAATTATGCGTTTATTTACGTTCTTCTAGAACTGTTAGTCTTACTAATCTGGTTTAGTTTATCACTATGACAACTTGATTACAGAATATTATAATGATAAAATTAACCAGGCACTTCGTCAATGAAAAATGCATAGAACAATATTGTATTATGCTATTTTACCAAAATTTTCACTGAAATATAAAATGTGGGCGCCCTCGTGAAAAGAGCCCTTATGGCCGGTTCTAGTTTAAGAGATTATTAAAATTAGTCTTTTCAGGTTTGAGTTGTAGATGATACTAGGACCTATACTGAATCTATTGTCACTGTACTTATGCCTCGAAAGCAAACGGAAGTGGGTATATTTCATGTTCGAAGAAAAACTCGGCAACTCATTTTTAAACCTAAAGGGTTCACCTTGTACTTAAAATGCCGGAAATTTACCCGGCTTTGTGATCCTATAAGTAACTCCATATCAACCATAAAAGGCCCTTTTCATGCGGACACCCACAAATATTCTTAATTCTTTGTTTTTCAATCATTATGAATTAAACTGAAGGAAATTTCTACGTTCACCGAAAATCGATGAGCGTAAACCTAATATTTTCGGCACTCCTTCCGTAAATGGAAATATTTATTTACGTATTTTACAGAGTCTTCTATGTAGAAAATCATAGCTACAGTTGACAAAGTTGACACAATGAGTACACGAAGTAACGTTTGAATTTATATGGCTGCTATATCAATAACGAGTGACAGTAATTGGTCGACTAGAACTTACGTGGTAGTCTTAGAAAATATTCTTATTAAAACATTTTATTAAAAATAAAAATTCTTGAGTGTATATTTAATATTTATAATAAAAATAATCACCTAAAAGTATAATAACTGAAGATCTACAGAGATAAAATACTTATAAAAGTTAAAATTTAAATTGCGAAAATTCTCTTGATTAGGTATTTCCAGGTACTTTTTGGGAAATTTGGTCGTTAATTGTTCAATCAAGTTTCTTAAAACAAATATATTATTTATAAAAAAATATATTTTAAAAAATATTTTTCAGAATATTTGAATCAAGACTTTTGTTTTTGACCAAATTCATTTCAATCCATGCTCAAAGTCTCATAATCATTTGCCTTTCATATTTGACTAGAAATGGTTTTTGACAAAGTTATGAGTATTTGAATGGAAAAGGATTGAAAATACTGATTATGAAAAAAATTTCAACATTTTTGTTAGAATTTCTCGTCCTCTTTCGAAATCCGTCCGAAAATATTCCATGACAGTCTGCCTCGTGTCTGTATCTTAGAAAGACGAGCTAATTTTTTTTCGCCTGAAAAACGAAAATTCAATTTTTAGCCAAAACGACGTAAGCTGCGATAAAATTCAAAGGAAAAAATTTTTTCTGTAAAAACGTTAAAGGAAAAATATCTCTTGATACTTATTTCTATTTTGTGTTATTTTCGAGACTTTTGCGAACATATGCATAAAATTCTTTGAAATTAATTTTTTCTCAACAATACAATTTTATGGTGTTATCAAAAATAAGAACGTAATTTAACAGTTTCAACAACTTTTATATTAAAATATTTTCTTCAAAGTTGATAAAACTGTTAAATTAAATCCTTTTTTATTTTTTATGACACCAGAAAATAGTATTGTTGAGAAAAAATCAATCTGAAAGTATTTTATAAATATTTTTGCAAAAATTTCGAACTTTTTTCGAGATACAGATTGGTTGCTATTACTTTTTTTGCACCTTGTGCCGTTTTGGCAACAAACGTGAATTGACAACAAAATATCTCTTCTCTCCAACGAATCTTAGATGTATCTAGAAAAAATTAAGGAAGAAAAACGTTGGGGTTTTGGAGTAAATTAACTTTAAATATTTTCACAAAAAGCCGTCACCATTTTGTCAATTTTAGACTTTTTTTTTTAATTTATCAACGATTTGAAATGAATTCGTTCTCAGCTTAAAGCGTTATAAATAATTAAATTTGCATTAAAATTGAAATATTCGCAGTTATATATCTCAGCACCTATTGGACCGAAAAATAAAAAAAAATGCCAATTGATTTTCAGGACATGTACTCCAATATGTATGCCAATTTTGCTGAAAATTTAATTGTTTATAACGCTATAACTTGAAAACGGTAAATTGTCCAAAAAAGTGCAAACAGAAAAAAGTTTTATCTTGGTTCAATCATTCTGAAAAATATTATTTTTATATATAACGTATTTGTTAAAAAAACTTGTTTAAACAATTAAGGAATAACTTTTCGAAAAAGTGCATTTGAAACGAAAGTTACCCTCTAGATCTCTCAGCATGTCAGTGGTGACTGGATTATACGGAGTATAATTTGAAATGTTATAGCAATTGGCACCTCCATTTTTCTTTATTCTCATCAATAGAATCATATTAAAAGAGAAAATTTTTATACAAATTACTGAGAAATTATCAACATCTTCAAAACTAAATGTCCCCATTAAAATTTGAGGCCTTTCCCACATTTTCCCCTGTGGCCAACGAACTTTCGTCGAAACATAATCAGTGACCTCCAACGTAAACCGGAAGTCGTAGGAAGTAGTCAATTGCATGACCAGTATTCTATAATCTATATCTATAGTAATACCCATAACTAAGAAAGGAAAACGACGTTTTTTCTATGTCATAAAAAATTGAGAAATTCTCAACTACTCTTGTTTTTCATTTATTTACAGAGTCCATAATTATTTTGTATCTCGCATTTTATACAGTATTATTTTTAGTTTTCAAATTAAAATATGTACAGTAGACAATTTTTGAATTATTAAAATAATTTTTTATGAAATGAGGAAGAAATATTCAAACTTTTATAACTAAACTTTATTCCTGTTGAAACATAATATGATAAATTGACAATTTCAAAGGGATTTAATTTGAAAGCGACTAAACACCAGCCCTTTTATTAAAATCAATTTTTTCAACTAAGTGCATGTCCTCAAGTAGGATATGCAATTCGAAGCACTTTGCGCGATTACAGAATTTTAATTACGTCAAAGTACAGAAAAGTTTTGTAAATTAAAAAAACTTTCGTCTCGCAAATTTGGTAAACATTCTCGATACTACTTGATATTTAAGACCTTGCTTTTCCTTTTTTTTCATAATATTAATAATAAAATAAGGTGAAATATTGATAAGCACTGACGAGAAAAATATGCAAGTGAATTATTATTTTGTTGCATAACTCACATTTTTAAAATAAAATAAATATTTATCGTTTCTAAGTCTCACATCAAATTTTATTTTACAGCTTGACTAATAACTTTGTAACTTAAAAAGTGCAAAACTGTTCAGTGAAACCTAAATATGATTAATCTTGAATTCATTAAAATTTTCAGCGTTAAAAATTATTTTTAAAAAAGTTCAGGCTCAAAAATGACAAAATAACAAATTTGAATCGTTTACAAATTTAGCAAACGCTCAACTAACTCAATTTCAGTCAATTCAATTCAACGTATTTTAAAATTCCAAATTGAAGTATTTAAAGTTAAAAATATTAATTTCTGAATTCTTATGTGTTGAAAAATTCAATACTGCAACATTCGGAATTATAACATTTTACATTTTAAACAATTTATAATTAGAGCCGTACAGGATAATGAAGAATTTCAAAAATGAACAATTATACTTATAAAGTGTTAGAAACTGTAAAAATTCAAAGAGTTAAACAGTTAAACAATACGCATTTGAAGCTTTAGTAAGTTATTTAAATTTATAATCGTCTGATATTGACTTACTTCATAAAGTTTGTAAATTCTGGAAAATCTTCTGAATTATTAAGAAATTTTATGCAATATTAAAATGTTCTATAGCCTTTGGAAATTTTTTAGAATTAACTAAATGCAATCAAATATTTCAAAATTATTTCTGATATTTCTTACTACTTACTACTTCGTATTCCTTAGCCAGAATAAAAAGTTGACTTAAAAAAATGTTTTCCTGTAAAGGTTTTTGTTTTTCACTTTAGATATATATATATATATATATATATATATATATATATCACTACTTGACCACCGAGCAATTCACGCCTACCCCGAAAGGGAAACGGCTTAATGATATAATAATAATAATAATAATAATATGTGATTAGAAAGAGTACAGCGTACATTTTCTTTAAATTTGGCTACACGTTTTCCTGATCTATGTACCAATCAATTAAACGTTAAACTAAAAAAAAATCTTTAAGCACTTTTCTTCAAATAAGAAATGATGTCAGAAACTTTTTTTAAATAAAAGGTGATTGCATAATGAATCTTTTTATCTATATTAAATAAAAAAGAAAGGTGGGTATTTTACAGAAAAGGGAGTCGATAAAATTGTCTTTTTTTATTAATTTTCGAAATATTTTCTTTAAAGTTTTATATTTTTTAAATGTATAATTTAATCTCTAACACCTTTAAGTTTCATCAAAATCCAAATATAGGTTCCAGAAACGTCGAAAGTACACAAAAATCCAACCCAAAAATTCAGTATGGCGTAACTCCCACAATTTAAAAATTGTTTCAAAAATCCTGTGGGTCCAAAATGTCTCCGCGGAAGCGTTTACATATTGCGTAACGTTATCTTCGACCCGGGCTAATTGGTCCAGAGAAACATTTTCAGCCCCACTGTGCGCTAGGGAAAAAATGTATAGCTGAACCAAAGATATTTATCCTTGATCTGGCCACAAATATCGTTGAAAATGAACCAACGATATTGGCATAATCTTCGAAATAAGGAGTTGCAGCATAATTTATTTTCAATATTATTATTAATAAGTCATTCTAAATGTTTGTAAGACCGAATTGAAATAAAAATAAGTGAAATTAATACCACAACTAGTTTTCAAATTTGTATACTTTTCCAAAACTTGGATTGAAACTTATATCAGTTCTCCGTATTTCTTACAAACCAAAAAATTCCATTTGACGTTTAAATTTTGTATGACATTTGAAACTCACGAAATTACATAGCTAATTTAAAGATATAAAAATCCACAAGTTGGAGTGAAGTTGGCTGTTTCAAAAACAAAGATTACTTTTTTCAAGTATATTTTAGCTTCGATTTGATTTTTCAATATTTTTCTGTTTTAACTATGCATTTTTCGTGTAAGATGCTCAAAAAGCAATATTTATTGTTTCTTTTTAATCACTAACCCCTTGTCTCTTTCATTTGGTTTAAAATAATTGTTAAAGAAACGTTTTTTTAAATTAATGCTTATAAGGATAATTAACTTTTGAATTTCGGGATTAAATACCTCTTATGAAATGAAGATTTTTTTTATAAAACTGAGATACATTTTTTTCTATAAATAACAAAAAAAAACTACAAAATATCATAAGATGAGACAGATCCACGGCAAGGCGTTTGCAGTGTAAATTGAGTGTTTCTCTATCAGCAGGGGCATAAAAAGTACCACGTCTCCATTTATCAAAAGTTATTTTGTTCGAAAGGAAAATCTAGATCTGCATGTACGCGACTTTCTTTGGCATCGATACTATTGCATAACTATTAAAAATATATTTATTTCGGGATATGACGTGTTATTGAAAGTAAAAAAAAACATATTCAACATCTTTTCCTTCTATTTATTTTCTTGAAAGACATCTAAAATCTCTAGAATGAATATTCAAGAAAAAACATCTATTTGCCAGATATTTATATTTTAACTTTTTTGATGTAATATTTTGCGCATTTTAATCATTTTTGGAATAAATAATAAAGAAGGTTTCCAATTTTTATTAAAAATAGTACTTTTAGAGTAAATATATACAAAAAAAAAGTATATGATGAAAAAATCTACAACTTTAGTGTCAACAAATTTTATTTCATTTGTTTTTTATAGATGAAAAAAATTGAATTTTTTATAATTAAAAAAAAGTTGAATAAAGTTAGTAATCTAATTTGTATTTAACTGCGGTGCAAATCCTTTTAGGACTTTTTTTGAGGCGCAAATGAACCCCCAGGCTACACGTGTCATTCAAGTTAATATTCTTAAATGACCTTTTCGGGAGTCTACCCAAATTAATTTACTATTACGGTAGCTTAATCTGCTTTCAATTTATTATGAGAACAAAAATATTGGTAACCTTATAGCACGAATATTTGAGATAGTAAAAAAATTACATCTCCAATACTAGTATACTAATAATAGGAAATTCTATTTGAATAGTTTTTCATAGTAATCGCTAAAATTGTCTTATTTCTCCCATATTCATAAAGTTCTGAAGAATAAATAACCACGAAGAGTATAATTCCAGGTGAATACAGTATATTTCGCAAAATCGAAGTCTCGTCTCTCATCGCAAATAATTACAGTATACAACACATCAGGCCTTTTAATAAAAAGTAAATATGGAGGTTAATTGTAAAAAGCCAACATTTTTGTACAAATTCATTATGAAAGGCCTTACACCCTATCTTCCATAATACATACGTTCCTACATTTTATTTTATTCCATTTGCATTCACAGTGTGTTCATTTGTGTAATACGTTTATAAATATCGAACTTTTTTTCAATTAGAACATAAATATAGAAGCCCACAATATTTATATTCATCCACAATGTAGCACTATACTTAAAAAATTATCGTCTACAAGTCGCATGAATATTGATTGATAGGAATCACTTAATTTAAATGATATTCATTACTCGTTGTCTCAGGCTGAATATGAGTACTCCATTTTTCTCAAAAAAGATTAGAGAACTTTTAAGATTGCAACATTACATGTTTTGTAAAACTTTCGAAAAATCTTACTGCAAAATACTAACATGATTAGTCTACATTAAATAATTCCGTGATTGGTACCGTCATTTTGATTTTTAGCTTAAATTGTATTTGTACGAACTGTAAATATCATTTGAAGGTTCATCATTCATTATTAGCTACACAGTTCATAAAAATTGAGTTGTAGATATTAAATTACTGACCATTTATTTTTTCTTGGTGATAATTTCCATTAGATCATATTTTTCCACTTTCATTACAAAAATATGTTGTCACTGCTTACACAAGAAAAAAAAGATATCGTATCGTTAAAAAATGAATGGCACCTTTATACGTAACGCGAAACATGAGTATCATAAGTATCTCCAATCTGTAACGGAACTTCATTCAGAATCATATTACTTTAACAATTCTGTTTTGTCACCAATCGAAAGTAGGAGCATATCCGTTTTCAACATCATCTGCTCCGAAATCAATAGAATTAGATTGCCTCACTATTCTTTACAAAAGATTGTAAGACAAGTGCTAGGTAAACACTATGCAAGAATAGTATAAAAAGTAGCCAAACGTATTACATTGTAGAAAAGTGCGTGTGATGTGTTCGTGAAGATTCAAAATTTCAACTCGTTTACTGCGTTCCGACAATATTCTTTTAAACCTGCCAGATTGTCTGGCTGATACACTCCCCTTTCGGTTATTATGCCTGCAATAAGCTCAGCTGGTGTTACGTCAAAAGCGGGATTCCAGCATTGAATTCCAGAAGCTGCGATTCTTTGGTTGTTGATGTGCGTCATTTCTTCTTCGGGCCTCTCTTCGATTTTAATATGATCACCACTGGTCGTGCTGAAATCTATAGAGGTGCAAGGCGCTGCTACATAGAATGGAACTCCATGATATTTCGCAATAATTGCTATCTGCAAGCACGAAAATTGCCGCCTTGTAGCCTCGAGTAATCCTCGTCAGGTTCAATTATAAATTGTTTTAAATTGAAAACAACAACATTATTTGGGATGGAAGCGGTGAAAACCATGAAGTCGCAGACAGGGTTGAGGATTATGAACGCAATTGTACAAGCAGAAAGTATTATGAACATAAAACTATTACATTATTTTCATTTCATCTTTTCTTTTAAATTATTTTTTCAAAGTTTCGTGAGTGACATCTAAAAAGTGATTAGTTGCCTAACAATTTATAATTTTAAGAGTAGCGGCGATAAAATTAACGTGTTAATTTCAGACAATCCTTTTTTAATCTAATAAGCAGTTGTAATGAGTGTACCTACTACAGTCGCACAAATTAAAACTTTGATCTGAGCATTGCGAGATTTGATTCCAGTGATTTATATTTGGTCAAATACATTTATGAAAATAGTTTACGTGTCAACGCAATATACAGGGCTCAGACTCACATCAGAAATAAAAAATATTGTAAATAGTGTCATAAATTTTGAAAAATATCAAAGCAAAGTCGTGTCATGAAATGTTTCAAACAATAAACAATAAACAATAAAATGTATAGAAATCATCTCAGATCGACTAGAATATGCTTTTAAAAAAGTTGCATAAGTGGCATAAGTCACATGCAATTTCGAAAAATGTATTTCTCTAGGAATACGATAGTGAAATCATCAAACGTTATTATATAAAAAATATATAAAATAATAAACAATATGTAGTACCTTCAATCTTCTTGTTCCTAACATAAAATTCTATGGATTTGCAAATTATATTTGCATAAATTAAATTCATTGTTAAACCCATTACATGTTTTGAATTTCTAAAAGACTTTATCATCAAAATTACGAACCTGATTCAGAGAAGTGCTATTTTGAATTTCGTTATCATTTGATGAGATTTTAAATCAAAGTTTTTTATCACTTTTTATACCAGGGAAAGAATTTTGATTTCTAAATTTCAGGTTTTTTTAAAGGTAAATTCAGAAAATTCGTAACTTTAAGCTGACAGTTACATTCCACATAAGTTTAGAGACTTTTCAAGAAAGAGAGAAATATAATTAATAAATAATTATCGCACAAAAAATGAAACTAATTAAACTCTGATAAGAAATATTTGCAAGGATAAAGAAAATCTTTGAAAATTCCTACTTGACTAATGCCAATTAAATTATTAAATTCCTTCCAAACACAATAAACTTAATTTTGAAGTATATTTAAATCCCATGAATTTCTGCATACTTCGAATTATTTAAAAATAAACTAATTTTCAATTTTACGGACGGCTATACCCTAATTATTCTTCAATGAAAAGACGCCTAAAATATTTATTTCTAAAAAGTTAAACTTATGAACTTGTATTATTTTCAAATGAGGCAAGTTTAGAGTTTAAATGCCAGTTTTAAACTTGGCTTGCCTGAATATTAAATTTTTTGTTCATCAAAGGTTCTTTCAGTTTGGAATCATTTGTAGGTTCTATTTTTGTTGTCGTAAATTTAACATCTTGCAAATTCGAGATATTTTAATTATATGTTCCGTTTAATTTCAAATTCAGTCTTTCCCAAACTCAAATTTTTTCTACTCAAATTCTTATTAATTAGGAAAGGATTTCTTATTTGAACAATTTTAAAGACAAGAAACTTTAAAACTTAAATTTTTTATTTTCATAAAGGATGGATTCTTTTATTAAGCTTTGCTTATGCTTCAAACCATTTATATTCAAATATTACTAAATTTGGAACTTATTTATTTAAAAATTGTACAATAGGCTTGTTGCATGACTTACAACAAGCGAATTTTTTTATAAGAAATGACCTATTCTTTATACTGGTAAAAGAAAATGTGGTTTAAATACTTTATTTCGGAGAAAATTGAAGAAGAAAAAATTAATAATATTTTTAATATTACAAGGACCTTGAGATATTGAACCGCTTCTCCCAATCATTTAGGAAAATGGAAGTAGATTTTAACGGCCTTACTTGCTAACTTCCGTATCTTAAATCAAAAAAGTCGAAACAGGTGACAGATTTATTGGCGCGGCACTTCTACCAAGCCGTAGCTGTGTTTCTATATTTAAAAATGGACAGATTTTAGAATTAAATAAAAAATAGAGACTTCACAAAAATTCCTTTCTTTATAGTCGAAATTGTTATCTATTTTTATATTTTAAGTTTAACTTGAAAATCAAATCAAATTTTTGTTGCAATGAACCTATGACCTATTCCAAACTTCTTTAATTTCCAATACTTCCAATTTGATATCTTTTACCGTCGAATGTGATTAAATAAAATCGCTGCGTTTCAAGCTCTTTCTTTCTTTCAATTTTTTGAACAACATTCAATAAAAATATATCGACAATTAAGGCTTTCATTGGAAATTATGCTTTAAAACAGTCGGACTGAAATATGATTTTCTTCATTCGTATTTTAAATTAATATATATATATTAGCCTTTGGAACTACTTTCCGGTACATACTTCTGTACTTGAGATGATAGACATGCTATTGTAGCCGATCAGCGAACAAGTTCGCAATATATTTAAAGGGAAAGTAAAAAAATAGTGAAATTTGTTTCAAAATAGTGGAAAAATAACGAAATCGCTAAAAAATGTCAAATAGTATCAATAGTGGCGTGAGCTCAAGCCCTGAATCTACAATGATGCCCAAAAGTCATGCACGTATCTGCATGAATATTGTTTAAATTTAGCTTCCTTACCTGATATGTTCCTATTTTGTTAGCAGTGTCACCGTTAGCAACGACTCTGTCGGCTCCAACAACAACTGCATTGATAGTCCTGGATTTCATCAGCGCTGCTACCATGTCATCGCAAATAAGAGTGCCTGGGATACTATCGTGAACCAATTCGTAAGCAGTCAATCTTGCACCTTGATTGTAAGGTCTAGTTTCTGTACAATAAACGTGTTCTGAAAGTAAAAGGTATTCAAATAAGTAAAACACAATGTCACCCTCAATTTAAAGGTAACATATTTGAAGATTAAATCACGAATACAGGACTCGGATCAACTAGAAGGCTTAAAAATAGTCTTATTAGTCGCATAAAATTACAAACAAAAATGCATGGAATTTCGAAAAAAAAGTCCACAAAGAGTCGCAGACACTAAATAACTGAAATAATTACTTTATTTGATTAGGAATACAGAGTACATAATTCTCATTGGTTTACAAATATTCTTAACACAATCAAAATAAACTTTAAAGTTATAACCCATTTTTATAATATTCACTCAGCATGAAGGATTCTGAATCTGGGTTCCAAATATTTCTACCTGAACTGTTAAATTTATCAACTTGGATTATTTTCAAATGAGATAAGTTAATCATTTACATTAATTTTGAACTTCAGGAACATTCATTTCGAACATTTTCAATTTGAAATTATTCAATAATTAAGGCTTTAAATTTCAGACTATATAGTTTGAATATGAATTAATTAATGTTTCAATAATTCAGACTTTGCAGCCAAAAATGCTCTCGAAACAAAAAAAAAGGGTAATTTTTCACGAAAACAGGGGAATACATTCTTTTAAATAAAATAATTATCGATGTAATATTGAATTCAATATGAAACGCTTTAAACTTCTAAGATTTTAAGTCGAAATAATATTGCATTTACAACCAAATAGTTGAGAACTTTCAAGCAAGAGACGAATTTTTAACAATATAATTAAAGTTTTAGCCAAATAGTTGAATTTTCAAACTACAAAGTTAAATTTACAACGAAATGGTCGAACTTTCAAACAAAAAAGATTAAACTTCAACCAAATAGTTGAATTTTTATGCCAAAAAGACGATTTTTTAAAAAAAGAGTTGAATCATCAACCTGCAAAGTGGAATTTTTAACAAAAAAGGTCATATATAACGAAGAAAGATTAATGTTTAACTAAATATTTGCATTTGAAAAATTCATTTTCCAGCAGAGACGAATTTTTCAGAAAAAAAGTGAATTTTCAACACAAAAGTTCATTTTCAACGAAGAAAAATGAATTTTCAACCATAAAAATTACTTTTCCACCATAAAAGATAAATTTTCAAGACAAAAATATCAATTTTTTAGAAGATAGTTGAATTATTAGCCTAATACCTATAAATTTTAACAAATACATCATTTTCAACCAAGAAAAATAACTTTTAAACCAAATAATTGGATTAAAAAAAAGTCATTAATTTTTAACCAAACGGTTGCATTTACAACCAAATAGTTCGATTTTCATTCAAAAGAGACGAATTTTGAACAAAATAGATGCATTTTTAACCAAAAAATGTGACTTTTCTACCACAAAAAAAATGAATTTTCAATCCAAAAAGATGCATTTTCTATCCTAAAAGGAGAATGTTCAACAAAGCAGTCAACTTGTCAACCCAAAAAGATGACTTATTATCAAACTAGTTGAATTTTCAACGAAATAATTAAATTTTCAACCAATTAGTCGATTTTTTAACAATAAAGAATGAACGTTCAACCTAAAAGAGTTGTATTTTCTTATTGGGTTCTATCAATTAATTTCCCATTTAAAGGGGAAAAACGAGAAAAAGGGGAAATTAATCGATTTTAAACTTTATCGGCTTTAAAATGTTCAACTATTAAAGGCTGCAATTTGAAAAAATTAAATCTTTAAATATAGATTCACAAAATTGGAAATTGTTCCATTTCAAACGCTATTAATTAAAAATTTTCTAAGTATAAAGTTTTAAGGAGAAATGATTCAATTTTAAATGTTCACTATTAAAATGGTACATTTTTTTCTCGTTTTGAATTTAAATTTTAATTTGTGATTAAAGTTGAAACTAAGTACAGCGAACTTCTTGGAAAATCGGAAAAAGTCAATTAGTCGCATTTTTCTTTTAAAAAATCGCAGTCACATTTTATCAAAAAAATCGAACAAAAATCGAAAAAATCGCTCAATCCGAGCTCTGTAAATATATTTTATCTTTCATGTTTTCATACACACCGATTCTTCCCCGGCCGCGAAGACATCTAATTACACCCAGGGCAGTTCCATGTCCGGCGGTTGCAAGGCTCCCGGTATTGCAATGTGTAAGAACTCTGACCATCGCATCATTTGGAACAGTTTTCAGAATTTCTTCTGCTCCATACTCACCAATAGAATTATTATCTGCAATATCTTTCCCTAGCATTGTGTCTATCGTCGTTAAAAATCTAAAAAGCAATTAAATGATTAAGTAAGACCTGTGATAACGTGAAAAGGAATCAATAATTATGTAACTGAAAGTCACTTACTCATCCTTCATCTTTCTAGCTGAAACTTCGTTGTCCTCGCTTAATTTATTAGCGAGACTTATCAAGTCTTGAGCAGCGAGCTTGATGTTCACAGCAGTAGGTCTGGCAGAAACTAAATAATTTAACTTGCCCTCGATTTCTTGGCGAAGAATCTTCTTATCAGTGAATATTTCGCCGTCAATTTCGGCAGCCAAGCTGAGACATCCGACAATGGCGATCGCCGGTGCACCTCGAACCTGGAAGCACATATTATTTATTTTTAAATATTATAGAAATACGTAAAATAATGTTAATTTCATCATTTAGCTTTGTTATTAATTTTAGTGTTATTAGAAAGTTGAAAATAAACAACTACTGCCAATTGATACGATATTATATTATAGCTTAACTTATTGGTAATATAGCTTTTAGGTAAAGTTGAACATGAACATACGTAGCTAATAGTGAACATAAAGTTAGTAATAACTGGCTGTCAAACGTAAAAGCTATACTTTGGAGTACGAGACAGTGACTTTTATTTACTATTATACAAATTTACGAGAATTTGGTTAAGTATTTGAAAAGAAGCTTTAATTAAATTCCTATTAAAAATGTATGTTCAACCACTCACAAAATCTTGTCTTGCACAAAAAAACTATACGAACTAATGAAATATATTTGACATAAAAAGCGCTTGTAAGCTTGTATTTTATGATTACCTCCAGCCTTTAGGATTTATTCCTCATTTGAATAGGATTATTCATCTTTCGTTATCAAACAGTTGAGCATTTTTGACAATAAGCATTGGTCTTAAAAATAAAAATATATAAATGATTTTTTCCATGATTTATTTTACTTTCTTTCACAAATGTCAATATTGATTTAGTTTCAATAATATTGCTAATTAATTGGGCGGATAATAGGACGCAAAAATTGAGAAACACATTTACAAGACATTTTTAATATCATAAACTCCATAATACTGAGAGATTTCCTGACATTCATCTGTGTTATCTCAATGAGACTGATTTATTTAAATTCCAATTATGTCAAGAGTATACATTTAACTATTATTTAGTAATTTTGTGATCTACATTTGTAGTTTTGTTTGCAATTCTAGAAATAAATACTTTGCTATTTTACTAAATTTATAAACGTTTCAAAATTCTATAGTTTTTGGCAACGAATCTTATGCAGCTATATTTAAAGCTAGGTATCTGATTCTTATCACCAATTATCTGTATGATTAAAAAATAACCCAACAAAGTACGTGAATTGCACAATTGTCAACCAATATACGAAAGTATTAATTAAACAATTTATTTTTGAATGAAAATAATAGAACATATGGCATAATAAATAGATTATTATTAAATATATATATATATATATATATATAATAAATCTTCAGTAAAAATGCCTTCTCATAAAGCAAAGTTACATCAAATTTCGGACCGAAAATAGAGTTAAAATAGCAACATACTAGAGAAAATTGAGAGAGGAACAAACCAGAGATAAGAGAATAAGATATAATTTTGGAGAAAGATAACCTAAAAATGGAAAGTTCACAATGCGTCATATTGCGAGGAGGAGCGAAATGTTTCAAACGCATTTGAAATCACAAGATAGATATCATTCCTACCTGCATTCTGTTGATGACTTTCCAGCCATCCTCGACTCCTTTTACGGCAACGTATTTAGAAATAGCCGGTAAGAGAGTTTGGTCGAGAATTTCTAATTTTCTGTTTTCCCACTTAATCGCTTGAAGATTCATCTTGAAAGAACAGTCGTCACGAGGCAATTCTGCGGTGTTACGCAAATCTTGTGTAGTTATCTAAATTAAAAAAAAATAACTTGACTACTACGTTTTACCGGAACATTTGGCTATTACATATATCAACACGATCAACACATATTAAGTGGTCGGCCATACTGGAAATCGCGAGCCACGATCCACGTGGTCTTACGCATGGTGCCTTGCGCAGGTTTTGCGTTTCAATTTAAATGTTGGCGGCAAAAACGTCAGAGTGGACTTTTTAAAATCATAAAGCTTAAATTTATTTCTCAGAATTAAAAAACTAGTTGATTTTTTCAAACTACTTTTTCATAATTCTATAGAACCCAATGAGGCCTCGAAACATATTTTTTATTTTTTTATTTGAATTGAATACCCGAAAGTTTAACAGTTTTATGTCTCATCAAAATTCGGATAATAGCACTTACGCCCTCGTGCGCTGACATCCTTCAAATATTAAAAATTGCAGGAAAATTTTACTTTTAACTTCAAAATTGTAAAATTGAAAGCTTTAATTTCTACATATCATAAATCTGTAACTGTCACGCAAAAACTACACGACCAATTTCGATAGGGCCTTCAAAACTAGTTATAAATACATTTTTTAGGTGTTGAATAATTGTTTATTGAAAGTTTATTTCAAAATAAAATTTTTTAATTGAAAGCTTTCTAAATCTAGTAATCTAACTGAAAAATTTCATATTTACTTCCTTCAAAATTGTATAACTACATATCAAATCGAAAGCCTTGATAGTTGCATAATTTTCAGTTCAAGCGTTTAAATTAAAGTTTTGATTAAAACCTTTGAAAATTGAATAAATTCAACATTTCAAAGCCTTCAAAATTAGACAACTTGCAAGCGAGAAACATTTCAAGTATAACCTTTCCAAATTTACATAGAAATTGATAAATTCTTATTTCAGAGCATTCTTATTTTCATTCAAACTAGCTGTAAAGTTTTTTCCACTTGGTGCTCATCTTCATGAACATATCTCTGAACATCTTATGTAAATTGCTGATATTTATTTTAATCTAATTTTTCAATTATTTAGAATTTTATTTAAATGAATTATTTCTAATTCACTACTATAAATAAAATGTAATTATTTATTAGTCAAATGCGCTAGTAGCATAGGTCAATCGATTCGAATAAACTTGAAGAATTCATGAAATAAATATATCACTACATATATCAATAAAATTGTAAAATTATATTTGTGTTCAAAATTGTAAATTAATCAAATTTTATTATACTTTGCGCAGATTCACTACATCAATCAATTCGCTTTTACACAAGGAATACTTTTCCCTCATCCGCCGACGTTAAATTACGGTAAAGGCAGGTTAAAAAGTACTTCACACTTATAAGGGGGGCCGGGTCACCTTTAGCGTTACGTGCATGTTAAAGTTACATCCACTTACAATAGGAAAAGCGTTGCATGGTGTGGGGGGAGGGGGGAGACTTGTCAGAAAAATTTTTACGTATTTTTTGAACAGTCTCTAATTTGGACAATAATTATTTGAAGCATTGATTTTGTAAAAATAATAAAAGAAGACAATAGAAAAAGTAATATTTTGAAACAAGCCTTGTGTGTCTGTTTCAAGATATCATAAGAGCTTTTCAATTTCATCATGTAACAACAGCCGTTTTCAATAAGTTACTCATGAAACATTAATTTGTAATTTTATATACTAGAAAGATTCTCAAATTCAAAGTTTCGAAAACTTACTAGAATTTCAATTAAAATACTATTTTGAAAATATCTTTTAGATTTAAAAACGTTTCAAATTTTAATTAGGTTCAATATGTATCTCTCGAACCTGTTCCAATATTCAATTATAGTCCGTTTTGTTCATGAAAGATTCCTGTGTCAACAAATTTGAAGTATTAAAATTTAATATTATAATATTAATGTATCAAAGAATATTTTGAAATTTCAAAATTGTTTAGAAATTGGAAATTCATAGTAATGAAGAATATTCATGTTCATTGAAAAGTCTATTATAACAAAATTTCTAAACTTAATGTTTTCTACCTTGTATTTGAATTTTAACGCTTTCCAATTAGGATACGTTTTAATTTCACAAAGCTTTGGCTTCCTTTAAACAGGAAGCATTTTTAAAAATAAATAATCTTCTCTGTTCATTCCAATCGATAAGTTAATAAATTTATCCAAGACCAATAAATTATTGTGATGAGTATTATTACTATTGTCGATTCATGCCGGTTCATTTAAGTCCCACAGCACTGCGGTTAAAACCTATTGTACTATGCCTTTTATTTTAAAATCCCGGTGAAACAGAGGTCTATAAACCTATACTTACTGTACATATAGGGTCTCCTGAATGATGAATTTAAAACAATAAGTGAAATTAGCTAAATCTAACTGTGTACTGCATACTCACGAGAAAGCCTAACGGATTTGACTAATGATTTATCAAATTTGTGATTTATTATTTGGTACTTCTGATTTTAGATTTCTTGTGAAATATGAACATTGAATAGTATTTCATAGGATCGATAAGGGTAAGTGCGATAAAGAGAAATATTAGAATGAAAAAAAATAGTTATTAACTTTTCTTATTACAGCATAAAGATTATATCTCTTATTCTTCGTAGAAAAAAGGTAGCTGTAATTAGTTATTGCTTTTATCAATTATTTTTAAGGAAACTGAGATGCTTTTAGGAAACTCCAATTTGAAATTTTCCTGCATAAAGCACCTTTTTTTGATTTTTTATATGCGTTGTTTTTTTTTTTAATTTTAATTATTTTTAATGATAAATGATGACAGAGTAATTTAAAAAAAGCGGAATCAGGGAAAGTGTCATCATGTGTGATGTGTATCTGTTATTTGTTTTTCTTTCTCAGTGTGAAATAAGAAAAACCTGTCAACAGTTCGAGGTTAATTGGAGAGATTAATGATAATGAACCTCATTTTTGCAATAATAAAGCACATAATAATAATTGGCAAATAGCATTTAAATAGATACATTTACGCAGATAAATAATTTTTTAATCAATTTCAAAACCACACAGTTTAAAATAAGCATAAGTTTTTCCAATGAGAATCAGTAGGTGTTTCATTAACAGTTAAGGAAGTACAATCTTGTAAAATTTAGATTTTAGTGTTTTTTTACAAGTTATCACACTTACCCCGAACGACAGAAAATTGAAAATTTTTGATTTCTTATAACTGGCAAGAAATCAAACAAGAATCTTCTCAAATATTTTAAATATCAATAATCGAAGTATGACTTTGTAATTTCGTATCTCGCCTACCCCCACTGTCCCTATTTTGAAGTGAGCCTTATATTGAAAACTGTAAATAAAAAAATATCTTATTTTATTATTCTGACATTAACATAGTAATGAAAAGTTTTCAGAAATTAGAGTATTCTGCAATACAAAATACTAATATGAAAATGATTCTTAAGGTTGGTAGGCAAATATATTCATTATTTTAATTTCTTGCTTTAAAAAAAGTATCTATGTAAAATTAATCTTATCTGTATTATTCTGCCTTCTATATTTTCCTACATTTTTGCTGGTCCCACGTCGATTATCCCTCGCAGAAACTGCAATCTACATTCTTTCGTTGCAAAGTAAAGAAATAAAAAATTTCTCAACAAAATGAGCAATTGCATTAATTTATTTTCGAAATTTGTATTGAAACTGATAGGAAAAAAACTTAGGAAACGGAAATTAATAAATGGTAGCACAAGGATTTACACAAATTCATATTCACTTTAATTAAATATATCTATATACAATATAGGTACATCATAGTACATTCATCGTAATAATAACTGTACAACAGTAGTATATATTCAATACTGCTCACAAAAATACGTCGTTATTATAATGTAGTTGTTATTACATGGAGAAGATACGATTCACGCTTTGGAGAGAGGCGAGTGGGGAGTTTTACACAGGGCTTCATATATTTATACATATAATAGTATGTTATAATAATTTGCTAATCCTCATAGATCGGACTGGGGATGGATTCTTTAAGGGCTTTTTTGGATAACATCGCATTGGCATGGCCCTATTTTCTACTGTACAAAAACAGAGAATCCAACTTCTTCAAGTCTTCTCAAGAAACGCACATTACTAGGTAAGTCGATGTACATTATTTACAAATCGAACCAGACGTTCGACTGACTCTTACATATTTTTCAACATTCATTCTTTTAAATCCTTGACTCAGGTTAATTTCGAATAATTATAAATTTTTTTCTATTTTGATACGTGATAATTCACATTGCCTTTTGAAATTTGATAAAAGAATTACATACTTTGTATATTATATATTGCTAATAGTATTAAGGGAAAATAAACAAATGAAACATGCAGATAGAAAAATAAATTTTGTTAAAACATTAATTTTTTGAATCTCGTAATTTTGTCTTAAGAAAGCACCTTTTTAAATCATACTCTAAACATCGATAGAGTCAGACGTGTCGTTTGCTTCAGTTTTTTTTACTCAGAATCGGCATATGTTCTGGCGTAGGTGTTCAGAAGATTTTCCTCTAAAGGCCTACGTCCTACGACATTACCGTACGACAATACATTTCTTTCCATACCCGCATGATCAATTATTTTTATTACACCGTATGAAGACGCTAAACAGGCATTGAAACAGATTTTTTTTCTAAATATCATTAAAACACTCGAGTTAAAAATGTGGTATCAATATTTAAAGGTTACATCACATGTTAAAACTTTGATTCTTATACCAAACGAGTATAGTACATATATACTCGGTGTCAAAAGTATATTATAACACTGATACGTTAAATTGTGTATTACCAGTATTTCGAAGTAACGCGTTACTTTTTTTGCAAAGTTAAAAAATAATTTGATTAACTTTTAAAATGAAACGCTCCTCGCAATGTTCTTGGAAAAAGTTTTTTGTCTATAGATAGCTTCGGAAAAAACTTTTGAAGTTATGTCTCTAGAATGAAAGGTTATCTATTTCAAAAGTTTCTATAACTTAACAAATAACAGAAAGGTAACGCTTGACTCATTTTTAAAAAGTAAATGTAACTGCAACGCGTTACTTTTGAGTGGTAACGTGCCGAACACTGATTGTATCATCCACAAACACATTTATTATTTGCCATACTAAATCATAACATATGATGACGTTTATTTTTTACACTTTATCAATAAACTTAATTCAAGACACAGAGGTGAACCGTCAACAAAATTTACGTTTTTTAGACGAACTGTTTCATAATTCCATTTACGTGTTTCATTAGATTATTTAATTACAAAGAGATGATAATAATTTTTTTAATATAATTTGAATTTAAAAGAATAATTAACTACAATTTGGCCCACCTCTGAAGCTTAAATTACAAATACACGAATGCACGCAGAAGGTCAACACTTTTTGCCGCCTCGTTGCAGAAATACCGCATTTGTATTATTTGTACATTTATAAAAAAATGCTGCGCAAGCAAAAGTGCATACAAATCGTAGAAAAAATATAAGCACGATTATTGATATGAACGCTTTACGTTTCATTAAGCTTTGACCTTCTCTTTTTTAAATAAGGTGTTTAAGTAATATGCAACTTCATATAAAAAGCGCAATTTGAGACTTCTATAAAATTTTATTCTAAAATGACTAGACGAAGTCTGAAATTGCTACAATAAAGTTATACACTTGTTTCAAATGCTAAGTATATGTTAAATTAAATCTAAAAGAATAAAAATGTGGCTTTTGTTGCAACAATTCGGCAATTTTAAAGACACTGCAAAGTCTATTTGTATTTTCGAATCATACTAAATCCCAATGTGTCCAATTTTGATCCACTTTTAGATTAAAATTCGACATCCTGGGATTTAGTGTGAGAAAATAAATCTTAAATTTGGTATCGACCTAGCAATGTCCTTAACATTCACTCCCAATAAGGTATATATAAACTTTATCAATAAAAGTTATAAACAACATTAATATATCAGCATCAGCCGTGAATGTCGTACGCTCTTCCCTTTAAAAAAGTTGTTTTTCGGCGTTCTCGCTTACAGAGAGTTCTCCCACTCTCCCCAAATCCCAAAACTTACTTTATTCTCTCTCGCTAACTGCTAACCTTTTAGTCAAAAGTTTCGCCACATATGGCGAAGCTGAATCGACTGAATACACTAATTTACTCTGACTCGAGTTTTTAATAGGATTTCAAACCACCGAACTTACTTGACGACATGGATTTGAGCATCGCGAGTATTTCTGATTTCATGTTATATACCCCCTTCATCGTGCGTGGTCAGTTGAAGTGTCGAGTGAAAATATTTAAGAAACTACATTTCATTTATTAATCAAACGGTAGATTGCTTGACTTTTTATTTGAATGACAATGAAACGTTTTATTGAAAAAACTTATTAGTTCATTTTTTTAAAGTGAAGATGGTTATCAGAAAGAATGATTGTAGAAGTTGAACAATTTTGTATGTTTAATACAAGTACTTTCATTTTGCAAATCACAATTTCACTCATGTCGACACTTCAATTATTTGCGGCTTTACTCTCGTGAAAACAAGCACCCAGAACTCCTTGGAAATTTGTAAAGAAGACAGAAGAATGCTGCAAAAAAACTGAAGCACTGTAAAAGACGAACAACCAGGGCGGTTCGCTTTTGTAGTCCTTACTCTCAGTTTGCCTTCTTCCATCGAAATGATTTCCGCGGTACGTTCCAGACTTCTGCAGCAAATAGTCGTGACTTCCCCCTTTTAGCCCTTCACCATTTACAAAACACAAGAACATTTTCTTTTTGTCAATGTTTATTTTTGCAGAAAAAAAGCATACTCTACGATTTTATGTGGGAATTCTAAAATAATTATAATTTTTACGTTGGCCCAAAAGGGTTAAATCAATTTCGAATTTCTTTTCGACGCTGACTTGGCCCAATGACAATTTCGAGTTTCGAATCCCAGTATGAAATCAAATCATTTAAATAATTCTAAAATACGAAGACTTTTGAAATAATATCCCTGCTGAAAAAGTTTGATAGGAATTGATAAAAAAAAATCATTCTTTCCAATGCGTTTTCTTTATCGGCAATTTCAAGAATTTCCTTTATATTTCTACGAGTAGCAAGCGCTTTGGATAGAAAGTCTGTCGAAATTAATAATAATCCATTTTAATACGATTCTTTTAGAGGAATCCTATACAATTTTATCAAATACTATATCCGTATTACCTGTCCACTTTAATATGTTTTTTTGATGGACATCAAATTATATACGCTATTCCACATTCCAGTCTACTTTAATACGTTTTAGTGATAGAAATGAAATAAAATCTGTCAAAATTTGTCGAGAAATCTTATACTATTCTATCAAGAGTTTCTCATTGAAATTCTATCAAATCTGATTCACTCCAGACATGTATCAAATCCTACTTATCAGAATCTTGGAAATTTCTATCAAATTCTATCCGTTGTAAAGTCTTATACTTCTCGAGATAAGGTAGATGCACTGGTAATCGTCACTGCATTAGTTATCGTCAGATGGCCCAATATTTTTCGTATAACAAGACTCGCTTCTGCCGCGTGTGATAAAAAATGTGATTTTAGATAAGTTTAAATATCCTTTTATCAAATTAGTATACTTTTTTTCGTGTTACTACATGGTTACGCGCCTAACGAGAACTAACGCGTTTGCATCATTTGAATTTTAACCGTGAATAAAAATTGACTCAAATCAAATATCATGTGAAGTGATCAAAATTCAGTTTTTCTATATCTGCTTTAATCGTTTAAGCCCTTCGTTAAAATAAAAATTGTGTTATAAATACAATTATAAGAATTTTTAATTTTCAATTTGGCTTAAGGTGATGATTACTAGTGCATTTACCTTATTTCTCGTATATCAACAGCTTTTATTGAAACTCTATAAAGTCTTATCTGCATCAGGCTTGTATCAAATCCTATTTTCCAGAATCTGGAAGATTTCTTTCCGATTCTACTCTGCGAAAAATCTTATACTTTCCTACTAAGATATTGCTATTAAAACTCTATCAAAGCTTATGCAATATGAAAATTTTTATAGAAAAAGTATAACATTTTATAACGGATAGAATTTGATATAAATTCCCAAGTTTCCGATAAGTATAGGATTTATTCAAAGTCTGGAGTGGATAAGATTTGATAGAATTTCAATGAGAAACTATTGATAGAATAGTATAAGATTTCTTTACGGATAGAGTTGAATAAAATCTTTCAAGATTTTTGAACATAGGATTTGATACAAGTTCTGTGCTAATAAGATTTAATAAAAGTTTAATGAGAATCTGTTGAAACAAAAGTACAAGATTTCTCGAGGAAATGAATTTGATAGAAATGTTCGAAATTGTGGAATATAGGAAGTAATGACACAAGTTCTTTGTGGATAAGATTTGATAGAGGTTTAATGAGAATCTCTTGATAGAGAAGTATTAGATTTCTCGTATAGGATTTCTAGATAGATAGAATTTGATAGAAAGGTATGTGCTGATAAATTTTGATTCGTGAAATTCATTTGATTGAAGTAGATATGAATTTTATCAAATGCGTTGATAGAATTTGGAACATGTAATTTATTTGATTCACTTTTATAGGATTTGTATAAAACGTGCTTATAGAATTGTATTTAAGTTCTACGTCTTAATAGATTTTGACTGAATTTTCCATAAGTGTATAGAATTTTATTTAATATCATGTTTTGCCTGGAAAGAAAAGCTATTAATTTTATAATTTTCCACACTTCTTTTCAGGAGGGATATTTCTAATAAGACTAATTTACCATTTTTCCCGTGAAGTCCTATTCATAAATATTACACCTTTTCTTATTTAAATAATGTTGGGGATATAGAACTGTCATCGTTTCAAAGAAGCGTCAGTCACGAGTTTTTTGTTTGCAAAAGCATGTGCGAAAGAGTCAGTATACTACTTAAATTTAATTATACATCTATTTACCTGCACAGATAATTAATTACTTCAATGTACAGAGTGCCTATATCACATTCGACTGTGACTCCCTAGATTAAGTTAGGAAACTCACATTTAAAATGTTACACATCTGTAGCGGAAAAAAATTGGTCCATAGAGAAATGAAGGTATATATATATATATATATTAGTCTTCCTTGGTGTAGGTGGACGCAGGCACACTTGTCCAGTCCGAAGCTCATGCCAATCGCTTTAGAGTACCTATCTACCGCCTCCACAAGGATTTTAAGGTCCAGTCACTCAAGGAGCTTAATAAGTAGGTCATCGTTCGTGTTATCGAATGCCTTACGGCAGTTAATCCAAGCCATAGACAGATTGCATCTACATCTGATGAAATACTGGGTAATGCACCTGTCTATTAACAGGTTCTTCCTGCAACCTGTCAGCCCTCTCTTGCATCCACGTTGTTCAACTATTGCACTCCATACCGGCTCTATAGATGTTAATATCCTCTCTTTCAGGATGCCAGTGAATAGCTTGTAGCTGGTGTTTAAACAAACTATGGGCCCGTAGTTCTTTGGACTTGGGAAATATCCGCTCTTAGGGATCAATACCGTGCTTTCTTCCACTAGCCTTCGCTGTTATTATTATTATTATTGTCTTGTAAGACTGGTATATTTAAATCCCGTAGCACGTCGGGGAAAACCTATTGTACTACGCCTTTCATTTTAAAATCCCGGTATGGGCCGGTGAAGTTTTTCTTTTACTGAGGTGGACTCAGAATCACTGTATAAATTTAATGTCTACCAGTAAAATCTGCGTCTCCATCTGAATTTATTAGAAGTACTCGCGTTTCCCTGCATATTTAGTCAGTGAAGAAGAAAAAATGCAGAAACCCAATGCATAGAATTCCAAGAAGTTTGACAGAATTTAAAATTATTTTAAGGAGTTCTATGTCAGTTAATGTAAATCTGACAGTTTCTTAGTATACGTCAGTTTGACATCTCACAAAATTATCTTCAAATGAAGTTGGCCCTATTACATGGAATTCTTATATCATCATTGATTTTTATGTTATTGATTTTGCACTTCAGATTAAAATGAGTAAATTTTGAATAGCGTCATGAAAAATTTGGAATTAATTACTTTTTCATCACTTAGTTTGTTGATCCTGATTTAAGAATACGTAAATTTCAAACGAAGTTTAGAATTGTTTAATTTTTAAGGATCGAAGTTTGAATTCGTTCATTTTAAAAGTTTCCAATTAGAGAGAATATGTGGTTGTCCGCATGGAAAGGGCCCTTATAATCGGTTCTAGTTTAGGAGATATTCACGTTTTTCTAAGTTGAGGTGAAAATTACTATTTTTGAGTTTGAGTGAGGAATGATACTGGGACCTATAGTTCATCTATTGGGTCTATACTCATATCTCAAAAGTAACCGGAAGTAGGTATATTTCATGTTTGAAAAAAATCATAACACGTGTGCTTCAAAATATTTCAAATTCTTCTATTTTTGCAGGTGAAAATCACAGTGAATTTAAGTATTAAGAATGTCAGGACATTTTCACTACTAAATCTTCAGAAATGGCCTTTCATATTAAAAGCCTTGATAGTCCGTTTTAAATTTAATAATTTTAGATTCAAATATTCCGAATGGTTTGCTTTGAATTTAAAGCATACAAAATTGTCTAGTTTTTGAAATTGTTTAAAATCAAAGAATATGAAATTAAACTATTTGATAGTTGCACAATTTTTAATTTAAAATATTAAAAATGAAATAATTTTGAGTGAAATGCCTCCAAAAGAAATTCAAAACAATGAACGATAGAGACAGTGATTTCTCAAATGCAAGCCTTAAAAATAATAACATTTTAGAACAGGCATTGAAAAGTATTTTTTTTTTATTTAAAAATTTTCAAAAATATTGTACATTTCAAAGTCAACTTGAAAAAAAAAACAATTTCGAATGAAAGGGTTTGGTGTGCAGTTTCGGAAATTAAAATCACAGCGATCTTATTATTTTTTTTCGTCAATTTTAAATTAATCTCTTATAATTGGTCGATTTTACTAAGATATTTCAAAAGATGAATGATTCAAAATTGAATAATATTTGATTAGAAGATTACAAGAATGAATAATAATTCTGAATGAAGTTCAAAAAATCAAACGATTTGAAATTAAAAAGTAAAAACTCGTGTTGTTTAAAATCAAAATAAACCAGAATAGAGCATTTCACAATAATTCTGAATTTTTATGTTAAACGCTGTTTTTTTTAATTTTTCTTATTTATAAGTTTTACTTTTGCTATGTTATGTAATAACAATTTAAAATTGTAGATTTTTAGAAGCTTTGACTTAGAAAACTTAAATTCAGTTTTAACTTATAATTAATAATTATTAATCGCTTTGAATTAAAAACTATTTATAATAAAAAGTTTTCAGTTTAAAATGATTCGATTTTGAATGCGTTTAATCAGAAATGACACAATTTCAATTTCTTTGAATTTTGAATAATCCAGAACTCAAAATACTTATCTGAAATAAACCAATTTTGAACATATTAAAATTGTCCTATTTGCGAAATTTTAATCTGAAATTAATTAATTTCGAAATTTCGAAATAAACTTTTTTTTCGTTTTAAACGTTTTGAATTGAAAATGATACAATTCCAACTCCTTTTTCGTGAAATTGTCTTATTTAAAAATTTTAACAATTAATTTTTCGGTCTCAAATACTTTCAATCTAAAATTATTCAATTTTAAACGCTTTCATTGAGATAAGGTTCAAGTTCAATTCCTTTTCATTCCATTTGAAATATTGTCCTTTTACAAAATTGTACCTAATCTAACATTTTTTTATTTAGAACATTTCCAATTCAAAATCGCACTGTACATTTTTTTCAATTTTAGCGTTTTCGATTTGCAACTATTTAGTATTGTTTCGAAAATTGGTAAAAATATTGTTCTTAACAAATTTGTTCAATAAGCGTTTCCAAATTGTTCATATTTTTAGTGTTAGGAAATAAATATCCAAAGATGTGAACTATGCATGAACTATATATAATTTTTCCACCTGGATTATTTGCATAAATCTCACAATTACGTATTTCTCGAAAATGACGTGCGTTTTACATACGTTAGCTGATTATTCAACTTTTTAATTTCAGTAATTTAATTCTCAAATTATTTTAAAGAATCAAAAGTTGTTTTCGCCAACTGACCGCAAATGAATATTCGGTTGGTAAAATATGCTCATTTATTTCCTTTACATATTTTTTATGTAACGCATCCAGATCACTTTTGAAAGTTGCATAAACTACCTGTAAAGTTAGAATGTAATTATGAAAGAGGACTATTATTAATATTTGCTAGGGTGTGTGAAAAAAAGATAAATTGGATTTTAAAAAATTTTCAGGTTTTCAATTTTTTAATTTTTTTTTTGTCTTGAATTTTTAATGAGAAAGCTACATTAATATTGATTGTTTCTACATTACATAACGTTTATCTCTGCAAAGTAATAAACTAATAAACATTCTTTTTCTAACTGAAAAACACATAACTTTTATCAAATTATCAAATATTCAATTTTCTTTTAATAATTTCTTTATTAAGAAATAAGTTCTTCATATTGAATTCTTGTGGAAGCGGAGGTTGCAGATTTTTTTCCCGTATTTAAAATGATATACTTTTTCATTTATTTCTCAATTACACAGCGGAAAGCCCACTAAATCATAAACATATACGTCAATGAACAATAGGGTAGTCCAAAAATGCATTGGAATTGCTTTCTTCAAATGTTCATGCATATCTTCCCTAAATTTGTTCGACTCCATGAAAAAATAAATCCATTACAAAAAAAATTAAATTTAGAAGTTCAACAGAGCCCCATAAAGTTTAACACATACTTCCCATAAGAAAGAAAGCCGTTTTTGGAAATATAATACAAAATCGTCAATAGTTGGTATATTTTTTAATATTTTTCTCTTTTTATAATGCCAGAAGGTTCGCGAAGTCAAGAAGTCAAGTTCAAGAATAAAAACGAAAATATCTGGCACTTACTTAGACGCTTCCCGGATAGCACAAAAGTTTCCCTGAACATTCCTGGAACATTCAGATGTAAGCTTCGGAGAATTCCGAAAAATGTCCCAGGAATGTTTCCGGAAGTAGTAAATGCCCACATGTCCAGGAAGATTCCCAGGGAAGGTTTCAGGAATGCTCTTTAGGAATGCAATTAATTAAATTAATTAAATTTGTATAATGCGAACATTTTCCACAAACATTCCCGGAATCTTCCTTGGAAACCTTCCTTGATGCACGGACAATTACCTACTGCCAGGAACCTTCGCGGAATGTTAGTGAAAAATTTGCGCATTGTATAAAATTAATTATTATGATGCGAAATTTCTTTACGAACATTCGCAGAATCTTCCTTGATACGTGGACATTTACCTACTTTCGGGAACCTTCCTGGAACATTTTCTCGAAACATTTTTCACGAAAATTCCGGGAACCTTACTTAAAAATCTTCCTGGATATGCGGGAATTTACCTACTTCCCGGAACCTTCCTAGGAAATTTTTCGGAATTCTCTGAAACTTACATTAGAAGGTTCCAGAAATGTTCAGGGAAACTTTTGTGCTATCCAGGTTATATCTAATTCCACCTTAAAATGAAGTCTCAGCTCATACTTTTCCATCTAATGATATACTACAAGTAAACGCATTCACAAACCTACCATCTTTTAGCTCCTCCAACTCTGGTATACCACTTACAGCAGTTCAGGCAAACTCCATTTTTCGAGCTGCTAACTTTTTTTTAAACATAACTCCGGAAGTTCTCTTCAAAAAACTCTTCGAAATAAAAACTAACGCTTCATGAACTGACGGTACATCTATAAAGATGATTAGACTAGCGCTTGCTGTAATTTTCCTCATTGTTCTTCATATCTCTAACTCTTTCCTTCAGGTGGGATTTTCCCTGATCTATGGAAAAAAGTGCTTATTTGCCCTATTCCTAAGATTTCTAGTCCCTCTTCTCCTAATGATTTCCGACCAATTTCGATACTTTGTGCTATGTTCAAGCCGCTAAAACGTATTGTGCATTTGCAACTCACGAGATATCTAGATGCAAATAGGCTACTCCATCGGCTATAATCGGGCTTTCGGGCTAAGCAAAGTACATTAAGAGCCTCCCTGAAAGTTACTTCAGACTTTAAAATCGCTATCGAAAAAAAGGGAATAACAATAGTTGTTTCATTTGATTGTTCTAAAGCTGTCTATACTGTCGATCACAAGCTTATTTTAAATAAATTTCGTAACTTTAATTTATCCAGTACTGCAATTGCGTGGTTCGAATCCTTTAAAAAAAACCGTTTTCAACAAGTGCTCAATGATAAGGGTGAACGGTCCGATTGGGTGGGGGTCAAGAGTGGAGTCCTCCAGTGCTCCACTCTTGCCCCCCTCCTTTTCGACAATGCTGCCGTCCAGATGAAGAAACTGTACAACTGCATTTGAAGCAAACCGAGATATTCAATAAAACGCGTTTGCATCTGCACCCTTTACCGAATGAGAGTTTTTGAAAAAAGTGCTGTTCTTGGGTGAATCGAACATGCTCTATTAATTAAAATCAACAAAAAATGGCGAATTCCAATTATTTATATGCGAAACTGTAGATATGCTAGATATTAATGCACAAAGTCGCCGATAATCCTTACTAATATAACACATCCGCGCAGATGTGCTGTCGAATACAGAAATCAGCCTTCAAGAACCTCCGAGTTTCCTGCTGGAGAAACTTAACAACTACAAATTTTCTAAAATCGGACTGCAGAAAGACCGAGGATCCTTATGAGCAAAACACAACTGCGCAGATGTGTTTTTTTTATTAGGATCTGAGGGCTCAGCACTATCCAAATTCCTGCAACTCGTGTGGATATGCTACAATTTATGCAGATGTATTGTTTTTTTATCAGGAATTCTTGAAAATCGCTGCAGATATGCTGATTGAGGCCTAATTATCTCGAGATTCAATTACAATTTTCAATAATGATTAGCATAGTTAAATTTGTCTTGTCATCAAGAATGTAGCCATATAAAAAACTCATTTTTGATAAAAATTTAGTTGTACAGTTCCTTCATCAGGACGGTAGTATACACCTCTGACCTTGCTAGAGATCTTGAACATTGTATGTACCATAAATACGCAGACGATTTTAAATTATATGTCTCTGGTCCTATCTCTTCCATTAACAGTTTCATTGTAAGGGTTCAGAAGGATATTTATAGAGTGAATCAATGGGCACTAAACAATAGGTTAACGCCGAACCCTCCAAAAACTAAAGAAATTATTATTGGATAGTCCTCCTCCCGTCCACTGCTACATTAGCGTCCGTCCCTTAGCTTAAGGTTGATGGCCTTGAAATTGCCTTCTTGGATTCAGTGAGGGATTTGGGGTACATCCTCAACCGTAACCTCTCCTGGAAAGAGCAAATTCTTGAAATCTCTAGGAATACCTTCATAGTACTCCGACAGCTTAACAGGAACAAGGAATCCTTGCAAGCTCAACTCGGATTCTACTTGTTAAAAGTCTTGTCCTCCCGTCTTTTGATTATCGGTGTATTATATACGACGATATCGCAGATGAACTGAATTCTGAATTCGAGCGAGCACTTAATGCCTGCATACGATTTATGTATGATATACCGAAATATGAACACATTACACTACATCGGCAACGGGCGGGATTTCTTAATGTGGTTAAGAGAAGTCAATTTTTTATGAGCAATCTAATTTACAATCTCTTTTTGAACGAAATCTCTCAATATCTTCTAGATCTCTTTGATAACAGAAATATGACTTTATCTTCCTAGTCTAGGCTTTGTGTAAAAAAAAACGGTCCTTACAGTACCACGTCATAAATCACAAAACGAGATACATTGCAAAGGTCTTTTATGGTGAGGGCAGCGCGTCTTTGGAATGAGGTACCTAAGTTTATTAGGAAGGCACCTTCGCCTGATCACTCTGAAAAGCTATTCTTCAACTTTTTATTCAGCACTGATAATTCGTCTCTAGAAGCTTCAAACTGGTAAATTGTGACTCGTTAATTTTTCTAACTTTTAGTGACTCATTGCGCCTCAGTATTATAACGCCTTAGTATTATAACAATTAAATCTTCCGAAAATTCCGAAAGTGATTTGATTTGCACAAAACTTGATACTTGGGGATTTTCGGAGTACTTTGTATTCACTTGAATTTCTTTGAATTCATAATTGATTCCTTTGCATTCTTTTGAGTTCGTTGAACTCTATGTAATCTCTTTAATTCTTGAGAATTGCTTGAAATGCTTTTAACGCTGTCAAATTCTTTTAAATTCTGTTAACTTTCCTGAAATCTCCCATATTCTTCGAAATTCTCTGAATTATCTGAATTCCTTGAATACTTCAAAATTCCTTGATCTTCTCTAAATTCCTTGAATGCATCTAATTTCCCTGAATTCCTTACATTATTTTGAAGTCCTTGAAATTCCCTGAATTGTCTGGATTCAGGGAACTCTAGGAATTCAAGGAATTGACGGAATTTAGAGAACTCACGAATTCAAGGAATTCACGGATTTTACGTGATTCAAGGATTTCATGGAATTCAACGAAAATTCCAGGAATTCCAAGAATTTATGGAATTCATGAAATTTACGAAATTTAAGGGATTTACTACATTCGAGGAATTTACTGAATTCAAGAAATTTACTGAATTCAAGGAATTTACTGAATTCAAGGCATTTATGGAATTCAAGGAATTTACAGAATTCAAGGAGTTCGCGGAATTCAAGGAATTCACGAAATTTATGGAATTCATGAAATGCAAGCAATTCACAGAATTCAAGGTATTTGAGGAATGCAAGGGGTTTACTGAATTCAAGGGATTTACGGAACTCACGAAATTTGCGAAATTCATAGAATTCAAGGGATTCGCAGAATTCGAAGTATTCACAGAATTCAAGGGATTCACAAAATTCAAGGGATTCATATATTCCGTGAGTTCCTTGAATTCCGTGAATTTTTTTAATCACGCGAATTTCTTGAATTCAGTGAATTCCTTGAGTTCCTTAAATTCCATGAAGTCCTTGAATTTCGTGAAATCCATGAATTCCCTGAGTCCAGATATTTCAGAGAATTCGAAGGACTGCAAAATAATGGAAGGAATTCAGGGAACTTAGATGCATTTAAGAAATTTAGACGAGTTCAAGGAATCTTCAAGAATTTAAGGAATTCAGATTATTTATGAAATTTCGGCACGGCCTGAGCTTTTAAGCTTTTTGTACACCCCAAGTTATAAAACATAATAAATTGTTTAAATAATTAATTTTATTAACTGGTGTTAATTATTATCTCATTAGGTAAAAAGTGGATAATAACTTTGAAATTTTAGAAAAAAATGCAACTGTCGATCATCAATATAGGTGAAGAGAGTTATAAAAAATAATAATTTGTTTCAACATATTTGAAAATTGTTAAATTGCATTGATTATTACCTGGCTCTATGTGAAAAATAGACAACAATTTCAAACATTCGGAATAAAAACCGCAATATTCTAGCATTATTCAAAGAGAATATTATTAGAAATAATAATAAATTATTGAAAATGTCATGCTTTTCAACTTGAATTAATTATTAGCTCACCCTAACCCTAATTGAAAAGTTCAAAATAAGTTGCAAAAATCGGAAAAATCACGACTTTCCAACTCTATTTTGAGTGAAAAATGCTATGAACAATAATAAATTATTTTAAAAATTTATTTGAACATAAAATTATCAGTATAGTGTAGTATTTGACGTGATAGAAACAATTTGTTAAAAAAAACGCGAAAAATCATAATTAGTGTGATTGACGCTTTTGAATCAAATTTACAAAAACGTCTGGTTTCTTATGGAAAATACCTGTTAAACTTCGTGGGGCTTGTGGAACATCTAGATATCATTTTTTAAACACATTTATTTTTTGTAGATTCTAACAAATTTGGGTACGATATGCATGAACATTCGAAAGACAAATTTTGGACCATCCTAATGGACAAACATTTGATACATATTTTTTTATAATAATTTAAATTGTCATGTGCATTATAAATTTATAAAGTTGAATCTTATAATTAACTTACTCGGGAGGCACAGAAGGCGAGTAAACAGCAGAAGATGGCAAACCTCATGGTTGAAAAATTCCTTTGATTACTATTTACCGGAAAAAGGAAACTAGAATTATGTCCCCTTAATGTGTAAAGTTGTCTTTTCATACTGACTAATTATCTCTCATCATACAGACGTGTTTTTCTGTTTAGAAATACAAATATTTATTCTGCGGCATATTCTTGATAAAACAGACTGGATCAGCAGAAGGTGACTCTATTAATGCATTAAAAAATTTTCAGCAAAATTATTTAAAAATAATTCCAAGAGTCACTTAAACAAATATGATTCAGTTGCATTTATAAGAAGTGGCACAGAATGAAATCTAATTCAAACATGTTTAATTTATCAAGTGCAAAACAAGTTCATTAATAATTTTGAGTTATTTGTAACACTTTGTGTCATTATTTTTATATTTCCCTTATCTTGGAATAAGTTATCCTTTTTAAGAAAGCTGCACCGTTGTCCCCTTTTTTTGCAATCCCTGATGTCCTAACTAAATTTAGAGGGATAAATGAAAATAAAAATATTTCTTCACTTCCATAATTCACACTAGTTATCTTTTGAATGAAGCAGAATTCCGTCGATTTCTTATAATTCACTTGCAATCTTTTGAATTATCATGAAATATCCAGGATATACCTTGACTTATTTTTAATTCCATCAAATTTTGTCAATCCTCTGAATACTTCCTGAGAAACGGAATTCTTTTTAAGGAATTTAAATTCATCCAGTGTTTTCGACTGAAGATTTTTATGAAGATTTTTGCTCATTTAGTAGAATTCTTTAAACTAAATTGAACTCCTTTAAATACTCCAAGTCTTCGCTATTCTTTTGAATTCTGTAAATCCTTTAGTTCATCTGAGTTCTTATAAATTCTTTGACTTCTAATGCATTCTCTATGATTCTTTAAATGTTTATTAACATTCTGAACTTTTGGGAATTCTTTGAACTCTGAATATACCACTCAATTCTTTCAATTTTTGCAGATAGATACACGTTGTTTTCGGCCTGCTGGCCTTAAAGAATTGACTTGCTTACACTTCGATTTTTTTACGAAATTTTCTTGAAACTGACCCTAAAAACTAAAATTCATCCGCACCTTATCTCCAAGACCGTTCACTCTTATCGCTTTTCCTTCCTTGCTTCGCCTCGCCTCGCACGCATGTCCCTACTTTCTCGCTTTGCCTCGTATTGTCAAACTCTGCCGCCGCCTCTAATACCTAATACTTATCTACTATTCACAATATTTACATTTTACTTAGAGGCCTTACATAAGTCACGTGGTTTCTTTAGGGCATGGCCAGAGCACAGAAAAATGCTTCCTGAAAACAATAATGAGTCCAAAAATATAACAACACTAAATAAATAAATTTTAACCCAAATAGTTGATTTTTGAATCAGAAAGATTAAGTCTTTACCCCACAAAAAAAAACAAAAAACAAAAAAAAAAACAAAGTACATGAATTGCCATTTCGGGGCATTCCATAAACCACGTAGCATCCTGGGGGGGCCTCCACGTGAATGAAACGCTGGACTGCATGGGGGACGGGGGTGTCAGAAAGTGGTCAAAATTGGGCCTTGTGGTTTATGGAAGCCCCCAATATCTACTTCCTCTCCTATTCACAATTTTTACTTCTCCATTCCTCTTCCTCCATCCTTCCCTTATTCTCCATCTTACTCAACAACCCCCTTCACCCATACTACTGCCCTTTCGTCCCCCCTTCCATGCATCAATACCACCATACTTATCCCACTTCTTTCCACCTCCTCCTACTCCTCCAACCAGTGCTCCACTCTTGCATCCTCCTTCCCGCACAATTCACACATCCTCTTCTCCCTAGAAAGCCAGAACCAGAACCCTTCATCCACCCACATCTCATTCTCGCTATAAGCTCCTGACTTCCTCTCTCTCCTTTCTAATACAAATATTGCGCCCTCTTCCTTGACATAATCCACCCATACTTCACGTTAAACCTTGACTCTCTTATTCTCTCCTCCTCTGCTGCATTCTCTCTCTCCATTCTGTTTTTCTTAACCATCTCATATACATTCCGTTCTTCCTCGTGCATTCTTCTCACTTCATCCATCTGCAGTCCATTCGTTCTGAAATACCTTTCCCTTTCAACCTCCATCTGCCTATCCCCTCTCTTGTTCTCTTCTCCAACCAACACTCTCTAACCAGCTTTCTCTTCCAAAAATTTCTTCTCTTGTTTTCCCCGTCTTCCTCCTGACAATATAATTAGGCGTGTTCCTTTCCAACCCTAGTGTCCAGGCTCGGAATGGCCATCTGGACTTTGGGAGATTTCCCGGTGGGCCGCGAGTCCGCACTCTTGTTTTTCGGTATGCCCTCGGTGGCACTCAAGGTTTGCGGCTCACGAGAAATCTCCCAAATTCCAGGTGGCCAGTATGGACCTGCTAGTGTCCACTTTATATACATCTCCTCTATCCTATTTAACTTTTCACTTTCCTTTCACCCCACATCTCCACTCCATAAAATAAGACACTCATGACTAGCGACTCGCACAATTTCATTCTCCTTCCAAAATCATCTGCGAACAAATTTGTTCCAGCCCCCACACCTGCCTCATCTCCATATTTGTCATTTTCTCTTTCTCTTTTATATGGACATCCACTCCTCCATTTCTCCAAAACAGGAAGCTCAGGTATACAAACTCTTTCACCTCCTGCACTGCCTTTCCCTTGTACTTCCACTCACCTCCCTTATTCCTACCACCTCCTTTCCTGAACACCATAACCTTGGACTTTTCCGCATTCAGCTCTAGCCTATTCTTATCCAGGTATCCTCTCAACCTCTTTATCATCACCTTTAAGGCCTCCTCGCTTTTTGCTAGCAGAACTATATTATCTGAATACACGAGTAACCATATCTTCACCTCTCCTTCCACTCCGCCCGCTAGCTTACTTACTTGTTTGGAAAACGTTTTTAATAGAACTAAATTGTTTTTAATTTTCTGCATTCCTCTAAAACAATTGCATTCTCTTCAATTCCTTGAACCTCTTGATTTAGAAGGACGTCAAAATTGCCAGTGATAATGACAATATTTTGTATAGTGAATTTTTAACTTTGAGTACGCCCCTTACAAAGAACTTTTGACGAAGCGCTGACCAATAGGATTTAGTTTACTCTAATTAGTTTTCACTAATTGACGAACTTAATAAGAGCGATTTGAAAGTTTTTCGACAAGGATCTATTTGGGAGAAGAAAATTCTACATACATACAAAAAATATTTTCAAAATTTGTTATACATGCATGTACAGTAATCTAATTCTTTCTTTTTTAATTTTCATGCATGTCACCCTAAATTTGTTCGAATGAAAAAAGAGTAAAATAAAAATGCGTTTCATCAAATGATATTTAGAGGTTCCGGAAGCCGCATAATGTTTAACACGTATTTCCCAAATAAATAATTACTGTACATATCAGCCCCATAAATCTATGGTCCAAAAAAATCCCTTAAGTCAAAAATTGGATTTTGCGCGTTTTTGTCACTAATTAAAATTTGTTTGGGGTTTTCCAAATACAAATTGTTTCTAATTGATTCAAGCTAACAAATTCAATTGTTCAAATAATGTATTATTGTTAATATTCTCTATGGATAATATTATAAATTTTCGAGTTTTTTGCAAATTTCAACGTTTTGTCCACTTCTCACTCAGGGTGTGGTAATAATTAAAGAAATGTAATTAACACAATAATTTTAACAAATTATTATTGTTTACAACTATCTTCTTCTGTATAAATGTTAGAATGTTGCGGTTTTTTCCGAAATTTTTAGCTTTTCTTTGATTGTTTATACAGGAACAAATAATAAATAAAAATATTTATTTGAAAAAGAAGGCTCTTAGTAACTATTCAAGAAAATTTGCATTTAATATGATCCATATAGAGAATTTAAAGAATGTTTCAAATATCTGTTTCATGTCAGAATAAAATATTCACAAATAGAAAGATATTGTTAAGAAAATGATTCTCTCTATCATTTATTTATTATTTGCTTATAACTATAAATCCGAAGAAAGGTTGAAATTTTTAAAAAGAAACACAACTTTCTAGCAATTATCTATAAGAGAGGATAGTTATAAACGATAATAATTTGTTTATACAATTATGTTTGTTAAATTAAGTCAATTTTTACCTAGCTCTCAGTGAAAAGTTAACAAAAAGTTGACTATTTCACACAAAACCGCAACTTTCTACTATTACTCAAAAATAATATTATTACAAACAGCAATAAACTGTTTGAAAAATTATGTTTGTTGAAACTTAAATTGATTATTACCTCACTCCATGTCCATTAGAATGAACTACCAGCATTTTAATCTTGTCATATGTTTAACATAGGATCTTTTATAAACGGAATAGAACAATATTTCAGATAAAAATTTAAAATTTTAAAATTTATTTATTTATTTTAAACAAAAAATGACTTTTCTACGACAAGAGATGATTTTCTAACAAAATACTTGAATTTTCAACAAAATAATAATATTTTTCGGTTAAAATTCAACTGTTTCGTAGAGGGTTTGTCTTTTTGGCTTTAAAATTTAATAATTTTGGTCGGAATCAATACATTTTGTCGGAAATTCGCCTTGTTCGGTCGAAAATTAATTTCCTTAGTAGATATTTTATCTTTTTGATTAAAAATTCAACTAATTGGTTAAAACTTGAACTACTCAGTTAAAAATGTAGTTTTTTTAAATTCGCCTGTTTTGTCGAATATTAAACTTCTTCATTGGAACCTTGTTCTCTGAATTTATATGTTATAAGTTAATGAGTTAATTATTTTGTTGGACATTCAACTGTATTGTAAAAAATGCGTCTGTTTGGCTTAAAAATTCATCTGTTTTTTGTTGAATTTCAATCCTTTTGTTTGAAAATTCAACCATTTAGTTAAAATTGATCTTTGTAAGTTGAAAAGTCATGTTTGTTGGTTGAATTTTTTTTCATTTGTCAATTTGGGTTGAAAAATCCATTCTTTTGTTGGAAAATCTTTCTTAGTTGAAACGTAATCTATTTTGTTCATAATGCAATATATTTCGACTTGAAATCTTAGGGATTTTAAATGTTTCATATTATATTCAATATGGTATTTATATTAATTTTATTCAAAAGCTAGATTAATTTTCAGGGAATTTTCAGGGATTGGAATAATACCATTCAAATAAAAAGAAAAGTGTAGTATTTGAGAGATATCTTTATTTGACGCACAAACTCAAGAGTTAAACGATACATAAGAATTGTACACGTCAATATCTTCTCTGCGAATCAACATTACATTTGCCACTCGCCTAATTGTTGTTTATCGATGCTAATCTCGCAGCGATCCATTTTGTTTGCTCTGGTGTATACTTTGCACCTAAAAGAGTATTAAGAAACAAGTCGTACTTTGGCATATCACCTGATGATACAGCTAAGGCAACATCGTGTTTCCCCAAGGGTCTTTCGTGTAATTCTGCGTAATTTTTATTCAGTATAATAGGGGATAGATTGAACCTCTCGTAATCTCCATTTGGTTTAGGAAACATAACCTGATAGTCCAATCCGGCATGAAATATGCTAGCCCTCGCTACGATGATTCGAGGGCGTATTACAATTCCTGGGCCACAATATTCTTCACCGCTCACAACATGGACCCATTTGGGAGTTTCGTAGGGACGAGGAGGCTCTGGCGAATTTACACTGGTCGAAGAAGGTGCACGTTTTTGACGAATAAGAAGATCCGATGATGAGCCTGCAAGAATAAAAAAAATTAATTCATTAGCAGCATTTATTATATTTTCTACTGAACTACATTCTAAGTTTCCTTAATATTGCTGATCTTAGTTTTTGTTATTCTCTTTACAATTCCAAAAATGAAATTTCAATTCATCCCTTACTTTTCGAGAAATCTTGCATAACATATTCAGCCCGCATTGAGAAATAACCCGTCCACGTTCAGCATCCTGTGCGCGGACGCTGAAGAGAAATGGCTGACCATAGCGACTCACGACGTTGCATCACTGCCCCACGGGGATTACCGTGAATCCTAGGGGTACGAGCCGGCTATGGTCAGGCACGCCCCACAAGAAATTCGCCCTCATACTGCCTACCAAATGGTAAAGGACGTATCTGCATTTTTCAGCGAGATTTGGGTAAGGAAACGTGAATTAATTACGTGAGAATAATTTTTTTATATTTTAGACCCCCTGCACATCTATTGTTAGGATTCGTAAGATTTTTATTACCACCCTCCCCTCACCCTTTCGCTCTTTCCATACAGGATATTTTATTTTTTATTCACTCAATATATCGAAAAACATGTCAATTATTTTCAACTCAATCAGATCACCAGAAATTTCAAAAGATTTTAATGGATTACGAATGTTAGGATATTACAAAAGATGATACATTTTTACGAGAGGATTTCAAAATTTGAAGGGATTTTCACGGAATTTAAGAGATTTAAAGGTGTCTTGATGAATGCATAAGATATCAAAGGATGTACTGGAATATCAAACTTTATAATTTTGAATCAGTTACAATTTTTACTAATTTTAGTCAGTGCCTGAATTCTAGGTACGAATTAGTTATTTTTACTGATAAACTAGTCAGTTTTAATCATTCATCAGTGAAAAGTAACTGATCCGTAGCTTGAATTCTGTCACAGATTGAAACTAATGAACACTTTAACTGATTTTAATTTAGAGAAAAGGATTTCCAAATATTATAAAGGATTTTAAGAGATTTCGAGGAATTTCAATAGATTTTCATATATTGCAAGGAATTTCAAAAGATTTGAAAATTCAAAAAGAATCAAAATATTTAAAGGATTTTTAAGTATTTTAACCGATTTTTAGAGATTTTAAGAAATTTCTATACATTTCAGGAAGTTTCAAAAAATTTTCAGAGATTTCGAAGGATTATAAGGGATTTTAAAGGGTTTTAAGAGATTTATAAGGGTTTCAAAGATTTCATGGAATTTTAAAAGATTTGAACATGTTTCAAAAGATTCCAAAGTATATCTTGGGACTTCAAAGTATTTTGTAAGATTTAAAAAGATTGAACGGAATTCCAAAGTATTTCCAAATATCATAGAGCATGTTAAGTAATTTCAAGGATTTTTGATGACTTTTAGAACATTCCAATATATTGCAGGGGATTTTAAGAAATTTGGAAAGATTTCTACGCATTAAAAAAATTTTGAAAAATATTTTAAGTGATTTCCAAGATTTTAAGAGATCTCACAAGATTTCGAAATATTTCAAGGATTTTCAAGGATTTAAAAAGTTTTCTCAGAGATTTTAAGAAATTTCCAAGGATTTCAAAGGACTATGCTGGATTTTGAAAGAATTCAAAATAAGTTAAATGATCTTAAACGATATTATGTGATACCGAACTATTTTCGCCAACTAGGAGTGATAAAGTATATCCTCGAATTTGAGAGGATTTTGTAAAATTGGAAATGGTTTAACGGAATTTTAAAGTATTTCCAAATATTATGAAGCATTTTGAGGAATTTTGAGGATTTTTAATGTCATTTAAAAGATTTTAATATATCGTAGGGGAATTAAAAAAAAATGCATTTCAATTAATTTTGGTTATAATTTTCTGCTTGTATAAAGCGTTCTTCAATTTGTGCGTTTGTCAATAGGTGAGGGTTTGAACACTCTTGAATGGTTTTAAAACAGTTTAAGCTTTTTAAGATATCTCAAATTGCCTTGAAATATCCTAAAAGCTCATAAAATCCTATATATTTTTCTAAAAATCCCACAATATGCCTTAAAATAATTTCAAAACATTTTAAAATGCTTTAAATTTTGAAAAAAAAATCCATCACTGTCAATTGAAACATTTTAAATGCTCGTGAAATCCCCCCAAAAAAATTTTGAAGCATTTAAAATGCACCATAATTTTTAAATCTGTTGAAATTATCTGCAATCCTTAGAGTTCCATTCAAATATTTCCCAATATTTTTCAATCCCTAGAAATCATATACCCCAAAAAACACTAATTATTGTATAAAAATTGGTAAAAGTGTGAGTGGAGTACACTAAAGCGAATTTTTTGCGTCCAACGGAAAACTGCCTAGCTTGCAAATGCGCCTTTCACCATTTGCACGGCAGGATAATTTTAAGACCTGATTAACTCAATTTCAATTCGAATGGTCATCTTAAAAAACCTGCTTTCGCCATACAACTCCCTCACTTCCCATACTATCCCTATCCTTACTCGCCTCTTCGCTTCCTCTCTCTTCCGGAACTTCTCACATCTCTAATTCTCCTCTCCTCACTTCCCCTTTTCAACTCATCCTAACATTTCTACAATCCTATCTCTCACTTCGCGTACCTTCCCCTACTTCTTATACTTACAATTCTCTTACTTTCTCTACTCCCGTTTTCTCACTTCCTCTACTTTCCCTCTCCTTGCTTCCCATTGCTCACCCTACTTCTCCTCCTCACACTTCCCCTCATGTCTTAGACTTGCCCGCACTACCCTATCGAATACTTCCGCTCACCTCACTTCCCGACCCGCATTTATCCTACCTCCCCACTCCTCGCAGCCCAAACCCTACTTCTTTTTGCCTACACTTCCTCACTTACCTTCACCTACTTGTTCTCACTCCCCTACTGCCCTTCCCCTCACTCCCCATACTACCACACCCCACAGTATTCCTGCCTTTCCCAGCTGCCCCTTCTTCCTCTTCCATCACGTTTTTTTCTACTTCCACCCCATAGCTTCCCGCCTATATGGTGTGAGGGGGAGAATAGGTTTTACTTAAATTTGAACTTTTCCAGACCTTTTCTTAGGGTCCGCGGAAAGGGGAACTCATCAACCTAAATTTGATGGAAAATTAAATTAATTAAATTAAATTAAATTAAATTAAATTAAATTAAATTAAATTATACTATATTATATTTAATTAAATTAAACTGATTTAATTAATTTAAATTAATTATTTTAATTAATTAATTCATTCATTCATTAATTTTAATTAATTAATTTATTAATTATATACATTTAAATCTCAAAATTTGCATAGAATTGCCATGTTTTCGCTCGTCGTGAGCCTTAGATATGATTGTTCAATTTGAAATTTTCAAAAAGCATTTTCGAGGATATTGAGAGCAAATTTATGAAAAAAATGTTCATTATTTTTCAATGTATAGTTCTCAAGCAATAACAAAAATTAATGAAAATGACAAATTTTAGTCCAACAGCAGCTTTTCTCCGAACCTGAAGAATTTATGGCAGCTAAATTAAACTTAAAGTATTTGTATATTTGTATTTATTCAACAAAGTCAAAGTGACTTATTGTTAGAGGCTTAGGGCTACCAGATGCAGGCTCGACCATAAAGCCCCCTGCTACAACTACAGGCACAAACCTTTAGCCAAGCGTTTATTGAGGACCGACTAATAAAACTTTCATTTTTCGATGTATAGTTTTAAATATCTAAACTGTATTACAAAACACATTTTTTACAAAAGACATTTATATTCATATTATTTTTCGTATATGTGACCGTCCGCGAAGAAAGGGACCTCATGCGTCAAAGCTGAATTTTACATAACGGGCGATCGTAGCAGAGCCCGCAAGCCAGCATTTGAGTAGTGGGGATGCGTCTACAAAAAGCACTCCCTCCACTTGCCACTACACTTTTAGACACAAGCCAGTGGAGATCACGGACACGTCACGTACAGTTGTGTTGTAAGTGGTGGGGCTGGCTTTCTTAGATCTCTCGTTCGGTCTCCGCGTACGCTTATCATGCCTATGTTTGTAGCTTAATAATAATCAAAGTAATTAACTTAAAAATTTTCTGATTATTGGACATGAAGGAGTAACTCAGAAACTATCGATTTGCGTAGGAAAATGAAAATCGATTTTTTCCAAATAATTACTGACTGAAATTTTTTCTGTCCTTTGAACCATTTTAGATAGTTCTAGTAATCAGCATATTGCTGACAAAATACGGCTGTTACCTGACGCAAGAAGGAGAATACAGAAGAGGGAGAGATGGATCAGGGAAAATCAAAAGTTTCTCGCTGACCCATCTCGCCTCTTCAGCGATCACCCTGTTTTTGCCAAAAATCCACCCAAGCCCAACAAGGTAGAGACTTTTTGGAGAGAGGTAATACAAGATCCCGAAAACACTAAAGTTGCAAAAAGATACTGACAATATCATCCGCTTTAAGGAATTTAGCGACAACTTCATAAAATCTGAGGAGAAATGTTCATCAATGACTGTCGAAGAGGTGAAAAAAGCACTTACAGGCACGAAGAACATTTCCGGTGCTGGACCAGATTTACTTCTACACACCAACATTTGGTCCCCATATTCACCTCATATTTAAAGTCGGAAACGCCCATACCACAGTGGCTGGTGTTAGGACGCACTATTCTCCTATCAAAAAAAGGCAACTTGTCCAGTCCAGAGAATTACAGGCCAATAACTTCTTTGAATACCCTGTATAAGATCTTTACAGATATCCTGAAAAAAAAGATTGTCCGAAGACTTGAGCCTATGTGGCGCGAGATGTACGAAAAACGTGGCTCGATAGAAGGTATAGCAGGTGTGCTTTTTTGCATGACACTTCTGCATCTATCTCTCGCACTACGAAATTCTTCTGGATACCTCTGTGGCGACTCTAATCATCGTGAGCATAAGGCCTTTCATGTATTTTATATGAATGACGTGAAGATCAATGCCTCTAGTAGGAGCAAACTTTAAACTGCTATAAATAGCATCAGAAAGTACACAGGAGAGATTGGGATGGACTTTGGATTGGATAAATGTGCCAAAATTCATCTGAAGAAAGGAAAGATTGAATTCATAACTCCATCTAGTCTGAAAAAGACGTTAAAAATTTTCTGTTATTCTCTAATGATAATACAGATTCCTTTAAAAATTTGTTCGTACCATCTAGCATAATAATGCGTATATTTTCTGAAATAAAGTTCCTTCTCTCGATCTCTCTAATAGCTTAATGGGAAAAGCACCTGACCGGAAATCACTAGTTCTGTGGTTCGAATCCCAGCGGAGTGAAAGGAGAAGATCTTTTTTTCAGAAAAAAATTATTTTTAATTCATACTCCATCTAGTCTGAAAAAGACGTTAAAATTTTTCTGTTATTCTCTAATGATAATACAGATTCCTTTAAAAATTTGAAATATTCGTCACAGGTCATACCGACTTCGGTGAAAAAAATTGCGATCGGTTGGCACCTCAGGCAGTAGCACTTCTGCTTCGTGGACGGAAGGTTGCGTGCTCGATTCTCGGTGCCTGCACTTTCTTGAATTTGTCTATTTTTAATTTTTTATTCATGAGAATATTTATAAATATAATTTTCTCTAATAATCTTCAAACAGTCTGTAAATAATAATTTTTTAAATTCCTTTTTGCGCGAAAAACCGGACTTTTTAAAAACTTTATCATGTTTTTTGCAAACTTATTTTTTATAAATGTTATTATTTTTTTCATATTGTTTAACAATCATATTTAAAATTAAAAGTGTGAACGATGTTTTTTTAAGGAAAAATTTTATTTTTAATCGCATTTCGTATCTTCCGAAGCAAATATTTCTTTGATGAATCACTATTCTGTTTGAAAATTCAACTGCTTGCTTGAAAGTTCAACTATTTTATTAAAAATTAATTTTTTTGGTTGAAAATTCATCATTTTAGTTAAAAATTAATTTCTTTCTTCAAAAACTTAACTATTTTATTTAAAATTTTGGTTAAAAAGTTATATTTTTTAATTGAAAATTCATGTATTTTGTTAAAAATTCTACTTTTCGGTAGAAAATTAATCTTCTTGTTTAAAAAATCATCTTTTTGGTTGAAAATTAATTTTTTTGGTGGATAATTCATTTTTTTAAACTGAAAATGTAGCCGGCAATCGGAAGTTCTGAGGTTCAATTCCCAGCAGAACGAAAGGAGAAGATTTTTTTCAGAAACAAATTAATTAAAAATAATTTTTTCTCGTTGAAAATTAATTGTTTATACTGCAAATATAAATATTCCATTTTTTGTTGTAAATTCACCATTTTATTCGATTAATTCGGTTATTTATTCGTTTATTAGATTAAAAACTTAACTCTTTTGTTCAAAATTAGTTTTTCTTTGTGGTAAATTTATGCTTTCAACTGAAAATTTAACTTTTCTAGGTTTTGTTGAAAATATATCTTTTTTAGTTGAAAATTCATATATTTTGTTGAAAATTCTAGTTTTTGGTAGGAAATTAATTTTCTTGTCTAAAAATTCATCTTTTTGGTTGAAAATTCATTTTTTTTTATTGATAATTAATTTTTCTTAACTGAAAATGTAACAATTCTATTTGAATAAGCTAAAGAATAATTTTTTTTAAAATTCAAATAATTGGATGAAAATTCATGTACTTTTGTGGGTGATTTTCAACCTATCTATTTAGATTATAACATTTTCCAAGCAGGAAAAGAAACAATACAAAAAATGTTGAATGAATTTCTAAAATTGCTAATATTTAATGCATTATTTTGTTGAAAATTTGTCTTTTGTGCTAGAAAACTATCATCATAGTTAGGAAATTCGTTTCATTGGTTGAAAATTTGACTATTGTGTTGAAAACAATTTTTTTTTTTTAATTAATTTTTTAAACTGCAAATATAATTTTTTCCTCTTTTGTTGAAATGTTACCTCGTTTAGTTCAAAATTCATATTTTTATTCGAAAATTCAACTATTTGTTTAAACAATCATTTCTTTTAGGATTCGTGATTTTAGTCGAAAATTCATTTCTCTGGTTGAAAATTTAACTGTTTTGTTGTAAATTATATTTTGTTTGTGAAATTTTTTTTTTTAACTGAAAATATAGCTTACATTTTTTGTAAAAAAAAACTTATTTAGTTGAAAATTGGTCTTTTTTGGGTTGAAAATTCAATTCTTTTGGTAGAAAGATTATATTTCTGGGTTGAAAGTTCAATTTTGTTGTAAAAAAACCGTCCATTAGGTTTTAAAATAAAACAGTTTTGGCTTAATTCAACTGTTTTTGATTGAAAATTACAATATTTTTAACTTCTAAGTTAAGAATTTATTTTTTTGTTTTTTAAAGATTCATAACTTTATTTGAAAATTAATGTTTTGTTAAAAAGTCATCTCTGTGGTCGAAGATTTAACTCTTTTGTTGAAAATTTCGTTTGTTTTTGTTTGAAAATTAATTTTTTTTCAGTTGAAAATGGAATTATTCCATTTTTTGTTCAAAGTTGATCTTTTTTAGTTGAAAACTCAAAAATTTGGTTGAAAATTCATGTGTTTTGTCAGAAATAAGTCTTTTTCGGTAGAAAATTAATCCATTTAGTTGAAAAAAATTGGAGTTACAATTTCTTTTAGCAAAAATTTTTCCTAAATAAGATCTTTTATTCCCCCCTCATAAGAAATGGTAAGATTTTACCAAATCATTTTTTTTTTAAGAACTTGTTAACTTTAAACAAATTAATTCCAACCACTGAAAGTTTGCGTGCAATTAAAAATAAATCATGAAACCTCAATTGAAATAATTAAAACAAAAGTATATATCGCCATAATTTAATAATAGAACAATTTTTTTTTAATTCGTATTAATTTATTTTGGTTGAGGATTCAACTAGTTTGTTGAAAATTCTTATTTTTTTGGCTTAATTCAACTGTTTTTGATTGAAAATTACAATACTTTTAACTACTAAGTAGAGAATTCTTTTTTTTTGTTTGTTAAAGATTCATAACTTTATTTGAAAATTTTTCTTGGTTGAAAACTAATCTTTTGTTGCAAATTTCGTCTCTTTTCGTTTGAAAATTAATTTTTTCAGCTGAAAAATGTATTAGTCTCTTTTGTTTAAATTTTATCTTTTTTAATTGAAAGCTCAAAAATTTGGTTGCAAATTCATGTGTTTTATTGAAAATACTTCTTTTTCGGTAGAAAATTAATCCACTTGGTTGAAAAAAAATCCGAGTTAGGATTTCTTTTAGCAAACATTTTTTCTACATAAGATCTTCCCATCCCCCCTCATAAGAAATGCTAAGATTTTTTTTAAAGAACTTGTTAAATTTAAATAAATTAATTCGAACCACGTGCAACTAAAAATAAATCATGAAAGCTTGATTGAAATAATTGAAAAAAAGTATATATCGCCACACAATAATAATGCAACTGCCTTTATTAAATTGTCACGCATAACTGGATGCTAATTATAAAATGAACACAGGGAAGTTGACTAGTTGGGATAAAATTTGACGAGTTTTCCTGTACTGTAGAATCGTGATGCTCATTCGAACGTTAATTAGTTGCAGCGCAGCGGTCGCATCGAACAGGCTCAACAGCTATGACAATCAATGCAACTATCGGCATCGCTGAATTGACGTATGCACCGTTATTTGCTTTCATGCGATGGAGATTGCTTATACAAGCTTCAGTAATTCAAATATCGTCATCGGTACTTTGCTATCTTATTGGCTATCTCAACAGTGATTGATAACATCCCAGTGTCGTTAGAAAATTCAGAAATACCCTATCAATCAGTCTCCTATATTGTTGCTTCAATCTTCATTAAGATTTAATTCATTAATTAGGCAGATTAATCTTTCATTTTGTTCAAAATTTATATTTTTTCAATTGACAATTCAACTACACTGAAACCGGGATTTAGCTCCCCTGGATTTTGCCCTTCCGAGAATTGACGCCGCGCCGTGGGGATACGTGAGAGGCGTTTGCGGGGGAATGTTCAGCGTGCACTCAGGCACGACGAAACAGAGAGAGAGAGAGAGAGAGAGAGAGAGAGAGAGAGAAACAGGAGAGAGATAAAATAGGAGAGAGACGAAATAGCTCCGAGTCTCTGGATTTAATGTCAAGGTCAGCCCCAAAACTGGCGCTAAATCCAGGTTCGACTGTATTTTGAAACTATTTTTTTTAATTTGTATCTACTTACACTATTTTGGATCCCTAAAGTGAATCCAAGGCCTGGGATTAGGTAAAAAAGGGGATGGTCTACGATCCTAAAATTGTGTAACAGATATTTGTAATGTTAATAAAAAAACGACAAATTCTTTCGGAAATGGAACCGTTATTACATGATTCGATCTATTGGTGTCTCAGATTGCTACGTTTTTTACTAAAAATAGATTACTGGCGAGATAAGACCATTTTTGATTAGAAATTATGACCGTGGTTCTATTTTCCTGATTTATTCGATACTTATGGGTTTATTTGTATGATTGATCTATCGAATAGGCAAACTAGCTTTTCTTGCTTAGAAGTAATAATTTGTAACAGAAATCCATACCGGGTATATGGTGAACAGATTTACAGTTAGCTCGTAGTAACTTACTCCAGTATCGGGGAAAAAGAACTTATCTCGCTTGCGGCTAGTCGGTCCTTTCTCTCTCTCTCTCTCTCTCTCTCTCTCTCTCTCTCTTTGTTTGGTGCCTCGGGAGCTCTTGTCGATGCGGATAACTACAAGATCAATTTACCTTGGGTTTCGTAACCAGGGGCACCGTTATCGCCGCGTAGCAAGGACGAGAGTGCGACGACCTGTCCATTTTGTTAAAACTATAAATTTTTCGACAAAAGGTTCGAAATTTGCACTCGACATCGGAACCAGTCAAAATTGATCGCAGAAAAAACTGGGGTTTCTGTTAGAACCGACTTTTGGTGCCAAGGGAGCTGCAACGAAAAGGAAGAGGAAATGAAAAGAATTTGCCTGGACGTTTAGCCAGGGGAGAGGAAATCTGCAGAAAACCACCTACCGAATTCTGCCGGTTTTTCGACAGTCGAGAGTTTGAAACTAATTTTCTGCCTCGACTCACTTCAAAGATTTTATAACTTGATGATGCACCTTTTACTTCATAATACAGATCAATTAATATTGCAGTGGGGAAAATTTAATAATGTACATGATATGTGACAGTTTTTAAGGTTATGTTGAAAATCCGACGTTTTCAAGTGCGCATGTAACGAAAAGCGCGGGCCGATTTAAAATTTCATAACATACACTTGCAATATTACGTTAATATTAAATTATTTTAAGAATTTAGGTATTTGTTTAATTCAGTTTAATCGATCTAAATAAATACAAAAAACTTTTCTTAATATTTATCTGGATGATTATTTATAGTATTTATTAATTTCAAATAGGCCCGCGCTTTTCGGTACATGCGCAGTTGAAAACGCTGGCGCTCGTCACTGGCCATCTATCGGATAATCAACGAACTAAAAAGGAACCGTTAAAAGAGTTCTATTGGAGTAGAGTTCTGAGTTGGTTATATTACTTGTAGAACGAGAACGAGAATATTACCGAGAATATAACCGAGAAATAAATTCTCTGAGAATTTAAGAATTCATTCTATTAAATCACAAAATTAAATTTATTCCTTAACCTAGAACGATTTTTTAATGTTAAAATGATTAAAAACATATTTTAAGTATGAACTAAGCACCCAGTCAAGTATACATGTATGCTAGGACAGAATTTATGAGAACGATCCAAAGTCAACATAACCTCAAATTTCAACCCAACTTTTGATAAATTGGCGGTAAATTCAAATTTAGATAGTTTGCAACACAGAATTTTTATATTTTAATAGTCACACTTCTTCTGTTTAGTTTTCTTTATTTATAAATATATTTATACATGTAAATAACTTATATGTAACTATGTAAATAACGTAAACAATAACGATATTGTTAAAAATCATAAATTCTCAATTTTGAATAATTCAAGTAATGCGGTTTCGAATGTAAGGAAGCTCAATTATTTTTGGTGACAAGTCAAAAATTGTAATATTTGGTTGAACATTTTATTATTTTGTTGAAAAATTAACTATTTTTTTGAAAATTCTACTGTCTTTGGTTGAAATTTCATCTTTTTTTATTGAAAATTACAGAACTTGTTTGGAAATTCGTCTTCATAGGCTGAAAATCCAATTGTTTGGTTAAAAATGCAATTATTTTGTTAGAAATTTAATTGTTTTGGAAAAATTCCGCTATTTTGTTAAAGACATATTTTTTTCGAAAATCCAACTGTTTCGTTGAAAATTCGTTTTTTGGGATAGAAAATTCGTCCTTTTTTATTAAAAATTCTTCAGCAGAAAATTCGTCCTTTTGGATAGAGAATTAATCTTTTTTGGTAGGAAATTTTTGGTCAAAATTTAAAATTGTGATATCTGGTTAAACATTTGATTATTTTGTTGAAAAATCACCTATTTTGTTAAAAATTATCTTTTTAGTAGGAAATTCTACTGTTTTGTTGAACATTCGTCTTTTTATACAGAAAATTCGTCCTTTTAGTTTTATTATTTGTTCAAAAATGTAATTCCTTTTTTGAAAATTCAACTACTTAGTTAAAAATCCGTCTTTTTGGATTGAATATTAAGCTATTTGGTTGACAATTTAACTATTTGGTTGAAAATGAACTTTTTTGTCGAAAAGTAATATTTTCAGATTAAAATTTTAAGTAGAAAATTTGTGCGCCTTTTTAACTTGAAAATTCAACTGTTTTGGTAAATAATTTAACTGTTTAGTTGAAAATTAAGTTTTATGATGAAAATTCAATTTTTTTTGTAGAAAATTCGTTGGGGGGGGGGGTAAACATTCATTCGTTTTGCTTAAAAATGCAAACAATTTGTTGAAAACTCGTATTTTTGGGTGGAAAATTCAACGGTTTTATAAAATATTTAACAATTTTGTAAAAATTAAACTATTTTGTTGAAGATTCGTCTTCTTGGTTGAAAATTCATTTTTGTTTTTGCTGAAAATTAATCTGCTTTGGTTGACGATTCAAATATTTAGTTGAAAAATCGTCTTTTTGGGTTGAATTTATTTGTTTTTGATTAAAAAATAAAAAAATGTAGAAATATCAACTTTCATCTTTTTCGTTGAGAATTCCCATTTTGTCGTTGATAATTGAACTATTTGGCTGAGAGTTGAACTAATTTGTTAAAAAAATTTGTTGTTGTTAAAGATTCGTCACTTTAGTGTAAAATTCTTGTCCTTAGTTGACAATTTCAATATTTTGCGGAATTAAAAAAAAATGTTCTACCGATAATTTAACTATTCCATTTTTGATTGAAAATTAATCTTTTTTGGAAATTCATAGATTTAGTTGAAAATTCGTATTTTTTTAGTAGCAAATTAATTTTCTCTGTTAAAAATTCATCTTTTTTTCTTTGAAAATGCAATATATTTCAATTAGAAATCAGCCGATTTGACTCAAAAACCAGTCATTTTGACTTATCTGAACTGTAACGTTCATTGATCATATCAGTCATTTTAAACGATCTAATCAGTAACATTCACTATTTAAATCAATTATTCTGAAGGATCTAACCTGACCAGTAACTTTGACTAATCACTACTTTCACTATTCACTTCTATTGACTGAAAACCATCTGACTGAACGGATTGATTCAGTCATCAATATTGACTGATTCATCTCGTAAATTAGTTTTGCCAGTAGAAATGACTGCATTTTTAATCAAAGCACGCTTGACTAAAATCAGCGAAATTTGGACTAATTTAAATATCGATTGTTCAGCAAAAAAATTGCTTAAATGTAATTTATTGTTGCCTTGGACGATCTAAAAATCCCTGAAGTTAACTTTTTACCTCGAGAACGGATTGCTCATGAAGAAAAACGTCGCCAATCGATCAAAGACGATTGAAAGGATAATGAATGGGAAATCGTTTGCGAACGACTTGTGCATCTCAGAAGTGACTCTGTAGTCAGGAATCTCGTTTTTCAGTCTTAGGAGAATCCGATCATCAGCAAAGGTTTCTTTTTCTCACGGAAACTCGACTTTTCCCCTCGTCCTGCGATTCATTAAGGCCATCATCTTCAATCCAACGTTGCACACATTCCGCGACCCGCTGACCCAGATTGCAGAAAACTTTCGACATAGTAAAGATATACACAAATGTGCAAGGATTGTAGACCTCGAGATGAAAATGATAACCTTTCAGATTTAGAGGATTGCCTTCTAGATATAGAGGATAAAATCCTGTTTCGTGAGTTCTTGAATCGTAAGATTAGAATCAGGTTTCTTTAAACGAAGATTCAACAAAATCTTGTTTATGAAGCATTCGATTTTAAAGAGATTTATAAATTAAGGAGGTACGGTCGTGCATACTATCTGCAAAAAGTTAGTCCTAAGTCTATGTCGGAAAATAATACTGTTTGAGTGATATAAGTTTTATGAACTCTTATGTAACCCTTAAATGTACAGTATGTAGCTTATTTACGTCCAAGAAAGTAAAAATTTAGATAATTATGCCGGTATAATTTTTGGCTATGATTGTACGCTATACATAGAGAAGTTCTGTATACATACGAGTACACACTTCTCCTAAAGATCTGATCGTAGACGCGGCAACCTCGCATTTTTCATGGTGTCTGCTTTGACAGGTGTGCTCATTGACTGCAAATGAAAACGTGACATTTGTTGAAAATGACAGATCGATTAGTAGTTAAAGGTGAATTTGTGAAAAAGAAAGTTTCTCATAAAAGATTGAAAGATGTTGCGCATGCACTGGACCCGCTATACGCTCCGACAGCGTTGCCGGATAGCTACCACGTGCTTGTTTCATTTTTCGAAAAATTCTCAATCTTTGCATACCTCTCATTCTCAAAATAAGACGACAAAAATTCTGAAATTTTTTTAAAATCTTCATGAAACCCCCTTCTAACATATATTAGTTTTTGAAAAAAAAAACTGTAAGAATAGTTCAAGAGTTAGAGTTAGAAATGTTACATTTTTCTATGCTTGGGATAGGCTTTACGTGTATAAGGGTTCAACTTTGATCTTAACTATCTCAGCTCAGGAGAGGACAATATTTTTTTAATTTTGCAAAAGTTCAGATAATATTCCAAAGAACCTATAGTCAAGGTTTAAAGAAATCCGTAAGAAAAGTGTGTTCGTGACCGTGCCTCCTTAAAGCTTTCGATTTCGTAAGGTTTGTTGGTGATTTTAGGTTTCAATTTTTGCGCAGATGGAGGCATGAAATATTCATTAGATTTTGATGTATGTTACGGATAAGATGTTGAAATCCAAACTTTTTCAGGACAGGGAATGAATGATGAAATTGAGGATTGAGGAAAAATATGAAAATATTTCTTTTAAATCTGTTAAAGATTAGTCTGCATATTTGATTTGAATATATGATCTTTGATATTCCTGCAGCTTTTTAAATCTAAAATTGAACCAATAAACCGCTGTGATCCCTGCACAATTTGTTGCGACATTCCCATCAAAAAATATACTTTTCAATTTTATTCATGCAATAAAGCTATAGGACATCTTGTCAGCGACACTTGTTCGTTTGTTACTCTTTTTTTGTTCTTTTTTACGTGGAGGTCGGCTGACAGTCGAAAATTGTAATCGCTTTCGAGCGAGGTTGCTTCTTTCTCTCTTTAGAGACAGAGGAATGGGAAACTGGATGATACACAACCCAGAACCGTTTGTCGGGCTCGACTACAACCACCCTTTCCAACCTCTTTTACCTCACCAATTTTCTCTCTGAATCAGTGAAGTATCCACTTCAGGTCCTTCAAAATAAAATCCCCCCCCCCCCTCAACAAAAAAAGAGAGAATATCTTAAAACTTATTAATATATCATAATATCCTGCACCTTTGACTTCTGACCATGTTCTATCCCCCTGTTCTTTGACTGCTTCAAAAAATATCTTTAAATCTCTCCTTCATGATAATAACTGGAAATATTTTTTCGCATGGTTTTCAGCATTAATTTGGATTTCAATTTGCTTTCGCGGGAAGAGAATTAAGAGAGTATGATCGCTAATTTTTGGAGACATGGTTTAGCGTAATGCATAGAGGTTTGGCGTGATGCGTGGGTCCAGGGTCTTTAAAAATAAAATTTCCTCTCCAGAAATAGAATATCTTACAACTTGTTAATAAATTCCAATATCCCGCACCATTGACATTGGTGTATCGACCCTGTTCTTTGACTCCTGAAAAAAATCCCTTTAAACCTCTCCTTCATGATAATAACTCGGAATATGTTTCCGCATGGTTTTCAGTATAAATTTGGATTTCAATTTGCTTTCGCGGAAAGACGATTAAGAGACTGATCGCTACTTTTTGGAGACATGGTTTGGCGTGATGCATAGTGGGTTGGCGTGATGCATAGAGGTTTGGCGTGATGCATAGAGGTTTGGCGTGATGCGAGGGCCCAGGGCCCATAAAATAAAATTTCCTCTCCAAGAAAAGAATATCTTATACCTTATTAATAAATTCCAATATCCCGCACCATTGACCTTGATGTATCCACCCTGTTCTTTGACCCCTGAAAAAAATCCCTTTAAAGCTCTTCATGATAATAATTCGGAATACTTTTCCGCATGTTTTCCAGTATAAATTTGGATTTCAATTTGCTTTCGCGAAAACAGGATTAAGAGACTAATGATCGCTACTTTTTAGAGACAGATGGTTTGGCGTGTTGCACAGTGGGTTGGCGTGATGCATAGTGGGTTGGCGTGGTGCATAGAGGTTTGGCGTGATGCGTAGGTCCAGGGCCCTTCAAAATCAAATTTCCTCTCCAAAAAAAGAATAGCTTACAACTTGTTAATAAATTCCAATATCCCGCACCATTGACCTTGGTTTATCCACCCTGTTCTTTGACCCCTAAAAAAAATCCCTTTAAATCTCTTCATGATAATAATTCGGAATACTTTTCCGCATGATATCCAGCATAAATTTGGATCTCAATTTGCCTTTGCGGAAAGAGAATTAACTTGCACTCAAAGGGACACCCTCGAGCGTTATTCGGAAATTGAGAGGGTATGTACGCTACTGTTTGGAGTCAGAGGGTTTGGCGCGATGCACAGTGGGTTTGGCGTGATGCACGGAATCATAGTGTGCGTCCAGGGGGTTAAAGTTATGTTACGGTGTATGCTTGTGGGGTCGCTGTATTGCTGCTTTCACGTTTCGCGTCGTTTGCCGCGTTTGTAAGCGGTACCTCGCGCACTTTCATGCACACACTTACACACGCATATACAGTCGGATGTAGACGCATGAGTAGGATGCGTGTTTGTGTAACTCGTCACAAAGGAATCCACGTGCTGCACTCTCGCTTCGCAAAGGATCGCGCGAGCACCGGTGTATTTGCGGCTTAACCCTGGAAAAGGGTGAAGTTGTGTGGAGGGGGGGGGGGTTGGGTGGAGGGGGGTGGAAGGGGGCAACCTTCTTCTTGCTCAAGGGAAGATTCCTAAGTCGGCTCCACTCGCTAGAAACGATACAAAGTGTCTTCCAGTTGCTCCCAGTTATTTTTCAGCATTCATTTATGTTTTACTGCGAGGGGAAGAATTTCAATGATTATAAATGAAATTATATTTTTTGCGGATCCATAATTAATTAACAACTGCATACACATCTGACGAGTGGCGGCTGTTAGACTTTTTTATTGGAAGTCTTAGATTAGTCATGACCGACGGAATATTTCTAAAACAAGGAATTTTTGCAAAAATTTTGAGTTTCAGGGTGGGAGAAAAGTTGCACTTTTTGTATATTGGGTTATCTCTATGAATCTGGAGATTACTTTTTTTCTTTCTAAAACTGGTTCTTGAGGTATACCTAGAAATTGTTTTAGAAAAAGTTGAATTTTCAACCGAAGAGGTGAATTTTCAACTAAAATTATTAAGCTTCAACCGAAACAATGAATTTTCAACAAATCAGTTCCACTTTCAAGCAATTAGTTGCGTTTTAAACCTAAAAGATGAAATTTCTACCAAAAGACATGAATTTTCAAAGAAAAGACGAATTTTTGTTAAAATAGTCAAGAGAGAAAAAAAATATCAACTAAATTGTTGAATTGTCAACCAATTAATAAAATTTTGAACCAAAACAGACGAATTCTCAACTAAACATAATTAACTTACTACCAAAAATAGTGGTATTTTTAACCCAAGAGATGAGATGTCTACGAATAAAAACTTCAACTGGGATTGTTCAATTTTCAGTTAAATTAATTTTCAACTAAAAAACGATATTTCAACAAAATAGTTTAACTTTCAACCAAAGAGATGAAATTTCAACTAAAATTATAAAGCTTCAACCAAAAAAGATAAACTTTCAACCAATGATGGCATATTCAGTTAAAAATTGGAAATTTTCAGTTTAAAAAACAAACATTTTTCATCTCAAAAAAATGAATTTTCAATAAAATAACTGAATTTTTAACTATGTAATAAAATTTTGTACCAAAAAAAAGGATGACTTCTCCACTAAAAATATATAAGTAGACTTTTTAACCAAAAATAATTAAATTAAACCAAGAATAATTGGCCAAAGATGTGAAATTTCGACCAAACGAGATGAATTTTCAAACCAAAGAAACGAATTTTCAACCAAGAAAGATGTTTTATTGAAGTGCGAAAAAAATTTAACCAAATTTATCATTTTTCAAACCAAAAAAGTGAATTTTGTACAAAATAGTTTTTAGATAAAATAATAACTTTCTAACAAGTGTTGAATTTTCAACAATGTGATTAAATATTGTACCTAATAATAAAATATTTAACCAAAAAAAGGTGCATTCTCAACCAAAATATAATAGTAGACTTTCCAAATTAATTACAAAAAAAAAAACGAATATTCTACTCTGGAAATTAATTTTTTTTCTGCCTTAAAAGCCAATAAATAAGATTATAGGATATACTTAATTTAAACCTAATATCTTGATAAAGTAAGTTTAGATTTCGATCTTGAATATAAAAAAAAAATTATTGTACTAAATACTAACGTGTACATTTATTTTGTGTTTCAGGTACGTATGACTCATACAGTGGATTTTTTTCTATTTCAAAATAGAATTTGATGATCTTATTGGTATGTAAAAGATGGTATTGGCCAATTTCAAGCCCCGTAAATCAACATTTTTTAAATTGAATTGAGTTTTGTCAATTGAATTCAATTGAATTTGGAAATTAAAAGTCAGGGGATTTTTGTGAGCGTGCTTGATGTGTTTTTTTCTTTAAATTTTAACATAAAAGTATATAAAAATGCTTTGTCATTCGTTAAAGTAGCTTTATAGTACTGTTATTATACTTATTTATATAAAACTTCTTTTTATCATTTTCACTAATATTAGGAAAATATCTATAAATAAATATATAAATAATAAATACAAAAAATAAATAATATATAATATTTTGTTTGAACTATTATTCAAATTTATAGACTTTAGGAAACCTTTACTACATTCTGCGGTCTAAGATGTTTACATATTAATGCTTTACCCTCCATATCGAGGTCCAATATGAATACGCATCCAGGATTTACCCTCCATACCGCGGTCTAAACTTTTTAAACATCCAGGCTTTATCTTATATTTTGCGATGTAAGATATTTACCCATTAATTATTTATCCTTCATATCATGGTTTGGGATGTTCACGCATTAATTATTATTTACCCTCCATATCTCGGTCTAAGATGTTCAAGCATCAATGCATTACCCTTCATATCTCGGTCTAAGTTTTTTAAACATCCAGGGTTTATCCTATATTCTGCGGTCTCAGATGTTTACATATTAATGATTTATCCACCATATTGAGGTCCAAGATGATTTCGCATCCAAGATTTACCCTCCATCCCGCGGTCTAAGCTTTTTAAGCATCCAGGTTTTATTTTACATTCTCCGGTTTCAGATGTTAACATATTAATGCTTTACACGCCATATCATAGTCTAAGATGTTTACTCATTAATTATTTACCCTGCATATCGCGGTCTAAGATGATTACGCATCAATGCTTTACCCTCCATATCACGGTATAATATTTTTACGCATTAATTATGTACCCTCCATATCACGACATAAGATGTTTACGCATCAATGCTTTACCTTCCATATCGCGGTCTAAGCTTTTTAAACATCCAGGCTTTATCCTACATTCTGCGGTCTAAGATGTTTACATATTAATGCTTTACCCTGGTCTAAGATGTTTACCTATTAATTATTTACCCACCATATCGCGGTCTAAGCTTTTTATACATACAGGCTTTATCCTACATTCTGCGGTCTAAGATGTTTACGCATCAATGTTTTACCCATCAATGCTTTACCCTCCATATCGCGATCTAAGCTGTTCAAGCATCCCGGCTTTATCCTACTTTCTCCGGTCTAAGATGTTTACATATTAATGCTTTACCCTCCATATCACGGCATAAGATGTTTACGCATCAATGCTTTATCCTCCATTTCGTGGTCTAAGCTGTTTAAACATCCAGTATTTACCCTCCATATCGCGGTCTAAGATGTTCACGCATTAATAATACATAAAATGGTATTTCGGAACTAGAAAAACCTAAAATTGTACTTTAATTATCAATTTTATTATAGCGATAATGCCTGAAATGTAATACCCTACAAATTCTAACCCTGGAACATATGATGGATGGGACACATGTTTCGCGTACGTGTATCGTCACTTATTTGCGGTCTAGTGGTTTCGAGTAATACATAACTAGGGGTCTCCTGCTGGTCCATACTTCCTGATAGTGCGGTAAATCGACTCGTCACGTGACTCCATTACATACGCATAAGTCTAAACGTACACAACATCGATTTCTATTTTATTCAAACTTAACAATAAAAAATAAAGCTGAAGTTCCTCAACAGAGGAGTAAGCCAACACAATGTGATAAATCCATTTTTGGACAAAATTGAGATAATAATTGTTTCTGTAAGTTTGGAATATCATCAATTCGAGTCTCAAACTTATGTTGGCGAAACTTTTCTTTTCTATATAAACATCTATCAATAAAATAGAATTGATTTTAAACATGCTTACTTTTTCCAATTACAGATTTATTACGTAAATAGGTAAAAAATATTGTACACTTAAACACTTTTTAGAATGCATACTTTTCAATATTTCTCTTATGATATGTAATTTTACAAAACTTTAATATTTTATTTCCAATTTTATTTTGATCGATGGTTTCCAAGTTACATTATATTTTTAAATATTGAGAAATGAGAGGCAATTGCAGGAAACTCTTTTTCTTTTTACTCAAAAAGCAACTGTGTAAAATTTTATCTGGATAGGAAAAATTCTCTGAATTCTGCCAAAATTTCCCGGAAAACACGAAAAAAAAACATATTTTTCTTGATTTAAAAAAGTTTCATTTCTTCTTTAATTATAATTTTATTGCTGGAATCAACAAATCTCTTTGGTACGTTTTTCTTTAAAGAATGTTATTTACGAATTACTCAATTGTTATTTTTATAAACGATATTTTTCGTGAATAAAATTCTTTTAATGAAAACGTGCCAAAGAGATTTGTAAAGAATATTTCAAGGAATAAAATGACTACTAAAACATGATGTTTCTTTGGTTCAAGCTGAAGAAATTTCAGGTTTGAATCAATCCAAAAAACATGTTTTTGCACATTTTCAAAAAATTCTAAATAAGTAGTAAATAAACAGCAATAAAATTGTGTATTTAACTAATCTTATTTTTTTCGGACTTTTTTTATATCACTGTGAGTGGATTTCCAACGACCTAAGTATATCCAATTTTTAAAAATAAATTCTTGAATGACAGAAATCATTGAAAAATCATTGAAAATTATTTAAAAATATAACATTTCTGATAAAAAGCTTGTTTGTTCTTTTCGACATGTAAAACTACATGTTTAATCTTTCCCCTATTTTCCCCTTTTTTTGAGAAAATTACCCTATTTCCCATTTTTTGAGCTCCTTTTGCGCTGTGATCTCTGTAACTAGTAAATAGGGAGCGGGCATAATGGCGATATGGGAGGGTCAAAGGGGTGTGACCAGTATAAGTAATATTGTGATGCCTTGGGGGGAGGGGAAAAATTCACCAGTTGGTGGGTAAATAAGGGTGACAAAGGGTAAACGTGATTTTTGGGAGGGGAATGTTGGTAGAGGGATTGATTAGAGGATCAGATAGAAATATAAAAGGGGGGGTAAGCAAAGGTGGTGAGACAAGAGGGGTGACAGAGGAGTGAAAGTAGATGTGATGATGAGGTAAATAGGAGGGGCCAATAGGAAAGAAGGAGAGGGGATTAAAATGGAGAGGGACAAGATGAATAAGTAAGAGTAATTGAAGAAGGGTTGGGAGATAAGGGAGGAGGTAGATTTAGAGATAAGGTACATATCTTTGAAGCGTGTGTCGGTAAGAGGGCGCTATAAAGTCCAGATGAGGAGTAAGTATGAGATATTGAGAGGAAAATAGGGAGCATCTGGGTGATATGGGAGGGTCAAAGGGGGCTGGTCAGTATAAGGAATATAGTGATGCGTTGGGGGAGAACGGAACATTTACAAGTTATTGGGTAAATAAGGGCGGCAAAGGGTAAACGTGATTGTTCGGAGAGGAATGTTAGTGGAGGGATTGATTAGTGGTTCAGATGGAAATATAAAAGTGGTGGTAAGAAAAGGTGCCTGACAAGAGGGGCGACAGGGGAGTGAAAGTAGGTGTGATTCTGTGACCTTGGGGATGGAGGGATAGAATGCAGGATTAAGGGTGCCTGGTAGGAGTAAATAGGAGTAGTGGTAAGGAAAGATGATGAGGTAGATAGGAGGGGCTAATAGGAAAGAAGGGGAGGGAGTTGAAACGAAGAGGGGGCAGATGAGTAAGTAGAAGGTTTAGAGAGGGAGGGGAGATATGGAAGGGGCGAGGGGCAGTAGGGGAGGGGGTAGATTTAGACACCAGGTTACTCCAGATTCCGTATGGCAAAGGTGAATATGACGCGAATGATAAATAAATGAATTGTTATTGTTTTATCACTCTAGGGAGAGAAGAGCTGATGTATTGGATAAAGGTTACGTGACATAGACGCTACCGCACGTAGGTCGATTATATCCCTGGGATATGTGCGGATAAATTTCTGTGCATCGATATAACACATGCGCGTATCTTGTTTGCATATGTTAATACCTAAATACGCGTCACTCACACGCTTGACGGTTCCCTGTGTACACGCGAGTCGTTTGAATAATGCACCACGCAATTACAGGGTAACGTGATTCGTCCGGTTTCAGTTTTCACCGTCGATCTCGCTTATTCGTGGCCAATTCGCGTTTATTGCCACTTTCCAAAGAACCAGAAACCACCAGAAAAACTTGATAATCAATCGGGGGGGGGGGGGGTCGAAAAAAAAGAAGTGAATTCAATTTACAGTAATCTGGGGCTAAGCGGGGCATGTTGGGACATAGTGGCCATAGTTTCGTATATTTTATCAAAGATTCTATGTTAAAAACGATATTTATATTTATTTATTTATTTCTTTTTTAGTAAAAATGATAGAAGCTTGCAATTAACAGTTGCAAAAATTTCAATTGTAAAACCTAGAAGAAGCAATATCGCGTTTTAAATACATAATTAAGGGTGTGCCGCTTTACCCCACATATGCGCCGCTTAGCTCCAGTTTATGGTACACTTTACGAGCGATAATAAAACTGCAGTTTCATTAGTGCAATTAAAATAATATCTAATGAAAATGCAATCGAAAGGTCAAATGTTTAATAGACTGAAGAGATTTATTCATAAAATATTTTTCCCCTTCTGGAAGCGAAATGACAGTTCAGGTCTCTATTGTTAAGATAACAAGCCCTTTACTTTACTGGCATTTGAAACAGGAGTGACAGTTAACATTTATTACGTAGATACCTCGTAAAAAGTTTGTTCGACTCGAGTTACTAGAGAAGCTATTAAAAGTTTATCGGAACGAGACCAATCGATGCGGGACAAAACAATTGACAGGAATATTTACCGAAGAATGCTGAAAAAACAGACCAACAAGTGTAACCATTCAGAAATTGTCTCCTATTTAGAGTTTCCTTTGAACTAACAGTAATAAACATTCTGAGTCAACACTAGAATAATTTTTGTATTAATTAATTTGTTCGTTTTCCGGAAAAAGAAATTCCCTATTTTTGTCAAATCGGTGATCAATAACCCGTGCCTTCGGGGTTTTTGAAATTAGCACGGGATTTTAACTGGGAAAAGATAGTTTTTTGGAAAAGTTGAAAAACAAGTAATTGTTATTAACTTTTTGTAAATTAAAGTCTAGTCACATCTTGAGGAATACTCAAGGAATGATTTCTATTCAATAAATTTTAGTTTTGACACCCCTAAACTCCTTGTATTGTGTCCGGAAAATGTCCCCAAAAAGCACAATAGCAGTTTTATGTGCATGATTTTCAGACAATACCAGAAAAAGTTTCAACTCAATGTCCTTATCGGAAAACTGCGTTTTGTCAACCCACGCATTCTGAAACTCGGATACTGTGCCAGTTTTGGGGCTGGCGGTCTTATAAAGAGTGCCGCTTCCGATAAAAACGCTTTTGTTTGTTCACGTCTGTGTGACCACCGCAGACTCCCCGCAGCTCCTTTTACTCCTACATGCGGCGCGGCATCAATTCTCGAAAGGGATATATCCGGGGGCGTTATATCCGAGTTTAACTGTAATTCTAATTTTTATTATAACGCCCGATTCTTGTATTTTCTTTCACTAATTACTCGCACTCGATGTCGGAAAATGCCAAAAAAAGTTTCAACTCAATATCCTTATCGGACAACTGCGTTTTGTCAACCCATGCACATAGGAAAATTCACAAAAAATTGTAATTATTTAAACGCCCGCTTCTCGGATTTTTCTTTCACTAATTACTCGTACTCGATGTCGAAAAATCACAAGAAAAAAAGTTTTAACCTCATATCCTTATCGGACACTTCAACAAACTACACAAAAACAAACTCTTACCGTTTTTTAAAAAAGCGGCCAAAAATCAGCAAAGTTACGACTTATTGAAACTTTTTCCCATTTTCAGAAAATACTTGACTTTGTCGAAAAACTCTCACCTATTTTTTAAGAACCACCAAATATCACTGAAGTTTTTTTTTTAATTTTTATAAGTGCGTGGGTGGACAAAACGCAGTTTTCCGATAAGGATATTAAGTTTAAACTTTTTTTTTCTATTTTCAGACATTAGGTACAAGTAATTGATGAAATAAAATCCGAGAGCCGGACGTTTAAGTTAAAAATTGGAATTCTTAAACAAATTTCCTTTAGCTTTTATAGTGCGTGGGTGGATAAAAGACAATTGTCCGATAAGGATATTGAGTCTAAACTTCTTGTTCTATTGTCCGACATCAAATACAAGTAATTGGTGAAATAAAATCTGAGAACTGGATGGTTGAATAAAAAATTTGAATTTTTTCAGAATTTTCCTTTAGCTTTTAGAGTGTGTGGGTGGATAAAAGGCAGTAGTCCGATAAGGGTATTGAGTTGAAACTTTTTTTAGTATTGTCCGACATCGAGTACGAGTGATTATGAAAAGAATATCGGAGAACCGGGCGTTTTAATGAAAATTTAATTTTTTCTTAAATTTTCCTATAGCTTTCAGAGTGCGTGGGTTTACAAAACGCAGTTGTTCGATAAGGATATTGAGTTGAATATTTTTCTGGTATTTTCTGACATTAAGTGTAAATAATTATTAAAAGAAAACTTGAGAACCGGGCGTTTAAATGAAAATTGAATTTTGTCTTCAATTTTCCTATAGCTTTCAGAGTACGTGGGTTTAAAAAACGCAGTTGTTCGATAAGGATATTGAGTTGAATATTTTTCTGGTATTTTCTGACATTAAGTGTAAATAATTATTGAAACTGTGTGCCAAAGCACAATCCAATCCGATTAGTCTTTCGAAAGTTATCCGATATACAGCCGACGACGACGACAGACGGTCAGACACAGATTTTGCTTTTGATATTGCTTAATAATTGAAACTTCAAAACAGAAAAGACACATCGTGCTTTTTCATTTTATGATTATTCAACCTCAAAAGCTTTTCATCAAGAAGAGTTTACGAATTAAAAGCTTTTGTATGTAACATATTTAACATTGCACATTTTTGAGTAAAAAGGTTTTTTCTTTTTTCAGTACGGAATAGATGGAAAATTCAAGAGATTTTTTTCCAGTCACTTGTATGTATTTTATTTAAAAACAATCCTATTAAAAATGCTATGAAAAATACATTCAAAATCGAAATTATTAAAAATTCAAACTTTTAATTAACAATTTTTTTCAATTTCAATAAAGATCTCGATTTCAAAAGAAATAAGAGTCAGATCAATCAAATGTGAACCCTTTGAAAATGGAATACGTTTCAACAGATCTCAAATTAAGTACTTTAAATTATAGAAGAATTCTCTTTAGTTTTGATCAATTGAAATAAAAAATCAATTTCCTAAAAAGACTAAAGCTTTTATGTTCAAGTGTTTTTGAATTCTAAGATTTTATAATTACATAGAATGGTTTCAATTTTTTAAAAGAATTTTTGTTCTTTAAATTATTTGAAATAAATAAGATAAACAAAAGCGGAGATGTCCATATTTTACATATTTCAAAAAGTTCTTTTTCAAATTCCAAACTATTAGACAACTTGGACTATATTTTCACATCAGAAAAGTTTTCATTTTAATTTTTTGGAATCTTCTTAATTAACAGAAAGTACTTTGAGAATTGGTTTTTAAAAATCCCTTTTCAGTCATAAGTTATTTTTTAATCAAAAAAACGTTGAAGCCTTGTATATGAAAGTAAACATACTGAAATATATCTTACCAGTAATACTATTGACACAAGAAATACACGTCATTCCATCGATGTGAATACTACAATTACTAATAGCGGGCTCGAGACATAAATTATTATTATTAGATGTTTTTTCTACCGGTGGTAAAAATGCCTCGAAACCCATATCGCTAATAGCGTCAACTAATTCTTTAGGGGAAGTTTCACTCGCTTTGTATGTTATGTGTCCAGCTTTTTCTTCTAAGCGGACTTTAATATCAATCACGCCAGGATGAACTCTCATCATCCCTTCGATATTATTCACACAAGACTGGCAAGTCATCCCTTCGATGCAAATTTTAATTGTAGATATTTCACTAGAGTTAATTTTGTCCGATGTTTGAGGCACTCGAGCAGAATGCGTCGTTCCTTGAAAGGCCTCATCATCTTCCTCGTCCCTGAAATAATACAGAATTATTTATTAACAAATTATTTCAATTAATAATAAATCGAACTTGGCTCGGAGATGGCAATTTTCAAAAAAAGTCACGTTAATGCAGAAATCACAGCGATTCAGTAGTTCAATTTTAGGGGAAGAAAGGGGATTTTGCCGAAAATAAGATTATTAAAAGGGGTTTTATTTATTATTAAAAACTTTTTATAACATATAGGTATCTCATGAATATTAAACGAAAGTGCCTTCTAACAGTAGCGACTTTTCTTTAGCAAGTTTTATAGTAATTTTTATGTTAAAATTTTGTGTTTTAGCTAGCTTTAAAAAATCTGTTGTGCACTTCAGCAAAATACACCGGCAAGAAATTCAAGAAGACCAAAGATTGAAAAATCGATAAACAGCAGAATTTAAAAAGGTTTATGTTTGCCTTTTTTTAAATCTAGTTTTATCAGTAGATAGATTTTGCTTCATTATTCTCATTAATTTTTTTTAAGTGTATTCTTTTCTGTACAGAATCCTGAGTTGTCCAAAGCATGTTTCTCAGTTAGCTAGAAAGAAATTATTATAAAAACACAAAAATAACTATTTGAATAATCTACTTTCTCTGTTTTTGTTATTAATCTATCGTTATATTATATCGTTATGTTATAATATATGATACAATCCTTGCATTTGCAGTTTTTTAAAACTCTTTTAAGCCCTGAACTTCCTTAAATCATTTTTGCTCCGAAGATTGTTTGACCCCACTTCGCTATCAGTCCCTCAAATATAAATTATACTTAGTTAAAAGTTCAACTATCTTGTAAAAAATTAATTTTGTTGTTCAAGATTAATCATTTTAGTTGAAAATTCACTTTTTTCGTTGAAAATTGGACTCTTCGGGTCGAAAATTGATCTTTTTGGTAGAAAATTCATATTTTCGGGGTTTTTATTTAAAATAAAAATATTTTTTGGTTGAAATATCAACTATTACGTTTTTCGTTGAGAATTCATCTTTTTTAATTGAAAATTTAACTACTTGGTTAAAAGTTGAATTACTAAGTTAAAAGTTCATTTTTTTTTCTTTTTTTTGTAGATTCATCATTCTAGTTCAAAATGTATCTCTTTGATGAAAAATTCGTGTTTTATTAGAAAACTAATCTTCTTGGTTCAAAATTCACCCTTTTCGTTGAAAATTCCACTATTTGGTAATCAAATTAATCTATTTTGTTAAAAATGCAATATTTTAAATTAAAATATTAATCATTTGAAGCGCTTCGATTTCAGTTTAATATTAGTACCTACATTCATTTTTTTAAAAAGAATTTCTTCCTCTATTTTATTCAAAAATCAGCTAATTTCCCCTGTTTAGGAAATATTTGAAATTGGTATCATAAAAACAAACCTCTTGCAAAGCGTCTTGTTTTCTAATGTCTTGATTTCGGTTCAAGATTCTTAAAAGATGAATCGAAATTTAGTAAAAAAAATGTAGTAAAAAAATTCGGTCAAACTACTCGATTCTAGGGGATTTTTCAAATTTTAGGGTGAAAACAGGGGAAAAGGGAAAAATGGGGATTAGGCAGAAAAGGGAACGGATTATAATCCCTGCTAATTTGAAAAGTCCATATCTTCCTAAAAATTAAAATTAATTAAATATATTAAAGAAAGTATAACTAACTACAAATTCATTAAAGAAATAGAATCTGCATTTTTTGTTAGAATAATACAGATTTTTCATTTGCATTTCTACTCTTTTCTTTTAATCCCTGAAGTATTATATTTTCTATCTATTAATTTTTTTTTTAATTATAAAAGAAAATAATAGTCAAACTAAGAACATAACCAATAATTTCGGACAAGATACATAGAAACTTTGTTATTCTTTTTTTTTTTAGATAAGAGGAGATAAATAAAAAATATCAGAACTTTTTAACCCAGTATTGCCAATTTGATTAGCGTAATACACACATTAGTAAATAGAAATTAAAGTTCAAATTTAATATTCAAGGCCACTTAGAATAATAATCCATTAAAATAGCTTCGCATCTGGATTGACAACGGAGTTTATGCTGGGAAAAATGTCTTAATTCCGAATGTACTTCACTGGAAAAAATACAAAAAAAATCAAGCCATTACATTTTCCTTTTCGTTATTATTATTCATTTTCAAGCTTTTTTGAAAAAATGTTTCAATTAAAAATCGCTCAAAATAAAAAGTATTAATCTTTAAAAATGACGAAACATTGAATATTTTGAAAACCTCAATTGAAAAATTATCCGAACATGAAAAACTTTAGAACTCAAAAGCTATCAAATTGATTTACTTTTAAAGTCTGAATGTTTTTAAAACATTAGAATTAAAAACTGTGCAATATTCGTTAGTTTTTGGAATTGAAAACAATTAATTTGAAAGCTTCTAATTGAACAGAAATTCATAAAATGAAATATATGTAAAAAATTAAAATATCGCATTTTTTAAACTTCAATTTCAAAATGCTCCAATTTACAAACCTGAGAAACTGCTAGTCGCAGAAAAAAAGTTTCAAATTTTTTAACTTTCACATTGAAAACAATTTTTTGTTATTATTAAATGAACAAATAATAGGTAACATACAGTTAAATCTTAGTAACAAAATTATTGATTCAAAATATATATTTTTCATCAGTAAAAACATCATTCATTCAATAATATTTTACTGAATACAAATTTTTTCATAAAAAATCTGATGACATCTTATTATTTTATCCAAATCACTTGAGGAAAATTATGCATGACTTATATATTGCGCTATAATCATCAAGAAAAAAAAGTAGCTTAACAGTCGTACACTATCAAAGGATTATCAATATTATCGTTATTTTCCTAAAGTTAACTTTCAATCTAGAAACGAGCAAATTGTCTCACTCCATTCATTAATAAACAACCAAGTACCCATTCAAGCCAAAATTCAAGCTTACCAAAAATTGTTCATCGCACCATGATCCTTTGTAAGAAGAGGTTCTTTATCAAATCTCTTCATTTTTTAATGTTTAAAGAATAATCCAGCACGATTTAAAAACGTATGTTTTCCGAAAATTTCAAAACACAGATCAATAGTTAAAAATTGATCCTCTGATCACATTTTTCGATCTTCTATCGACCGCCCTATCTCTATTTAAAATTTGAACTTACTATTTTACTAATCTTATTTATTAAAATGCTAAACTCAAGTCTGTAGAGTCAACAATAAAGGTTTGCGATAAAAATTAAGTCAAACGGTGCACAGAATTGTTGCAGATCTCATTTAAAATAAAGAATTGATTTTCGTTCACTGAAGGTTTACTATTCAGCGCAGGCTGATTTGGCAAGCAGCAGACTCTTCATTAAAATTGTAAATCCTGTATAGCACCCAAATTAAAATGCGGCGATGGCGACACTCGCAACGAAAATGGAAGTGACCAACTTTTTGAGTCACTCGATGATTGAGATTTCCTTGGACAACTGATAATTTAAGAGATCTACAATAGTTCATACCCTCTGGTCGGAGCTTTGCTCACGGCACGGCTTTATCATGACGACATATTTTGTAGAGATAAGTATTAATTGCACTCGGAATCTCGGATCTTCGACGACATAAGATTCTGTAAATATACTTATATTGACACACTCAAAGATATTTAGATGTTTTAGTGAAGTACAGTCAGCCAGTTTCCTCGCTTGCGGTAATGAAGATTTCTGATCAGTGCCGTGTTGAATATTACAACGAGACATTTAGCACGTGCTTTACAAGACAATTAAATACTTTTGCAACTTATCTGTTCCTGTCAAGAGGGAAACCTTTTGTTCGAATTTTTTATCGAACGGACAGGTGCTTCATTCGATAATGTCGATGACATTCAGTGCGAGTGATGTAATAATTTCATTACACATCCTGTGAATTCCTTTTCAATATTTATCAAACATAAAACGAATTATCTAACTTTATATTTTATTGTCTGTCACACTTTTTTAAATCCGGATCAATCCAGACTTTAAATCCATGTGCAGTACAAAATGTTATCTATTAGAGTGCCCCAAATAATTTTTTTTTTTATAAAGTCAAAGCGATTTTCGATTTTTATTATAATGAAATATAAGGATTGACCCTTCGCCAGTCAGTATTAAGTAAATGATAGTGCCACGAACAGTTGAAAAATGTTTTGAACTATTTTATAAAATCCAACGACAAATTGGAATTAGACTCTTTTTAGCTTAAATTAGATATTTCTGCGGGAAAAAGAAATATTTTTAAAGTATATTGCTCAACATTCCTTGTTGGATAAAACACATACTTTCTTTCTCTACTAATATTTTATCGGAATAACTCTTTTGAAAAAAAACGCAAAAAGTAAAACTCCAAAAACCCGAAATTCCCTATTTTCAGGAAAACAATGTTGAGCCAGAATATGCTCTGCAAAAGAAACATGTTTTCTCTGTGGTTAGATGTTATCAGACTCGATCTTTCTAAAAAAAACTCAAAAACAAAAATTAAAAAATTTCTAAACATACCGATTTCAAAAAAAGTAAGAGTTGTGTTGCATTATCGCAAAACAACAAAATTTTCCGTTCGATAACATTTTTAGGAAAAATCTCTGAAACAAAAAGTAAAAAAATTCTTAAATAACCTGATTTATGGCAAAAAAAATTATGCAGGTTTATTCTTATCGAAACAAATCATTTTTTCTAATGAACAAACACTGATAACAAATTTTATTAGGCTAACCATTTTATACACAAGTTTTTGGCGAAACAAACCCTTTTCCTATCTGGTAAAATTTTATCAGTCTACTTTTCTCGAAAAAAATCTAGAATTTCCAAATTTTCCTAGCACAAACAAACCCAACTATTCTCTTAGTTATGTCTTTTTCTGTCGAAAATATTTGGTTTAATTAAATTTTAAGAGAGAGAAAAGAGTTTATTTCGAGAGCAAGAGTTGCGGGTATGGCAAAAAAACTTTTTCCAGCACCACTTCAGCACCATTGTTGTTTTTGTAAAATTTTTAAAGTGGATTGTTAGTTTTCGGGATATAAAATATTTTTAATTGGAAAGAGAAATCATTGATGCCATAATAATTTTTTCTGACTGAAGTTCTATGATTAACATTTTCTTCAAAATCAAACATAAATATTCTGTCAAATTTTACTGTTACTTCAGTGATTAATACAAGTATTAAAATTCGTTCAGATAAACAATTTTATCCTCCCATTATTAAAGCGAAAATGGTAATTTTCCTTTAATAAATCAATTCTTAGGAGTTAGCTCACTTCGTTTAGCAACTTAGACCTTAATAACTCAATGAACTTTAGGTAACTGACCATAAACGTGGAAAATATCAGATAAAAAATTAACAAGGAAAGAAATTGAGAGCACGAGTGCCAGTTGTTTCAGCCATGAAATCAAGGCCAAGAACGAAGCAGTTAACACTGCTGTACCCTAAATTCAAAAACATTCTGTCTAATAAAAATGATAATTTTCGCCTATTAAACAATACAAATTTAATCTTTCTATATATGTATATATACACAATAATTTCCATACAAAAAACTAAGTTATAAATTATTTAATCTTGGCCTTTTTTCCTTTAATTCTTTCAAACATCTTAATATGATAATCATTTGTTTCACGTACAAGTAAAGTGAATATTTATCAGTATAATTTTTTATTTGATAAGAGACTATTAAGTTTATAGATAAAAAAATCAAATTTGGAATCTATAATTTGTTTTTATCAAGCACAAGAACTCTAAATACTAGGTCAGGTTCACTTTCATAAAATTAGATCGCTTGCTTGCCATTTCTGGACCATCGTGCTATGCATAAAAGCAATTTAAAACGCTCGTCGAAGTTTATGAACTATGTACAGGTACCGTAATTATCAAACAATGGTATCAGAGAACCAAAACAATCGCGACATTTTGTAAATTTTTATTCTCATTGTCTTTAATTTAATATGGAGCATAAACATCATGATTCTTGAATGAATTTTCAAAAATGAACTACAAAAAGAAGTGAATTTGCTTCTATCAGTGGCACTGAAATTAGTTTATTTTTAGTTATTAAAAATTATAAGAACATTAATAAAATTTTATTCTTATCCGTGAAGCGTTACGAATGTAAATTGTAATTAAAAAAAAATATTTGGAAAAATGTAAAAATAATATACTTTAATTTTATGCAATGCTTAAATATTTTTTAAATGTTAATAATGTGTGGTAGAAACTCATTAGAATGACATAATCAAACTTTAAACATTACAACGATAATTTAAATAGGGGTATAAATTTGGAAATAAATAAATTTAACTGTTGTCAGTAATCATTGAGGCCGACAAGTGAACAAATTAATGGCAAACTTTAAATGCAATGATGCATGAAAAGAGAAGGTCATTTGAAATAAATTTCATCTTCAACGAGAAATAAAATAACTCTATAAAATAATTTTTAAAAACATCAGAATTAGAAGACTGAAATAGTTTTTTTTTCTTTCTAAAAGCCCTGATACCTTCAAAGTACCTTTTTACAATTGTAATAAAGTTTTTCCTCTGTTTTTCAATTTCTTTCAATCTTTTCAACAATCGTAGAAAACAGCTTTACTAACCCAAGAAGTCTGTTGCCTTCGGCAATATCAAAACTGTATCCGGAAAAATGTAACGATGAGGGTTGTGCATCTTTGGAGAGAGTGAAATTGGATAAGTTCCGGTAAACCAATTTTACTTGATGAACAAGTGGAATGCTGATTTTTTCCATTTTCCGAAAAGTGCAGAAAGCGAATAAATCGTTCAGGCGAACCCGACATTAAATACTATCTTTTAGACAAGCCGTGAAACAATAATTTTAAATCCGAATCCATTACCAATTCACACCCCTGGATGATCATTTCCGGTGCACTTTCTTTTTCAAATCCGAAAAACAATTACAATGGTTGTCATTCACTCAAAAACAATTTTTTTGTGCATAAAAAATCCGATAGAATTGAATGAAAAGAATTGACATCTGATTTAAGTCTCAAATTTATTGTTGAAATAAAAAATATTCGCTGAGAAGTATGGCACACGACTTCCTAAAAGAAACACTTAACCACTTGAAATCACTTGAAATTGGTAGAACTGCACACACACACACACTCACAGATTCGACTGTTTTGTATTCTAGATTTGAAAAAAAAAAAAATTTGGATTCTGAATTGGCACTTATAATTAATCTAGCAGTTAAGAAGAGAGTCTAGGAAGGACAAGTGACCTATCGACGACTAGAGCAGGAAACTTATTAAACGAGTAATTCATGGCTAGGTAGGTATGTTCATTTCATACATACAGCGAGTACGCAGGCCGAAGAGAAAGGCGCGCGTGCTCCAGTTTGAATAAAGACCCCCTTCGCGATTGAAAGCATGATTCGTTGAGAAAGAGAGGCGTTCACCAGCTACATCAGACTACGATCCAACTCTGAAGCTTGAGAATTTTAAAGGAAAACTTTAATCTGCGGTTTATTTCCTACCGCTTTACTAATCTTATTTTGTTTTCAATCAAATTCCGAGGATGTTTCGCGAAGCACAAATAATTTAAAACATTAGACTTTATGTGTTGACATTACATATAGAGTTGCAGGGTCGCTATTCAAATTTCAAAAAAAACACTTTCCGATTAAACTGATTACTAAAGTTACCAGTAACGAGCTTTTGTTCGTGATAAAATATTTGCGTATTTCCCTCTTATATATGCTGGACGGGAAAGTCGAAAATATGTATTAGCTCTTTAGAAAAATAATTAATTTCCAATTCTGAATATTTTCGGATTCGGACTTCAAAATTAATGGTTGATTTTAAGGGTTTTTGCTGAATCGCAATAATTTTTTCTCATTATCTAAGTTTCCAAACTTAAGGCTTCAAAAAAACTTTATAGCCATCACTTTTTTTCAGAACAGCAGATATTTTTTATAGTCAAAAATAATTATAACTTTCTAAATCGTATATTTTATAACGTTTTTAAATAAACAACACAAAATAACATTTTTTCGTGGATTTAAAATTTATTAAATACAAACAATTTTCAAAAACTAAGGGCTCGAAAAGGGGCGACCAGCTTCAGCTTCATTTTCAGAATTCGAATAAATTCAAATTCAAAGTATTCGAGATGGGAAGCCTTCAAACGCAAAAAATTTCAATACTAAGCAATTGAAAATTGGCAAATTGAAAACATTCGAAATTGAATACTTTCAAACTGAAATGATTTGAAACTCAAGAATTTAAAAACTTGAAGCATTACAAATCATAAAAAAAATGTTATCATCATTTTAGGCATCACAAATTTTTTAAGTTTTCAAAGCTTTCAATGGAAATTGAAATATTTGAAAAGTTATTTTGAAAGTTTCGAATTTTGAGTATTTGAAATTACTTGTTTCAACAAGTTTTCAATTCAAAATTGATTAATTTCAAATGCTGTTGATAGATTGTTTCCTAATTTATCAAATTTAAATCTGATCTTGTTTAATTGTGAATGTTTTTAGTTGATCTAATTTAATATTTGCAAATAAAATACTAAACCCTTAAAAAATTATGTGCATTACTACAGTATGCTTTAAAACTTTCAATTCAAAAGTTGTTAAACTTCAAACGCTTTCAGTTTTTAAATTAGATATACTAAAGTTTCGAAAGTTTAAACGAACGAAATATTTTCTCTTAATTCCAATTCGCTTTTAAATATTGTTTTCAAGACTATTAGAACTTGAAGCACATCAAAAATTTAATAGTAATTTCCGAATCAAATTTGGATGTACAATTACATCATCAGGAAATCCAACGATTAACTTTTTTGAATTACTCATTGCCTTCCATTTCATATCCAGTTTGTGTCATTAATGTATCTTGCAGACTAGGTTTTTATAACCATTTTTACAGAACCGACTCCCAGTTTCAGTCTGTACCAACCGGTTTGAACCAAACAGCAATTATAAAAGGAATAAAATTATAAAACACATTTCTCCTTTTGAAAGGACCAATAATTTCACAAATGCATAACTTAAAGCTAAAACCTGTAGTTATTACGTTACTTATATAATCAAACGCAGTTTTTATTTCCTTAAAAAATAACTTCTACTAGGGTAAAATAATCTACTCAGTATACATAGATAAAAAAAGTAATTAGATCTGAATTTCAGTAAACAATATTTTCACAAAGTGGGCAATACAGTCTGTTATTCTATAAAACACTTGAAATCGTAAATAATTGACTTCCTATGAACTTATGTTTGATGCTGCTTGAAACCTAAACCTCTTTACACCGAATGCGGAAAAGCATATCGCGCTTCTAATTGTAAGTAAACTTCCTCTCTGAATATGACGCTCATTCAAATGAAAATAATACTTCGTCAATTATTACTTCGATATTTCCATTAAAGACCCTCATTGAAGTAATTGAATATAACCAAAAAGAATCATAATTACCTAGGAAATTTTGTTTTTGATAATCAGTTTAAATTTAGAAAAAATTAATTGTAATTTTCCATAGTCACTAAAAGACGCTAGCTTTCCGTGCTGATTACAAATCTATTGAAAAATTAAAAAAAAATCATATCTGCTGTCTGCAATGTACAACTATTTTATTTATCTCCTTTCATTTTACCAACAATTTATTATTTATGTGATTGACTGTAAAATGCACCTTATTTTTTACAACGTCAATTTAAGAGTTTTCAAAAATCAAAAGTTTTTCGCGGCCATTTAGGCCATTTTACCTGAGAAACGACGCTGCACAGCAGGACCAAATTGCGTAAATCTGACAAAAGTATAAAATGTTCATAAAATGGGCCAAATTTTGTTACTCAAGGGTTTTTGGGGTATAAAAGTAATATCTTCAGCACTCTTTTCCGGATAATAACTTTATTTTTTCAGATTAAAAAAAATAAACATCAATTTTGTTTGGTTTGTAGACAAAATTTTAAGAATTTTCCATTTTTTTTATCTAAGGTAATTTCTTACGTGTAGATGTTCTAAAAAATAAGGTACATTTCACAGTTAATCCCATAAATAATAAATTGTTGGTAAAACGAAAGAAGATAAATAAAATAGTTTTACATTGCAGACAGCAGATGTGATTTTTTTTTTAATTTTTCAGCAGATTTGTAATCAGCACGGAAAGCTAGCAATTAAAAAAACATCTTAATACGTCGATTGCTTGTGGAGATATATGCAAACTTTTTTTAATTTGAACGTGAGAATTTAATTCTGGCGCGAGCGCCCGACCGGCAGCGCCGGTTTCTCCCACTCCGCCGCCAGAGACCACGTCAATCCTTCTCCCGTGACGAAAATTTGAATTTTGTTCATTTCTACCTACAGTTGCAAACAAAAATGTCTACCCAGGATCCGCAAAGAGTAGAACAAAAATTTGTTTTAAATTAAAAAATATGTACGTATTTCCATAGTTTATTATAATGAGCATCAAAAAATAAGAATACAAAAGACATTTTTTTGCATATTTAGGTAGAAATTAACAAAATTAAATATTTGTCATTTTTTTAAATATTATATTTGAACGAAAAGATTTTTTCTCACAATTTTTCGTTCCAATGTTATTTACTTCCATATAATTTACCCAAAAAAAATGTTTCCTTATATAGCAAATTCAAAAAATTTGAAATTTGAAAATTTGCAATCATCTTGCCCAACGGTGAGAGGTAACGCCCAAAATAGAAATTTACATGAGAAGCAAACAATGTTTTCTACTGTGATAGGAGCCAAAATAGAAAATTCGGAGAAAACTATAAAAGCAAGTGGTTCATATGAGCTATATTTTCAAAATTTAAAAATATATCTTTTTTCATTTTAAGAGTAGAGTTGAGGAAAAACGAAATGGTCCTTACCTATTTGGCAAAATACCAAAGTTTGGTGATTGCAAGTGTCTCAGACTCTGAAACTTGGAAACTCACTTGTCCTCAAGATACATATTATAAACTGTAAGACTGAATTAATTTCAAATTGGGCAGGCAGTCCATGCTCAAGACAATTAATCATTTGCTACTCAAAAATGTTGGTTTTAAAAGGGAATAAAACGTCACGTATCTTACCGATTTGCCGAAAAATTTTTTTTAAGAAAGTTATGAGTATTTAAATTTAAAACATTGAAACGCGGATTATCCAAAAATGGTCCAAGTTTTTGTTAACGGTGTGGTATTTTGCAATCTAATATAGGTATTTATCTTTTTCTTTCTGGGTCTGATAGAATTTCTCATCCTCATTCGAAATCCGTTAGAAAATATAAAAAAAGAGTTCAAAAGTGACAAATTGGCGGCGATTTTTCTGAAAATATTCAAAGTCAATTTACTCAAAAGCCCCACCGTTTTTGTCTCTTGATTTTTTTCTACATTCGTCCGAATGTAAATAATATATTCCACGATAGTCTGTTCTGTGCCCGAGCGCTGATGAGAAGAGAGAATTTTTGTTTTTTTAAAGACCAAAATTATTATTTTCGTCAAAACGACACAAGATCTGAAAAAAGACAAAAGAACGAAGTTGTTTCTTCTCGATATTATTGCGACAATATTTATGAAATCCTTAAAGATTTACTTTTTTCTCAACACTACAATTTTACATTGTGTTGAAAAACCAAAAAGGACTTAAGTTAACCGTTTTAATAACGTGTTGGTAGAAAAATAATGAAGTAAGTTAGAAAAATGGAGAAACCATAAAATTTCTGCAAAAATCTCAGCAAAAACGTCATATAGAAAAAAGGTTTGGAAAATTTTTCCTAGAACTTTTTTTAGAGAAAAATGGTTATTTCTTGACTTTTTTCGTATCTTGTGTCTTATTGGCAAAAACTTGACTTTTCGTATTTCGGAAAAAAATTATCTCTTCTAACCAAAGAGCGGACGCATGGTAGAATATCATGAAATATACTCTTCACATTAGAACGAATCTAGAAAAAAAATCTAGAGCAACAAATTTTCAAAGAATCACAAAAGAGGACGAGAAATTATATTAGAATCAGAAAGAAAACGATAAATATCAGACTTTTAACTCACACTTTTCGACAAATTGGTAAAATACGTGTCGTTTTATTCCCTTCGAAAAACAACATATTTGAGTAGCAAATACTTCTATTACTTGAGCATAGATTGACTGTGCGATTTAAAATGAATTTGGTCAACAGAATCAATTTACAGCTTTGGAAAATTATATAAATATGATTCACTGTTGTCAGGAAAATCCGAATCATAAGATAATCCATGATCAATGGTATTAAATATATTTGTATAACGTATTGTTGACATAAAGTGGATCAGAAAATTATTAGAAATAATGTCTTAGAATTAAATTCTTAATACTGTTTAAATGGCCCTTTAAATTCTAACGAGAAAAATTTTTCGTGCGACAAGAAAACGGCCTGGCGCCGCCAGTCCTTAAAAAGTAACCTGGCGGCGCCAGGGCCCACCAGGGCTCGAGTACACCAATGAATAACTTCTTTTAAAAAATTCGCTTTATTCGAAAGACAGAATAATCTCGATATAAATTATCTCCGAAGGACAGTGTAATGATAATTTTCTTGAATTAACCAGGATTTAAAATTCTTTAAAGACGAACTTACGTTTTACTATTGCCTTGTTGTTCCAAATTTCGCAGCAGAGGTTCGCTACTAATACCTGAAAACATATTATATACTGTTTAATCAAATGTTCCCAACATGAACGTCAGCTCGTCAAAAAATAATGTACATATCTTATATTCGATAATACGATAAGTAATATTTAATTCTATTTATGAATTTTGCCTCATTTAATCTGTGATTGAATATTGTAAACTGTTCAAATTTCAAGTTTATCAATTATTACGAATGTTAGAAATTAAAAATATATTGTACAGGGTGCAAATAAAAAAAAATGAATACGCGTTCAAGATTGAACAATTATTCCATTTTAGAAGAGAAAGAATTCATTAACAATTATCAAGCCTTAACAATTAGGCATTTGATAATACATTAGATGTCAAAAAATTAAAAAATTGAAAAGCCAGGAACAAAATTTGATAATAATCGAAGGGGATTATGTAAACAGATAGCACAATGATAACAAAGGAATTTATTAAAAGTTATATGCAACTTTCCGTACAGGTATCATAATACGAAAGAAAAATTATCGTTACCAGATTCGCTGGGTCCATTTTTTGTTTTCAAGCTCGTAAGTTCTTGCCCGTCTTTGCTCTCTTTTGAATTTGGCACATTCATTTTAACTTTTTATTACTCCCACGATATTTAAAATAATGCTCGAGCACAACAATTATGACAGGCGCCCATTACATAGATCATTTTTTATCTACTCACTGGTTTCACTTATCACTGCCTATCAAAAAGCACTTCGCACTCCTATAATATCCTATAATAATACTTTAATATTTTAAAAAACACTCCAAAACATAACCTCAAAACATCCGTCTCGTTTCAGATTCGCAATCCAGCTTCTGGATTTCAAAAATGTTATTTAATTTACGTAAATATAAACTCTGAACTTTACTCTTACAAAAATTAAAAGAGGATTGCTTTAAAAATTCGCACTTTGTCAGAACTTGAATGATTGATTGTATCACTGTGTCAAAATTTTAAACGAATTTGTTGAACATTAGAAAATTATAATTAAGGTTTAATGAAGCACGGGGTGTTTATTACTTTAAATGTGCATATTTAACTGAGACTTTTGATCTGCGAAGTTAATACATCACTATTTTTGACACTTTCTGACTTTCTCTTATTGTCTCCAGTTGTTCACTTTCTTTGACACTAAACAGCTGATTTATAACATGAGTGATGATGAATTAATAGTAGTGGTGGGAGGAGATTTCGATATATCGAAAAATCGAGAATAATCGATGTTGAGAACTGTCAAAAAGGCACACAAATAAATTAACTATAAATAATTAAAAAATATGCGTTGTTTTAGTGTGTCATTAACCGCAAAAATGAAGATGAATGAGTAAATGATCTTCCTCCACTCTAATTTTTTCTAAATAATTGGATCGATCAGAGAGTTACAAAGTCTTTACAAATTTACGTCGGCTGTGATTTTGAGGTTATGCAAAGTGCCAAAAATTATATTCGTATATCTCACACGTCAGCATAAGATAAAATTGAGAAAATATCTTCAAATGCACTATTTTTGCAAAGTTCAAAATGTTGAACTTTTGTTGTATCACGTAAGTTAACTTTTTTGTACATTATTGAGTCTAAATTATTCAATCACAATATTCTACCGTAAAAGAAAATCTTCGGGTTCCAAGATTAATTTTGAAAGAATTATTTTATTGAGTTTTTGCAATAAAAAATAGTTACATGGTTCTTCTAGAAAATATTCTTTTTATTTCAGGTCAACTTTATTAATGTCAGCGAAAATGCTGTGTTTATTTGCCGTCTGTAAATTTCTATGCATCCTTGTCTTTTTCCCGATCGCCGTGATATACTGGAAGATGCTTTTTGCCAAAAAAAAAGCCGAGAGGACACAACAAGGAACGGTTATTGGAATATTTCACCCTTATTGCAATGCTGGAGGAGGTGGCGAACGAGTTTTATGGGCTGCTGTCAAAGCTATTCAGAAAAAGTAAAAATTCTCATTATTTTATCATTCAAAGAATTTTTTTCCGACTGAACTTTCGTCATCAAATTGCTGAATATTAACCGGAATAACCAGTGGTGTATTCCTAAAAGAAAAAGTGGCCTGGCTGTACTTTCCATAAACTACGTTACTAGTTTGATGGTGGGGGGAGGGGGCTAAAAACTAAGTTTGGCAACACGGGAGGGAGGGGGGGGGGATAAGTGGAAATAACGTTAAGAACTTAGATAACATTTAGAACTTAAACCCAATGAGAAAATCCAACTATATTTTTGGGTAAAAGTTCATTTTTTTATTTTAAAGGCTACTATTATATTTTTGGTTCGAAATTCATCTCGTTTGGTTGAAAATTCGTCTTCTTTGATAGAAAATTAATCTTCTTGGTCGAAAATACATTATTTTGGTTAAAAATTAGTTTTTTTTTTGTTCAAAGTTTTTTTTATCAGAGTTTTTATCTGAAAATTTAACTATTCCATTTTTTGATGAAACTTTATACTGTATATTGCATAAGCTAAAAATTCAACTATTTGGTAGAAAAGTCATGTGTTTTGTTGAAAATTCGTCTTTTTGGGAGAAAATTAATCTAGTTTGTTAAAAATTCAACTTTTTGGTTGAAAATTCCATTATTTGATAGAAAATTTACATATTTTGTTAAAAAGTCTTCTTTTGAGTAGAAACATATTCTTTTTTGTTAAAAGTTTAACTTTTTGGTTGAGAATTCAACTATCTCGTTAAAAATTCATCTTTCTGATTGAAAATGATCTTTTTTGTTAAAAGTTCTTCATTGTCAATGTAAAAGTCCACTGTTTTCTAAAACATTCGACTTTTCAGCTTAAAAACTTCAATCTTTTGTTGAAAATGTATCTTTCATGATAGAAAAGTCTTCTTATGGACTTATACTAAATAAATAAAAAATAAATACATTTTTCTTGGTTGAAAATGAGCTTTTTTGACAAAAATTCAACTGTCTTAAACAAAATGTGTCTTTTTGTCTCGAAAATTTAAATATTTGATTGAATTTTAATCTTTTTTATTTGAAACTTCGACCATTTGATTGAAAATGCATCTTGGTATGCTGAAAATTGAACTATTTGGTTAGAAATTCAACCATTATGTTAAAAATCAATTATTTAAAAAAAATTTAACTAATTTGTTAAAGTCATCATTTTTATTTGAAAATTGATCTATGTTGTTAAAAATTCATCCTTTTGGATTGAAAATTCATCTTTTGTAGAAGAAAAGTCGTCCTTCTTGATTGAAAATTCATCTTTCTTATCGAAAAGTATGTGACTTTTTTCTGTTAAAAATTCAATTGTCCTCGAAAAAATTGGTCTTTTTGGCTGGAAAATTGTACTATTTGTCTTTTTTACTGGCAAGTTAATCTATTTGGTTGGAAATAATTATTTTTTAATTGAGAATTCTTTTTTTTTTGTGTTGAAAATTCATTTTTTTGGGTAGCAAATCTTTTTCGGTTGAAAATTCAACTATTTTCTTAAAAAGGCTACGTTACTTTCGGTGGAGGGGGGGGGGCAAAAATAGTCCCAAATTTGGATGGTCCATAAAGGGAAAAATTTTCCGTGTGACAAGATAGTGGCTTGGCACCGCCAGGCCTTCAAAAAAAGTACCCTGGTGGCGCCAGGCTCCTCCAGGCCTCGACTACACCACTGATATTAACTCTGCTTAAAATTATACAGATATCCTGATGTTCACATAGCAATATACACGGGAGATTTGGACGTGGATCCTGAACAAATTTTAAAAAAGGTAGACAAGTCTTTCAACATGAAATTGGAAGCTGGAATCGAGTTTGTCTATTTACACAAAAGAAAATGGGTTGAAGCTGAAACCTATCCTTATTTTACACTGCTCGGTCAAAGTTTAGGATCAATGTGGCTCGGATGGGAAGCACTGAGTGCTTTACAACCAGGTAAACATATATTTCGAATAAGAAATTAGACATACAAATATATATGGGCATTTCTCCATATAAAGGTCACTTTTGCTTCCCCGTGTAATATCTTTGCGAATATTTATTGAATTGTTTTAAAATTTGATAAATTTGTTTTTTGATAACATTGACCAAAAACATAAGAGAGATACAGATTATTTTACAATAAAAATATATTAAACAAGTTTGAAATAGGTGAAAAAATTACTTTTCATTCTTCTCACCTTACAAGTTGCTAAGTTTGAGAAGGATTTTTGAAACCAAGGTTGATAAAATAAAAATTCTGGCTGTTAGTTTTTCAAAGCATATCTCAAAAACTATTATTCCTTCATATCAATTTTTAATTTATCGCTCTTAAAAGCAGGAAAATTTTTACTTTTAAAGTTTCCCCCTAATTTTTTTCTTGGACGTGCGATGACAATTTTATGAGTTTTTGGCGATTATCTTTCATTGTTTTAACTAATATCAATGTAATTCGTTGATAACAAAGTATACGTATCGCATTTGTGTATGAATCGACAGTAAATATTAGAGGACTTACCTTTGAACTAATATACTTTTCGGCTCAATATTGCAATTGTAACCCAACACATCTTTAAAGGGAGTGATATTGAATAATCCCTCCAAAGGACTTTTTACTTTATTCTTTTAAACAAGACGAGTCAGTGTTTTTTTGTTTTTTGTCATTTCACGTCGTGTAAATGCACATCAATTCCAAATATATCAAAGTAAATACATTTCCATGTTAAATTTTAAAAATTGAATACTTTTAAACCGTAAAAATTCCGATTTAATAAAGTATCAATTGTAAATCTTCAAAATTGTACTATTACAAAACAAATATTCAAAATTACATATCTTAAAAATATAAATCGTGAAAATTGAATCATTTTCAATTCTTCATTTTCAAAATTTAAGAATTTGTTATTCTAACTCTTCAAGATTATAGAACTTTGAAGTGCAAATCTTTAAAATTGAAGAGTTTTTAATTTTACAAGTTGACAATTACAAATTATGCAATTTTCAAGTTTGAAAATTACAAATTTGTAATTTAGAAGATTTACAATTGAAAAATTGAAATTTATTTTAAAATTTAAAAAAAATATATTTTTAGATTCTTAATTTACGCATTGAATTAGCTATTCTGAATTTATAAATTCTAATACAGTAAACTTCCGTTTATTTTAGTCCTTGAAACGTACCCGACCAATTATTTTAAAGCTGGAGGGACCCCACCCTTAACGCGAGTGGGCAGTTTATTTTTATCGACGACGCTCATTGGCCGCCCCGTTCTTGTATCGATGCGCCGCCGGTCGCTACTTTTTCAGCCGAGAAGCGCGGGTGATTTGAAATTAATAATAAATATTATCAACAATAATACAAATAAATACGCTCGGCATTTCTAGAATTGGTGGCCTACGCAGTTTCTCAGCGCGTAGGGCGAGAGACGGTTGCGACTCTCGCCTCGGAAGGGTCGAGTGCGCCAGTACTCTGTCGAGTACATATATTGCGCAATATTATGGAAACGGTTCAGGAGAGTGGAAAAAGTCGCGGTCCGTTAGTCTTTGTTGGCGTTAGCGTTTTTGTTGGCATACGACCATTTGCCAACTAAAAATCAATATTACAGAATCAAAAAACGACGGAAATATTTCGCGGATTAGTGAATTTTGTGGCATGACGTCAATAGGTGGAAATGTCAGCCGTCAGGGAGGTTAGTACATGGTACTGCAACGGCATACGACTTTTTGGAGAAAATCCCCGAAACGTAAAGGTACGTTATTGGGATCTGAAATTATGACGACACAGCGTCACGTGACAGGCAATATGGGGGCACAACGGGGTCACTTTACCTCTAATACATGCGATGCGAAGGGTTTTTAATTTATTTTGAAATTATTTAGAAGAACTGGGAATCAGTATCTGCAGTTCTATATAAATATTATATTATTATTATTATTATTTATTATATTATTATTAATAATTTTGTTTTCTTCATTTTTGATAAATTTTACTTATTTCTTAACTCAACATTCTATTATTTTAACTCCAATTTTAACTCAACATTTTTTTTTTCATTCTTTATTATTATTATCATATTATTATATATAATATAATATAATAATAATACCAGATAATAAAAAAATATACAAAAATAAAAAATGGTGACGTACAATTTGAATATAATTAATTTTTAACGACTTGGTTTCAAGATCCTATTTTAGGAATACTTTAATTTTGAAAAAAAGTTTGGAATTCCTAAATTTTCAACGCATCACGTTTGAATGCATAACTTATAAAAGTTTTAAATTATAAATTATATTATTTTTCAAGTTTTCAGAATAATTTAACTTTAGCGGTTGACAATATTTAAAAATCTTCAATTTTGAAAGAAGAAAATTACATTGATTTTTGTTTTCGAACGAAGCGACATTTTTCAGTAAAAAAATCTGTCTAATTTCTTTAAATGTTACTCAATACTACATGATGTGATACTTATTATTAACATATTTATCATCTTCAAAATATCTTTAATTTGAATTTGAAATTATAGTTTTGAATGCGCAATTATTAAAAAGCTTAATTTTTGAGGCAATGAAACCTTAAACTCAAAAATATGTATGGTTTGAAATATTTCAAAATTGCAGAATTTCGTAATGAATACTTTGAGAGTCAGTTTTACAATTAAAAAATTTAAATTAAGCTATTCTGAATTATATGGTTTCAATTTTAAATGTACAAAATTGTTAGTTTTTTTTAAATTCTTCGAAACCGTAGAAAGTCAAATTAAAGTCAAATTGAAAGACTTGATAGTTGCACAATTTTTAGTTTAAAGGATTTGTAATTGAAAATTTTTGAATTTAATGCCACTAGAATAAATTCAAAACAATAACATTTTACACCATGAAAATGACAATTGTAATGTTGAATTATAATTTTTTATGCAATAACAATTTAGCTTTCTAGAATATCACATGCTTTGATTTTGAAACATTTAATTTAGTTTTTAATTTCAAATTCTACAATTTTTAACGCTTCAAATTGAAAATTACTCAAACTCAAAGTTTTAAAATGTTTAATTATTGAATCTTGAACTCTTTTAGATATGAATACAATTTTAATTTGTTAGAATTTTCCATAATTTACTTTTCAAAACTCTAGTCTAATAATATTCCATTTTTAACGCTTTGAAATAGTCCTATTTTCGAAATTTTAGTCTGAAATGATTCAATTACAAGATTCGTTAATTTTATTTCGAACACTTTGAAATAGGAATAATACAATTTAAACTCGTTTTCAATTATATTTTCCAATTTTGAAAATTGCAGCCTGATGTTTTTCAATTTTAAGAGCTTCTGATTTTAGATAGTTTAATTCCAAACACTTTCAACTTCAAATTATTCAATTTCAAACATCTTTCTTTATAAATGATACAAGTTCAATTCCTTTTTATAATATTCGAAATATTGTCCTTTTTCAAAATTTTACATAATCTACAATTGTTTTATTTAGAAAGTAGTATTTAATTTACAATTGTTTATTCTATTTTTTTTTAAATTTAAATGCTTTCAATACAAAATTGTTAATTATATTTGAAAATGTTTCAAAAATTGATATTAAAAAAATTGGAAAATTAGAGATTGCTAAATTGTTTGAATTTTCAATTTCAGAAAATAAAAATCCAGAGGCGTAAACGCGCGCTTCGCCCGCGTGAACTTACTGTTAGTTGTTGATAATATTAATATTTTGTTGTCAATAATATAAAAAAAACCATCAAATATATTATTAATTGTTTATAAAATTTAATGAATACGTTCGGAAAAATCCCAGCATTCAAAAGCTTTAAAATCTGAATGCTTTCCAATTTGAAATTCAAACCATTTATTGAAAATAAATTCTATTTGGAAATTTTTACATTTGAAAGTTTGTGATAATTTAAGAGCGAAATTGAAAGCATTCGTCAAAGGATGTTCTCAAATTGAAAATAAATATTTTGCATTGCCTTTCGTTTCAATCTCTATAAAGTAATTTTTTTTTCAATTTGAAAGGTTTTAATTAACAATCACTAAAAAATAATTTTAATTTCTATCTTTTATACAAACTTGAATGAAATTAATTTCTGGATGATTTTCAAATTTATTAAGCCTATACTCTCAAAAGACTTTGAGAATTTAGAACCGATTAAGTACACTATTTTTTTCTCAGGTGAATGGATTATTTTAATAAATATCGTGTAAAAAAAGAATATTGTGCTGTATGTGGAAGTAATAATCTAATGAAAATGGCATTTGACTTAGCAAGGTGCAGCTAGCTCTGATATGAAAATAAAACAGAAAAAGGGAACATTTTTAGTACTATTACAATATTTTTTCATTTTTATAATAATATTTTCAATTCTTAAATACTTTTAAAAGTCGTATAATAACCGTTGAATTATTTAAAAAATTACAGTTTGAATTGAAGTTTGAATTCTTTGAAATTTTTAAACATTTTTATACATTTAAATACTATATTTTATGGTAAAAATATGGAAAACCTTAATTTTTTACTGACATAGGTGTAAAAACATTAGAAAGTATGATTTTTTATTTATTTTTTGTTGATTTAGTGTTTTAGATATTTTAAGATGCTTCATATAAAAGTGTTCCATAATTCAGAATTCTTGTTCAAAATCCGTATACATTTTAAGGAATAACATTTTGTTAATCAATGTACAATTAAAAATTTGTGATACTGATTTTGTAGGAAAAAATTAAGCTTGATTGAAACCTAATATTTTAATTTTTTTCTCTTCTTGTGCACACCAAATAAACTTCCAAATAGGAAGTTCAAATTTTTACGCAATATCTTCTTCCCAGGATAGCATATTTGTTAAACAAATAAAAAAATGTTGACATTAAAATTTTGCGCACAAAGGCGGCATTTTAAAAATGAACTTTTTGATGCACTTTGGTCTCTAATTGACAAGTTCATTCTCATTCGCTCCTCCGATTTGTCCCTTGTTTTAATTTTTAGTTTGGAGGAAATAAAAACAGCGTTCACAGGAATTCAATACGAAAGTAAATTAAAACGATACGTTTGAATTTAGGTCACATGCCTTTTAATCGGTTTCCGCTGCACGGAAGCAAATTTACATTTCACTTGCTTGCCAGGTAGCCAATTTAAAAAAATAATTAGTTCCTTTGATATTCCACTGTATGTTCCATTTTATTGGTTGACTAATAAAATTTACAGAATTTATTTTAAAATCGTCCATCTCGAAACATCTGATTTCATAGAGTGTCAAACACACCTTGCTTGATTTAATCAAAGTTCCAATAATATTACTTTCAACTTATAATTATGAAAATACGTATCAATACTTAGCTCTTTCGTTAGACGTGTGAATGATAGAAATTAGACTTCATTACATGAAACTAATTAATTTAATTAAAATATTTTACTTTTAAATTAATTTTTTGCATATTAAAAAGTAATTCATTAGTGAATTATTTCCACCGATTTTCAAATTAGTTTATTGGAAGTTAAAATAATTGATATGTACTTGTGGAACGTTAAAGTATTGTATCCTATTTGTACTTTAGATATCTAATAAGTAGTTTAACAATATTTAAAAAAATACTTTGTTTGCAGTGTATTTAAATCTTCTTAAGTTTCGAATTTTGTTACATTCCTCGAGGTCAAAAAAGTCTTCTCAATTTTTTGCACATTTTAATGAATTATTTTCTAGAAGATAATTCTTGTACGCATCCTTAACAACAAATGCGCTAATTGTTAAAAAATGGTTTTAGAAAAAAAACCGCACATACATATTTTCAAGGCCGATGCAATAGTGTCGTTAGTTTTTCGAGTCGACGTTCAGTTTGTTTATAGCAATTGCACAAACATAAAAAATCATGTGATTGTTTCACAAATTGTTAAAAAAAAATTTCGCAACTGGATATTTCGGAGACGAATGTAGAGGTTTTTTTACTTTTTCATCATGACTTTTAGTTTTTTTCATAATTGTTGAAAAAAGTTTAAAATCCATATCTGTGCAAACTTCAATGTCGTAATTTTTTCGGGTACCTGCCAACTTTGCAATGGCACAAATTTTAAAAATTGAAACATAAGAAAGTTTAAAAACTCTGCAAATGAGAAATACTCTACTTTTTCGCGTAGTGATAATTTCGAATTCCAGAATTTTTTATTTCAGATTAAACCTGATAAACATTCTATAGAATTATGTCAACTAAATGGCACCCCATGTTCGAAATGATTTGGTTTACAGAGCCTGCTATTACAGCCAATACTGTGATAAGAATTCTAAAAGATTTCGATTTTTTCAAATTTATTTTGGGTCACTCACACGATATTTAATGAATCAATCTCAACTTTTTTGGTTCAAAAAGGATGTATTTCATTTAACTCTACGTATACAATTTTTTTTCTCAATATAATGGAAAGTGGAAAAAATTAACATCCAAATTAATTTTCGAGAGAGTTTTCATAAAAATAGTATTTTTGACACTCCTCGCACACATACAAATATCTTTTAACAACTTTATTTTTGAAATCTTCAGGTCAAATTATGTAAAAATATATCAAAAAATAAAGTTGAAAAATTTGCATCATTACAAAGGGAAGAAAGCAATAAAAGGTTTACCCACAAAATTCTTCGCCTATACATTTTTGTACAAAATTATGTGAGAAAGCAATCGAATCAAAATTATTGGTAAAGTTCCAAAACTTCATAGTGCTTTGTTTAGGTATCATGAATGAAAATTACGCAAAAATGTTAAATAATATTAACACCATCCTATAAATATTTAATGCTCACAGCTGCATTAATATTTCGGGACAAAACTCATGAATAGTAATATTTTTATTAGTTCAAATATATTTTAAAAATATTTTTGATATTTTTTTGTTTCATCATAGTCGCATGTCATGTTACGCAACTTATAAACAAGTGCAAAATTCATATCCATAACAAATAAATTCCTCAAGAGATCAAGGAATGTATTTGTCATGGATATGAAATTTGCACGTATTTATAGTTCGCATCACATGACATGTGAATATAATAAAACACAAAATTGTCGAAAATATTATTAAAATGTATGCAAAACTGATAACAATATTGTTATTTTCGAGTTTTTACCTGAAAAGCAATGCAGCTGTGAGTAGTAAATATTTATAAGATGGTGTTAATATTTTTTAGTAATGTTTTATTTTTCATGTTTAGATTGGGACAGTTACGAGAGAAGACATTTTGCGTACTATTTATTTATAATATCCAAAGAAAGTACCATTTTGACCAGATTCGTAGTTTTTCTTTTCATTGTTAAGAAAAATAACACTAAAAAATCAAAATTAAAATTAGCATCTAATATTAAAGACCTTGTTTTATTATGTAGACTAAGAAGGCATTCAAGTTAAAATTACTTGTATTTAGTATTAATCAATTTTGAGCAGTTTGATTTGTGATGTTTTGATTTTTCCTAAAATAATAATAGGTTCACCTAATATTCACTCAATAAACGGATTTAAGCTAAAAATCTACCTATAGTTAATCGTCATTATTGATAAATAAAAATTCTTTCATGTGTCGATGCTACGCCAGAAACGATGAATTGGTCGTACTTTTGGCGGCGTATAATATAAATGTTTAGTATAACTAATTAACTAATTGCGTGAAATTTTGTCCAATGTTGTGGAAGTGTCTTCTATCTACATTAATGTGGTATCTCCTATAGAAAAATTATTATAGTTAAATCAATTATAAACCTATAACAATTTTCCTGAAAAATTTTATTGTTACGAAATAAAAAGGAATTTTTTTTATTTTTTCCGAAAAAGACATTGACGGAAGATTAAAGCCTCAAGAACCGTAATACGTATACTTTTTATTATTATTTGTAATAAGGATTTACTCATACCATTTATGACGACTTCGGATCTTAGACAATTTTAGATTTTTGTTTCTTTGCAAGTCAATCATTAATCATGCTCTACTTTAAAACGACTTAAGATTGGGCGATAGGAGCCTACTGGAGTTTCGGTTATTTCATCTCGGGTCAATTTTCTAATCGAGCCGCTTTCCATGTTTATTTTTACCCTTGATTTGTGGCGACTTTTATCACTAGGTGCATATATTCCAGCAAAAACATTACTACTCTCCAATATTGCAAAGATGTCTCCATCCGGTGTTGATAATACAATTTGTTCTCGGGTTGGCTTAGGCAAGAAGACATTGTTTTTCCCCAATACTTCAATTTGTATATGCGCAGGAAAAGTGTATCTTCGAAGTTCAAATCGCCGGTGAGGATTCTTATAGGGAGTAATCCGAATAAATTGAAGTTGGTCGAGTCTATATCTTCCTTCAAAAGAAGCAATCCAGGTAGGTGTATCCATGAACCTGGCTTGAGGAGACCTGGTCCTGGTACGAAGAGGTGGATCGGTAGGAGAAGGCGACCTGGACCTGGCACGAAGAGGAGGCTCAGTGGGAGAAGGAGACCTGGGCAGAGAATAAGGTCTGGCTGGAGGAAGAGACGTGGCTGGAGAATGTTGTCCGTCAAAAAAAGAAGAAGATTGTCCGCGACGAGGTATACCAGGAATAGGGTCGCCATTAGGTAAACATTCAAACTGCGAACTGAACTCTGCAAGAAGAAACAGAGGATTAACTTTTACATTCTCATCTCAGTGAGAAGGTATTGGCTTATGTCCAAATTTACTTTTGCGGATTTCATCAGATCTCGACGTTCTCAGAATCCCTCGCAGAGGAAAAATTGATTTTCCTTCGGTGTCTGCGTGTCGTCGTCGCTGTCGGAGTATGTGAGTACGATAACTTTCGAAGAAATTATCTGATTAAATTGCGCTTGGTACCCTTTTTAAGGTCTAAGAGGAAGATACGAGTTCGTTAAGAAGCCATTTTTGACTAACGGTTCTGGTTCTATTCACGGAAAATGCTATTTATAAAATGAAAAATTCCATTTTTCAGAAAAACTATACGAGATAGAACAGAAATTTTAATACGAAAAACTTTTTATCTTAAAAAGATCTACAAATATTCTTGAGACTATTTTTTAAATAAGAAGCATAGTTTTTGTTTTAATGGTGAAAAATTACGTTAAAAGTAAACAAATTTAAATTTATGGAAAAACGGCACAAGATACAATGAAATATTTAACGGCAACATATTTCACCAAATACAGAAATCCCAGAACGAGATACAGAAATGATTAAAACATACATATATAACATAAAAAATATGGCGTTTTGGATATTTTTGTTTGAGTGCGCGGTGCAAGACACATGATAAGAATGTATTCGGTAAAGCCGAACGAGCTTTCAACAAAAGAGAATTCACAATTACCAAATGACAATTATCAGTGGTTTGATCTTTAGTTTTAAAAGATCTATGCACAAAAGTAGGAAAAGTGCAAAACCCGAGTGCGAAGCGCGATCTAAAAATATTTTCAAGCGAGAAAGGTGAGATCCTACAAAAGTGCGCTCTAAGCACGCTTAAACTCATGAGAGAAGCTGAAGCATAACATAGGGATTAAGAACTATGCAGTTACAACTGTTTTCCCATTGTGCATTTGATATCCCTCCGGCTCAAAAAGTGATTCCTAGGGATTTTGTGTGTTCCAATTTAGAAATTTTTGGATTTATAAAAAGTTCTGTGCCAATATTAACACCTGCAGTATTTGAAGGGTAACATACCAAATGGCCTCACCCACGTTTTTCACGATTTGACGCAAATTTGAGCACGCCTGGGGTGCGCGACTGTTGGTTCTCGCGCTTCGCACTCGGTCTTTGTATTTCCCCTAAATTTATGAAAAGATCTTTTAAAATTAAAGGTCGAATCCTCCACAATTGTAATTTGGTGATTGTGAATTCTTCTTTGTTAAAGCTCCTCTAGCTTCGACGAATACATTCTCATCACGTATCTTGTGCTTCGCTCTCGATTTTGTCAAAAATTTAAAATTTTTTACATTACATGTTCAGCATTATTATATAAAATGTATATTACATTTATTTCTGTACTTCGGCCTGTGATTGCTTCTTTAGATATTGCAAAATAAAGTACGAATTGTATTTATAATGATCACTTTAATATTTGTTACTGATTTTGCATTCAATTTGATCCTCAGCTACCGTGAAAATTTGATATGATTTCATTGAATATATATCATTACAATTCATAATATACATCGATATTCAAACCAGACGTATCTTCCTTGTCTTGTTTTTATAATTGAAAAGAGTGCGCATCTCATGAAAAAAAAAAATTTTTTTATTGTGTATTTTATTGCAACTTGTCTCGTTTCTCCATAAATTTTATTGGTTTATGTTCAATGTTATTTTTCACGACTTGAACCAAAAATATGCATCCTCGCGTAAAAGTATTCTAAAAAAATTTGTAAATTTAATTTAGGCGAAAAATTTTGTTAGATATATTGTTTAATTTTTTTATTTTAAATATATTTTCATGACAAAAGTTTATAACAAATTTGTTGATCTTTTTTCGTAGAACAACTCTTGTCTATTCATCTTTTTTCGTACTTTGCGTCGTTTTTCTAAACAAATGTTTATAGTAAAGGTTATTTTTCACGATTGAAACAAAAATTACGCATCTTATCAACAAATAATTAATACAAAATTTGTAGCTCTTTTCTGACTAAACAACTTTTGTCTATTAACTTTTTCGAGGTTTGTATCATTTGTCCAAATATTTAATTTATTTTCTTCTTGAATCAGTTTTTTACAAATGAAATAAAAACTACGCATCCCATCAAAAAGTGATTAATAACAAATTTCTATATCTTTTTTTAATGCACAACTTTTGTTCATTCATCTTTTCTCGTATCTTGTATAGTTTGACCGCAACATGGAATTTTGTATTATTTTTTTGTGCGATAAAAATTTGAATTTTCGATTTTTCAAGAAAATTAACAAAAAAAGCCTTGTGACAATATCATATGGTTTCCAAAAAGAAAAATTTTTCTTTTCTTGACTTTTTTTCATATCGTGCGTTGTTTGGCACAGAATGTTCATTTTCGTTTGTTTTTTGGAAATATGTAAATGCTATACCTCCAGTAATTTTTGTTTTGTCAAAAAAGACTCTAACATAAATTGTTTGTCTTTCTGAATACTACAAACATCTGCACATAACATTTCCAAATTCGAAGAAAGTGGTCTCCAAAATTTGGGAAAAACGCTCACTTTTCGAATTTTCATCTAAAATGGCTGGCTAACGAACTTGACCTTCATTTTAGGAGACTTGCAGAGGATACCAAAGCTCAATCCAATCTGTCTATCCTTTCAAAAGTTATTGTGCTAACAAAATAAAAATCTACAGACATACATGCATACACACACATGCATACATACATACATACAGTGAGACAGATTCGCGAATGCCTATTTTTTGGGTTAAGAATGTCTCAAAACTCTGATGAGAATGTAAAAATCGAATTTTTATTGAAACAAAAAAAAGCACTTTCCAGACAAATTAGTACTAGATAAAATCTTGAAAAAGTGTTTTGCATAATATTATTATGAAAAAAAAGTACGGGATAATTTTTCATTCGCTCAAGGCGCACGTTTTTATAAATCTGAACAAGTTTCAATTGGAAAAAAGTGAGGACTAACTTTTCAACTATTGAGTTACTGAATCGATACTAAGAAGGTTCGATCAGAAAAGATTATTATGTATCAAGAAAATAGAGGAGGACGTGTTTCCGCTCGAGGAAGACGTTTTCAAAAGTTTGAACAGTGATTAAAAATACAAATTTCAAATTAAAACAATTAACAATCGATTTGCTAGCTATTGGATTATTGAATCGATACAAAATGAGTTAGATTAAAAAGTAATGTTAGGATTCGAGAAAATGGAGGGGAAATTTTTTTTTTCTCGAGGGAAAAGGTTGTCAAACTTTGGATGGTGATGAAAAATCAAATTAGGAATTTTAGTTAAGTGAGAATTGTTAATTGCTATAAAAAATTGCTATTCATCATGAGTTGCACAGCTTGATGCGAGTTCGCGTGCGCATAGATGCTTAAGTGCAACTTTGAGAGTTTTGCCCTATAATGACATGCTCACAAAAAAATGCGATTGTAAAAAAATCCTTTTGTCAGGATGTGTATTTGAACACATAAATTGGACGTGAAATTCTAGTGGTAATTAGAAATAAGGAACGAAACATTGAAGCATAACGTGGATTGCGACGTGGCATTCCATGTGGATTTCCAGATGGTACTTTATGGATTGGTTTACGTGTACTTAAAATCTTTAAACCACCACTAAAACTGCGGAAAAAGACATGTTTTCAAATTAGGTAGGATCCCCTTATTCAATCCTTCACTTTAATTTAATGCGGATTACATCGGACGAATTCTTATTTGCGGAAAGCTTAGAAAAAATTTTAATCATATACATACATACATATATATATACATATTATATATTACATATATATATGTATATTATAGTATCATATTTACCAATAGAATTGAGGATAACAGCCAAAGCAAAGACCAGAGTATAAACGATTCCCATTTTTTTCAATTAGGGGAAGAACTGAATAATGCGCTAATGAAGAATTTGAATGATACTGTAGCAAATGAATATTCTGATGTATTATTAGATTATATATGTGGCATTTGATTGTTATCTTGAGCATCATAAGCTTCTCGCTCGTGATACTAAAATATTTATCTTTCTGCTTAATAAAATAATCTAAGGAAATAAATTTAGTTACCTCAACCGAGGCTAATTTAGAAAAAATGAAGAGATCTTTTCGAATAGCGTTTCGACGAAAAGCTGACTCACAATCTCGGTGAGCATATCTATAGACAGAAGTAGATCGTTTTTTCTTTCAATTACATATTTTCAAATCATATTAACAGTTATGTTTACAGATAAACATTTGTCATCCATCTGTTAATTTTAAAAACAAATTATTGACATTGTGGGTACCCTTTATTTAACCTTTCACTTTAACTAAATGTACTTTATGGTTCTGAAATTCGTGAAAATTCCATATCAATAGGGAATGTTTTTCAAATTCTATTTTATGTAACACAAATCCAGGATTTCTCCGGAAAAAATTTGTATTCACTGTGGAGAAACTCAAATAGAGTTTACAAGCAAATAGCAATAGGATAGAATGCGGATCACATCAGATTAGAGGTTAAATGTAGTTCAAGCATTTTTAATTTTGTGAGGCTATTTTTGAAAAAAATATTATTATCTTAATCTAATGGGTTAGTCAATCGAGATTTGAAAATGGTTTCCCTAAGGCTTAGTATTATTTGAATTTAATTCTTAAGTGGTTATGGAAAAAGAGCATGTTGACTTTTAAAGCTAATTATTATAAAGAAAGTTTATTGACAAATTGTCCAAATGATATATTTGTTTTGAAAATGTATGTTTGCATTAACACTTTACAGAGAAGATGATATTTATTATTGAGAAGTCGTCATCAAATATTGATAGTTAATTTGATAATGAAATTATATTTTGAAAATTCACAGTGAGTACATTTATAGACAGAAGAAGATAGGTTTACATCCAATTGCTTTTCAATTATAAAAAAGCTATATGGGAGTTTTCACGGAAAGTGTAATTTTTTGTCATCGATATTTTATAGGTTAACCTAAACTTAAAATACAAATTATATTGCATTCAAATTTACAGACAGACTCCCTAAAATCGTATGTAGTTTCACACGAATTTCAAAGTAATTTATTCTGAGTATTATCAGATAATCAATTAATTATAATATAGAATATTAATTCGTATTACTGCTAAACAAATATAATATTTTTTAACCTCAAAATTTTCTTCTCTTCTGTTGATATCGATTTTTGAGAATTAATTATACAGAAGAAAATAATTATATCAGAATTAATTTTCTTTGCCTTTATTTTAAAGATTTTGTTTGACCTTTTTTATTATTTTGCTTAAGTTAGAGAGCTGTATCATGCACAGCAAATGTTCAAAATTCTTTGATAAAAAATGAAGAATTTTCTGTGCGAAAAAGGCAAAAGCAGACAACAAAATGTCAAGCAGAAGCTTAAAAGAAAACTAAGCGCAATAGAAAAAGAGATATTAGCAATACAGATTACCTTTTACTTTTCTGTGATATTTCGCAATAATACTTTGTAAGAATAATAAATGAGATAATATGTTTTGCCCAATACCTGCGCCGGAAGTTGCGACGTACACGTTCGTTCAGAAGAATCTAAGCTGGTCTTTACTCGATTGGTGACGTCACAGCAAAGTAATGTGGCATTTAGTCTTCTTGAGAAGTAAGTAATGCCATGCGCATCCCCAATCCACACTTTCTCCCTGAAACTGCTTTCAGCGCAACGAGTGGAAGCAAACCACATGATAATTGGTAATCGACGCTGTATCCCACTTATTGTGCAATCTACAATTCTTCTAACTATTCAATTTCCAAACTGTCATATTTCAAATGGTCAGAATATACATTTCAGTATTGGAAAAACAACCGAACTTGCTTTGTAATAACTGATGAAGTATGGTGATTTAAAGTTTAGTAATAAAGTTTCGAATTAAAAAAAAAAGTCCGCATTATTTCTTTGCATACAACTCGTTATATATTTTTAATCAGACCAAGCTAGAAATGCGTTTCTGCATATGTATTAATGATGTAGAAATAAAAGTTTGAAATGAGTGCCTAAAGATTTATTTTCGAATTTTCGTTGTTAAGAAAATGACACTTTCCATGGAAATGCCCACTTGTTTCCGAAAAAGACTGACTGGGATATTGACGAAAGAATGAAGCATTGAGAATCATAATATGTTCACTAATTATTATTATTTGTAATTAAAAGTTACTTGTAACATTTAAGACGACTTTGGATCATAAACAATTTTACATTTTATATTTTCTTTTTTTTCCAATTTAATTATTCGCATGCAGGATTGTGGTTCACATGCTCCACTCTATATTGACTTGAGATTGGGCGATAAGAGCCTACTGGAGTTTCCCTGATCTCATCTGGGGTCAATGCGGTAATCAAGCCGTTTCTCTTTTTTTTTTTACCCGTCTTTTACGGCGATTGTGCTGAGTAGATGCATATACTACAACAAAAAACGTACTCCTCTCTAATATTGCAAACACGTCACCATCGAATGTTGAAAATACAAGTTGTTCTTGGGCTGGGATGGGCGCGAAGACATTGTTGCTTTCCAATAAATGAATTGGTTTATCCGCAGAAAAAATGTATCTTCGCAGTTCAAATCGCTGGTAAGGATTTTTATAGGGAGTAATCCAAATAAATTCAAGTTGGTCAAGTCTGTATTTAACTCCCTTATCAGAACCAATCAAAGCAGGTGGATTCATCAACCTGGCTGGAGGAGACCTGGACCTGGCACGAAGAGGAGGCTCCGCTTGAGCAAGAGTTCTGTCAGGAGAATGTTGTTCGTCAGAAGAAGAAGATTGTCCGTTACGAGAAACATCAGGAATAGGGTCGCCATTAGGTAAGCACTCGAATTGTGCACTTAACTCTGCAATAGAAAATACAGGATTAATTCTTATTTTTGGCAGGGACAAGACTTTTTATGGCAGTTTTGATGCGCAGTTCAAAGTGCGCATTTCCGAACTGCCATATAGAGACTTTTGACAGATGTTTGTATGCGCAGTTCAAAGTACGCATCTCAATACTTTTCAAGCGCTGTTGCCATGGAAAATAGCTGTAAGGAACCCAAAGTAATAAAACGAAAATGAGCACGTCTGTGGATGAAGTTTCACGCTGAAAAATACCGAGCATGACGCTAGTGTTCCAAATGTATGGCAGTATCGCGGTATGAACACCGACGAGTGCGTATATTAAATAATAATTACTTTAAGGTAAATCATTTTCTGTTGAAACGCGGCTATATAACAATGCATTTTGAACACTGGCACCACGATCGGCAAGTCCTAGCGTGAAAATTCGTTCTCAAACGTGCTTGTTTTTCGTGAAGTTAATTAACAGGGCTTTGGGATGATTATGTATATTCTTCAAGGCTGTGGCGCTAGTGATCTGTAACGTGTTACCATAAACATTTATATCATCACTCTCTTTCGTTGTCTTTCGTGAATATCATGGTATGGTAAATGCGTATTCATAGTTGGTAACTAAAAAAAAAAATGGTAGAAAAATAAGTGCAAAAGTAGACGGGACTGACGATCATTCTATTCCTGGAAACCTTCAAAACTGGATTAGAAAATCGAAAAGGCTGTGAATAATTAAATGAGTTCAAAACACCATACGGGATGAGTTGCAAAAGCACGAGAATCATTGACATACCAATTCTTACTCTTGGACCGCATATAGCTTTGAAAAGTCGACAAAATGTGGGCTCAGTCCTATGGAGGTAGATTAGTAGAATAGTGAAATAGTTTTAACCAATGAGCTGATTAGACAAAATTTAGTAATCATCTCATTGGTCAAAACTGTTCTATCTCCATGGGACTGCGTCCTTATAGTAGCTGCTGTTACGTTCTGTGAGGACGTTAACAGTATCCCCCTCTCCCCTTTCCAGGTCGTATTAAGTTCAAAGTATAGGTAATCCGAGTGTAAGGAGAGGTGTGTTAATGATCCAATCGTTTTACAATAGTTTCTTAGCCTGTCAAAAAGAACACCGTACATCATCAACTGTAAGTACAGGTCTCGTAAAATATCTACCTGAACCAAGCATCCATTTTAATAGGTACCATGGGGAATACGATGAAAAGAAGACTAGACAGCGAACCAATAGTATGAAATTTGCTGCATCTTATTTTTAACAATGGAAAATTTGCATTGTGCGTTCATTTGTTATGGAGTATCAAAAATCATTAAAAATATTGTATCTTAAAACTACACCGAATTTAGCGTACTTTTGAGAATCTTCGTATTACAGAGTATAGTAGGGTGACTTAAAAAAACTACTTTCAAAACAAAACACATACACTGGCCTGAGTTGTACCTTATTATTAAAAAACTTACAAACCGGATATGATATTGAGGTCCCCTATTAAAGGGTTGACTGTTTTGTTGTTTTTATGTTCTCAACCTCTTGAAAAGGCATGTATCAAATTTTCATACATATACAATTATCCCCTTTTATAGTTCATGAATTTCAGGTGAGAGTACCACAGAAAAGCAGAATCTTCCAGGCTAACACGTTAATTTATTTTAATAAGATAATCGATGATGTTTCGAAAACTAGCAGGTTTAATATCTTTCAGCCTAATCGACGGCATTAGCTGCAGAGTGAAATGCGACTCGCGAAGAGTCAAGATGATAGGCCATTTTGAGCGCGGATAGTACTCGGATGACTGAACATCTGCGACGTGCGAGCAGGTTGTGTATTCGCTGCGTTTTAACTAACGCCGAGCATGAGGTTTGACGCCGAGGATGATTGCTTGCATTCAATGGGTAGCGTCGAATGTCTACCTTCAAACTCGACTGTCGGAAAACTGGCTGAATTTGGGAGGTTGTTTTCTGCAGTTTTTCTTTCCCCTGGCCAAACTTTAAGGCAAAGACGAGTACTTACAGTAAAGTTGGATGTAGCCGAGGCTTATCACTGGTATTGATTCAATTCATACAGTGATTCTACGCCCACCCTAGTAAAATAAAATTTTCACATGTCCAAACCCATTACAGTGGAGTCGTCTGGCAGTATATGTACTCATGCAAAAAGACCTAAATGATACTTCAGCAGCCAGGGTCACCTGCGAATAGATCTATGTTTCATCGTGGTTTTAAAATAAAGGCATAGTACAATACGTTTTAAAACGCGGTCCTACGAGACTTAAATGGACCAGAATAAAAAGAAAACAGTCATAATCATAATTATTCAGCATCAAATAATCTCCGAACATTGGTGGGTTCTATATAACCACCAAATTTGGTTATGATCTTTCATCAATTGACTGAGATATTCCACTTTTAGTGTTGAAAATCAACTATTTTACAGATGATAATTCCCAGCAGAGATTTTTTCTTTTTTGTGTTTTTTTCTTCATGCCAGATTTTTTTCGTGTGAGTTTTCAGAATCTATTTTCTATGCTTTTTATTAATTCGCGGCGATTTGAAACCGTGAATCTTAGTATCAGAAATCCTTCTGAAAAAATTGCAAAGCAAGACTGAGCACATTAATGGAAGATTGCCCTGGGAAACGTATTAAAAGCTGAACCAGTAATAATTCAGAGAACATTATTTGGCTAAGATTTTTTAGAAGTTTCCTTTTTCTCGAGGGAACAGTTTTTAAAATGTTGAAACGATGAAAAATCCAATCTTCAATTTTAAAAACAGTGAGAATTCAATTTTCGCTACAAACATTTGTTAGCCATCATTGGTTGTTTAGTTTGAAGCGACATCGCATACACACAGGGGCCTAAGGCCACCTTTTAGATTTAAGCATGCTTACAAAAAAATGAGATTTTAGGGTACCTAAAACCCAGAAATTAACATTTTTGCCCATCTCTTACGGGTTACAAGAATTTACAGTTGAAAAATTACGCTTAGAGTTCTACGTGGATTTTCTCGTATACTGTTCCAAACTACAACCTGAATTTTTACGTGGATCTGCATTTCGATATTTTCACTTGTTGAGGGGAGCGGCGGCGAATGCGGCCCGGCGGCATATTATATTAAATTAAATTATATTAAATATATCATCTTATATTGAAATCGAAACGCGCGACATTACCAAACAAGGTAGGACAACTTAACCTGGATGCACTTTTTGGAAAACACATTGATTAACAGTTTTAATGAACTTAAATTAAATTATCTCCATGAATAGAGCATTGGTAAGATATTGGCCAAAACAAAATATATTTTATCACAATATTTTACTTTATATTTGAATTTTAATTGTGCATTTTCCTTTATGTGTGCTGCATTCGCCACCGCTGCCTTAATGTTTATTTAATATTTTATGTAAGCATGATGTTGACTTAAGCGGACGAATGTCCGCATCCAGTTTAACTTCGTGTATTGTCTGGTTCTGAAATCCGGTCAAATTCCGTATCAATACGAAACATATTTCAATAGAGTTCGGAAAAGAATAGCAGTCGGACAGAATGCCGATTTCATCGGACAAATTGTTGTTTGCGTTAGGCCTAAAATGTTTCTAAAATTATAGATATATATTATAGCATCATATTCACCAATAAACTTAAGGATAACCGTCAAGGTAAAAACCATATTATAAACGATCCCCATTTTTTCCAATTAGGGGAAAAACTGATTATTGCGTTAATGAAGAATTTGGTTAACACTGCGCTCAGAGGAAAAACTTGATAATTCCTATGTTGAAACAGGACTAATCAAGTTTTTCCTCTGCGCGCTTCATATACCAATGGAATCATATTCGTTTTCTCTGGGATGATAGACTTTGAGCTAGACATACTGAGATATTCATCTTTATAATTCATCAATCAATCCAAAAATAGAATTTTGGTTACCTCAACCGAGGCTAGTCTAGTGAGGTGCAAAGACGAAAGAAAAATTGGTTGGAGTAATATAGACGTAAAAACTGTACAATAATGGCCTCTTGAAAGCGGAAGTTATAGGAGAAAATATTTGTAGTTGGCGTTATTGATGTTATTTTTAGAAAGAAAAGAGATTTTTTTCATTAAAAAGGTTGCAAAAGTTTGAAAAATTGCGTTTAGATTTCTACGTGAATTTTAACGTCTACTATTCCAAAATACAACCTGAATTTTTACGTGGATTTCCATGTGGATATTTTCACATGTGTACCATTTATTTAACTTCTTACGTAAGCATGATTTGGTCTGAGGCTGACAAATTTCTGTTTTGAACTTTGAATCAATGTATTTTCTTGTTAAAAATTCAGACGAATTAGGTCTAACAAATTACAGATTAAGTTAAAAACAAAGGATATTGAACAAAAGAGAATTCACAATCACTGAAGTCAGGGTTGCGGACGTAATATACCTGAGGTAATTCACGTAGTTTTTTACATGTAAATTACCTACGTTATTTATGTCCCTAGTTTTTTACATGTAATTCACTATTTTAAGATGGCAACTGCGCTTATACAGAAAAAAAGCATAACCTGATTCTTTAATACAACGAAGACACCAGACCCGTGGCACTCTGAAATGAAAGTGACGGAAATGTTGAGTACGGCCGAGGGTGGCGCTGGCTGAACTTTTAGGTCGAAAATTATTCAAATGCATGGGGAAAGTGTCAAAAATGTGAAATTTTTTGCTTTTTATATTATAAAACGGACTTAAAAATCTTTTTTTCTGCTTCAGAATCAAGTTTTAAGGCTTTGAGACTGAAATTCTATCAATTTTTTTTGTGATGAACGAGAATAATGGAGAGAACTTCGCCGAACATTTTGCCTTGAGAATTTTGAAGATTTCAAGAGAATAAAAAAGTTTTCTTGAAATTCCTGGTAAAATTTAAATGATATTCTATTTGGTAAATTAATTTTTAAGAGAATATTAAAAAATGATTCTCTAAAATTTCGAAAAATAATGTTGTAAATCTTAAAGCAAAATTTGTCAATTCTGCAAGTTTACAACATTTTACAAAAAATTCGTTTAGTTTAAGAAAAAATAAGAAGTTTCGCAAAGATTTGATAAAATTTAAAACAAAATGTCGATTTCATAAAATTAAAAAAAAATCGATTCCTAGAGATTTCCAAGAAAGAATTTAGAATCTTTTCAAGAATGAAAGATTTCAAAAGAATGAAAAACTTTTCTAGATAATATTGAAGAAGATTTCAAAACATTTGAAAAGATTTCCAAAATTCTCAAAAAAGTATGTGGAAGATTTTAAGTTTTGCAAAGATTTCATAAATTTTAAAACAAAATCGATTTTTAAAGATTTCGAACAAAAAATTTTCTAACGATTCATTGGAAATAAATTTTATTTTTTTATTAGGAAATTGTTTTTATTTTGCAGGATTTTGAATGATTCCCTAAAATTTCGAAAAAGAAGGTAGAAGATTTTTGGCACGATTACCAACTTGAAAAAAATCGAGTTTATTCAAAAAATATAAAGAAGATTTGAAAAATTTCAAGCATAATTAGGAAAAGATTTCAAGGAATTTAAAAAGATTTCAAAATTTTTTTAACGAAATGTAGATTATGACAATTTCGAAAAAAGTAGGGTTTTAAGAATTTTGAAAGATTTCAAGAGAATAAAAAAGTTATTTTAGGATTCCTGGCAAAATTCAAATGATTTTTTATTTTGATAAAGTAATTTTCAAATAAAATTGAACAAGATTTCAAAACACTTCAAAAGATTTCCAAAATTGCCGAAAAAGAATCTGGAAGATCTTAAAGCAATGGATTTTTGAGGATTTTGAGAAAAAAAAAGCTTTTTAAGAGTTTTAAAAGGTTTCAAGGGAGTAAAAATGTGCCCGTTTAAAGATTATTGGGAATACTGAAATAAATCTTATTTTGAAAAATGTATTTTAAGATGAAATTGAAAAGACTTTTAAACATATCAAAAGATTTCCAAAATTGTCAGAAAATTTTCTGGCAGATTTTAAGGCAATTTTTTCATTTTGCAGAATTTTGAAAAAAAAAGGTTAGGAAAAATTCTACCTATTTAAAAAGATATTGAGAAGTTTTGAACAAATTTAAAAAATAATTTAAAACCTAGAACGATTTCAAGAAATTTAAAACAAAATTCAGTTATGTTAAGATTCCTGGGAAAATTTAAATGATATTTAATTTTGAAAAATTAATTTTAAGATAAAATTGAAAAAAAAAAAAGTGTGCGGAGCCAAAAAAGCGACCTATATAGCATTGTAGTATTGGTCTAGCATAGTCAAAATCTGCATTGAATAGAATTTTCTGCTCACCATTTTTTTTATCCGAGTTTGTAGGATATGTTTGAATTTTCTTTCACGTCAACTTATCCCATTAGGCCACCATAAATCGAAAGTTGCTTTTCTTCACTAAAAAATTTTTTTTTTATAGTTCTTATGTTCGAAAAGATTTCCCGTGATTTTGGTCGCAAAATACATTGTTTATAAACAAATTGTGGTTACGGTTTGGCATCGCTAAGTATATGTTTAATCGAAGATGTTCTTTCAGTTTTTAAAATTTAGAAAATTCATAAAATTTTACGTTCGGGATAAAAAATTATGACAAATTTCAATTTGCACAAATCTTTTTTTTGCTCTGCACCAATGATTCAATTGCAGATTTTCCACCCCGCGCTATGAAACAAACCAATTTTCGGTTCACTTGATCAGGAATCAAATAAACTACAAAAAATTTTCAGCATTTTTCAGTCTTTATATAATATAATATTATATTATATAAATATCACCCTACAATTCATAAAATCTTGATCCTTCTCAAAGATTACATTGAATGCAACAGTATGCCATTCTAATCACTTTTTTGGTAAATAATTTTCATAGTCATTATTTAAAATTTCGAGAGAAAATCTATATTTGTTCTAGGTAAATTTTATAAAATGTTTAGCCAAAAATCAAAATTCCATATGATTCCTTCGGCACTCGACGTAAAATTCGTATATAATTCCATTACATTTCCTGACAATTTTTATCTAAATTAATTATCATAAAAATATAGGGTAATCATGAATCTTGTGAATCAAGCCTCACAAAAATTAGCTGAAACTTGCAAAAAAATTCGATCTGAATTTAGTAAAAAAGTTTTGCAAATCGCTAAGAAATGTTTAATCATAAAATTGTGTAAATGCAAAAGAATTCTTGCATCTCTAGACTCTCTAGAGATTTCACTGAAATTTGGAATATATCTTATGAACTTTGGAAAGAAAAAAAAGGAAATTGAGACAAAGTTGAAATTCCATACATCCTATTATACCTTCCTGCTTTGGCTGGTGATGAAAAATAAGTTTTCACTTTTTTCCTACTGAAATTTGTATCTTTTTTACAGATATTCTTGGGATGATAATTTAAAACATCTCGTCTTGGCTTTAACAGTGCCTGTAGTATTATTTGGGGTTTCGCTTGGAGTTTTGTGTTTCTGGTACTGCCCACCAATGAGCAAGACTTGCAGTAGTCCTGGAAGAAATCTTCTTGAAAAGTACGACAGGAAGGAAGAGTAAGTAACGTGTATGTATGCAGTGCCCAGTGTGGCTAGATCATTTTTTTACTTCAAAAATTACTTCGTTTCTGAGTCTACAAACATCACACAACAATTTTTCAACATTTTTCAACCTATTTACACAAAAATCTGCACTGCTCCTGAAGGAGGAAAAAGTTGACTAAAATGGATTCAAATCGGGTTTCATAGAAAGTTTCTACATCGTTTATGGTTCAAAATCTGCAAAAATCAAAATCCTAGCTGCTTCCTTTCGCGAGATATCGACATTTTAATATTTAAAGTCTTTAATATTTAAAGTCACGGATATATAGTGGCATTCCTGGTTCAAATCCGCCCTGAGGCCGATTTTTTCTTGTTCTACAAAAAGCAATTGTCCGAAGTAATCGTTTTAACATCGAAATTTGTATTAGTTAGGATTTTTTTATTGTAATTATAAGAATTTGAACATCAAAATGTTGATATCTCGCAATTGGGAGCAGCTAGGATTTTTATTTTCTCATATTTTGAATCCATAAATGATTTTGAATCTTCCTCTGAAACCCGATTTCGGATCAATTTTATTCATGCATTTTTATCTTTCAGGACCAGTCTGCTAGATTCCTAATTAATACGAAAGCAATACAATATCTACTCATTGTCAGTGAAATTTATACATTGTAGACTAGGGTGGGTCGAAAAAAAAATTATTTTAGAAATCGCAAACAATAGCATACCTAAGAGTAGTGCATTGAGACCTCATGAAGTGTGCTGAATGTGAAATCTATCGATTTGAATCTAGGTAACGCGTACGAGCAAAATAGGTTTACAAACATTATCATCTGCAGAGTTTTGAATTTTTTTTTCTAATTTCAATTTTTTAACATTTTTGGAGGTGTCTAGAATCTTCTGAATTTTTATTTTATTTTAGGATACTATTCTGCACGAGTTAATTATGTTTTAATATTCCCTTTGTGATGACCTTCTATTTTTTGCGACCATGAAAACACAAGTCAAAATTTGTTGACACTTGAGGGCTTTCTTGGTATCAAAATGAACTCAACGAAGAATCAAGATATTTGGTGGCTCAAAAACGGGAGTAAAATTCGATAAAAATTGTATTGATCCAAGTTTTGATCCCCCATATATCTTGCATTTTTTGAGACTTCATTCTGGTATCAAAAAAGCCCTCAAATGACAAGAAAATTTTGTTTGATGTTTTTTTGAGTGCAGGAAATAAAAGTTAATTACAGGGGTATATTAATATTAAAATACAATTACCTAGTGCAGAATAGTTCAAGTAAAAAAATTAAGTTTAGAAAAACTTTAAAAACCTGAAGACAATAGTATTTTATAAACCTTGGTTTGTGAAAGGGGGAGAAAAAGTCATCTTTCTTGGTCAAAAATTGAAGATTAATCTCTTATGTTTGAAAATTTAACTTATAATTTTTAGAAAATTCATTTTTTTGTGTTAAAATAATCATCTTTTGTACTGAATGTTAAACTATTTTGTTGAAAATTTGTTTCTTTTTTCAAAATTCATCATTTTGGTTGAAAATTCATCTCTTTGGTTAAAAATGTAACTATTACATTTTCGGTTAAAAATTCATATTTCTCATTGAAAATTGACCTTCTCTAGTTAAAAATTCATCTTCATTGGTAGAAAATTATCTTCTTAATTTTAAAAATCATTCATTTTGGTTAAAGATGCAAGTGTTTTGAAGAATATTCGTCTTTTTTTATTTAATTCAACTGTTTTTTTATTTCAAATTAAAATCTTTTTTGGTTTCAATATCCACTATTACATGTTTCGCAGGGAATTCATATTTTTGTTGAAAAAAATCAGTCATTTGGTGGCAAGTTAAACTAGTTTTCAAACATTTAATTTGTTGTTGGTTGAAGATTCATCATTTTAGTTGAAAGTTAATATTTTCGGGCCCGAAATTCAACTGTTTTGCAGAAAATTCTTCTTTTTGTCTTTAAAATTCCACAATTTGATATAAAATTAAACTATTTGATTAAAAATTAAGCTTTTTGTTGAAAATTCATATTTTTGGTCGAAACTTCAACTATTTTGTAGAAAATAAACTTTTTTGTTGAACTGCTGATGCTGTGTGATTAGTTCGTCATTTTGACTTTAAAGTTCAACAATTTTTGTTGAAAAGTTATGCATTTTGTTGAAAATTTCTCGTTTTTTGGTTGAAAATTCAGTTTCTTGGTAGAAAATTCATCTTCTTGGTCGAAAATTTTACTATTTGGTCAAAAATTAATCTTTTTTGGTTGAAAATTAAACTATTTGGATAAAAGTTAAATTACTTTGTTAAAAAATAATTTTTTTGTAGATTCATCTCTTTGGTTGGAAATGGATCTGTTTGGTTAAAAATTCGTTATTTTGGTTTAAAATGAATTCTTTTATCTGAAAATTTACCTGCTCCACTTTTTGTTGGAAATTTATCCTTTATAAGTTGAAAAATAAACGATTTGGTACAAAATTCATGTATTTTGTTGAAAATTTATCTTTTTGGTTAGAAGAGTAATCTAGTTAGAAATTCATCTTTTTGGTTTAGGATTTAATTGATTGGTTAAATATTCATCCTTCTTTATTGAAAATTCATCTGTTTGGTTGAAAATGCATCGTCGTAGGTTGAAAATTCAACTATTTTGATAGTCATCTTTTTTGGTCAAAAATTCAACTGTTTCGTTAGAAGTTATTCATTTTGGATTGAAAATTAATCTTTTATGGTGAAAAAGTCATCTTTCTTGGTTGAAAATAAACTTTTTTGTTAAAAATTCAACTGTCTTAGAAACAATTCGTCTTTATCGCATGAAAAATTAAACTATTCTGTTAAAACTTCAACTAGTTGGTATAAAATTCGTATCTTTTGCTTAAAAGTTCAACTATTTGGTAGTAAATGCAACTATTTCGTGAAAAACTAATTTTTCATTGTCAAAAATTCGTGTTTTTTTATTTAGAATTAATTCATTTTAACTAAAAATGTAACCATTCCATTTTCGGTTGGGAATTGATATTTTTAATTGAAAATTGATATTTCCTAGTTGAAAATTCAACTATTTGGTCAAAAATGCTGATTTGATGTCGAACTAATTTTTGAAAATTTCATTTTTTTGTTCGAAGATTTAACATTTAAGTTTAAAATTAATGTTTTCGGGTCAAAAATTCAACTTTTTTGCAGAAAATGCACCTTTTTGGCTTTTTATTCAAGAATTTGGTAGAAATTTAAACTCTTTGGCTGAAAATGAACCCTTTTGTTAAATATTCATATTTTTGGTAGAAATTTTAACTATTTGGTTGAAAATGAAACTAGTTTTAGTAAAATTTTACTGTTTGGTATAAAACGAACTTTTTTGTTAAGAAATCATATTTTTGGGTTGAAAATTCGTTAATTCGTCTTTTTGATATCCAAGTTCAACCATTTTTGTTGAAAATTCATGTATTGTGTTGAAATTTCGACCTTTTGGTTAGAAAAATAATTTCGTCTGTTAAAAATTCATTAATTTGGTTCCAGATTCAGTTGTTTGTTTAAAAATGAATCCTTATCGATTGAAAATTCATCTATTTGGTTGAAAATCAATCTTTGTAGGTTGAAAATTCAACTGTTTTAATTAAGACATATTTCTTGGTCAAAAATTCAACTGTTTTGTGAAAAAATTCATCTTTCTTGGTTGAAAATAAATTTTGTTGTTGAAAATTCAACTGTCTTCGAAAAAATTGGTCTTTTTGGCTTAGATATTAGAATATTTGGTTAAATGTTTAACTCTTTTGTTCAAAGTTCGTCTCTTTTGCTTGAAATTCAAGTTATTTGGTTATAAGTACAATTGTTTGGTTAAAAATTAATTTTTTGTTGTTAATCATTTCTCTTTTTGAATTTAAAATATTTTTTTTATTGTAGAAAATCTTGTTTGGTTGAAAGTTGAACTTTTTTTCTAAATGCAATATGTTTCGACTTGAAATTTCAGGAATTTAAAGTGTTTCATATCATTAAGTTTATTAAGAAAAATATATTCCCCTATTTTCTTGAAAAATCACCTCATATTTCCCCCATTTTAATCGATTTTTGGGCTACGTTACTTTTCGGGAGGGGGGGGGGTGCGAAAATGCCAAAAATTTGTATTGTTTGCGATTTTTTTCGACCCACCTTGTTGTAGACTAGATGAATTCAAAGTAATTTTCCTTTTTTTTTTTGCTCCCTGATGTATTTTCTTTGTTTCATAATTTTCTTTTTTGTACCAGTATCCTGGAAGAGGACGGATTTGAAGGAGAGGAGGAAGAATACTGACTATTACCTCGGGCTCACCTCCCGGCGAGAGAGTGACCCCGAAAGAAATACTATTAAATTTAAATTTATTTCCTGTTTTGAAATTGAACTGTAGGCAGACTTAAGGATCATTTGGCTTCCTTGTGGCTTCTTTTAAAATCTACTGACAATCAGTAACATACGTTATTTTATTTAAGGAATTTTTTTCCTTTCTGGCGCGACTTTATTATTCGTGCAGATCAACTGAACAATATAGAACATTAATTAACTTCCAGTCTTGAGATTAATTATTCTAACATTTTGTTGAGAATATTCTTCCTTTTAATTTAAAATAGATTTTGAACAATCTAAATAGTTTTTCTTCGGTAATAAAATTTCTTAATACAAATTTATCGATCAAGCTCTTTTGAATCAAGAATTAGAAATCTCATTAATGCATGCATTTCCACTTCTTAAATGTAGTTAACAAAATAGAATCTTAAATTTCTTTGCATGCTCATTAGTTCGATATTTCTCAGTCTCTTTGACAGTTGAAAGGCATCAGGGTCGATTAACACCCGATGCTACTTTAATTCTCTAAATAAAAACCTAAAGCCTCTCTTTTTATCAAAAATTCGATTATAATCGTACTTGCCTATACCAACTCGAAAAAGAAAGTGAAAGCTTCAACCTCTTCATGCTCAGAAATTTTCTACAAAATTCATTTTTGCATAAAATATTTCATTTTTTATTCAATATTATACTTACAATCAAGTATTTTATTTTAGAAAAGAATGTTCTGCATGCTGAAAAAGCTATGAAAAATATCTGAGAACGAAAGGGTTGAGCAGAAATCGAATGTACATATTAGACAAGTTTTGTACGATACGGAAAATCAATTAACTAATTAATAAAAATGAATGAATCGGGTCTTCGTATTACCGACTCAATCATCTATCAGTATTTCGAAAAAAAAACGTAATTGTAATTTTGCAATGCATTTTGCGGCATTCTAAGGGTTAAAAATCTACCAACTAAGATAATTTTATGCTGCAGCATCCGTTGTTACGATAATTAAAATAAAAAAAAAAACTAGAAGTAATTTTAGAACTACGCCGCAACTCGAACGTTAAAATTAACTAAAAATAAGCCAGCGCAGGAGGCTCCTATCGCAGGCTCTTATTTAAGAAGTACACTCAACTCCCGATATAAGAACAGTTTCGGACATGGCTTAAAGTGGCCTTGATCTTGAATCGGGGGAATCCAAACGCGACGCAACCTGATGCAACTTAAGCGCTGAGAGTGCTGTCCTCCAGCTGTTTGTCAGGATCACGAAACTGCGGAGGCCATCAGTTCTAGAAATATTGTAAACCGAAGGTTCTTATATCGGGAGTGGAGTGTATAATTGATTCTGCTTTAATCAATTTTTCGAAATCAAGTGCCCTCAATATCATAATATTTTCTCATCGGGCCTGCGATGAGATACTTTTTTAGTTAAGAATTAGGAATAATGTAGGCGTAAGTTCTGCCTGTGAATATTATAAATATTATTGAGATTGATATATATATATATATAAAATTGTTACGATTTTTGTACTTGGGTGCTGTGGCACCGTGGTTCTCTATAGAATTCCACATTATAATGTAGATACAATATTTAAGTTAATTCTTCGATGGGCTTTAACGCGTGATCTTCTTTTCTTAAAACGACACACGATTCAAATTTTTATATTTTATTACAAAATTAATCAGAGATTTGCCCAGCTGTATGAAAAGGTTTTGGGACTACTTTAAATTGTGATACTAGTTTTTTTTAAATGTTTACTTTTTTTGGTAACGATAGTGGTAACGAAGTTATTTTTGTAAATAAGTAACGAATTGGTAACTAGTTACATTTTTTCAGTAACAGTAACTATAAAAATCTTTACTTTTTTAGTCACATTCGAAAAATAGTTTATAAGTCTTTTTTTATAACAATCACTAAATGTTACAACTACTTTTTCATTTTCACAATTCAATTTTTGGCGACTAATTTTCGAAATATTCTTTAGCGTGGCAGGAATCATATTGAACTCGAGAAGGGTCAGATTGAATTACGAAGATTTCGAAAAATTATTGCTGCTAAAAAAACAAAGAATGCGCGGGGCTGCCACATGCTAGTTTATTTAAAAAAGTGTAATATGACTGGTTTAAATCGAAAAATTGACCAAAAGTGACGAATGCAGGCTAAATTAGGAAAATAAAAAAAACTATGAATTAATTAAAATTCGAGTGAATTTAGAGAAATTGAGAAGAATTAAATGAAATTCATAGAAACTCAATGTGAATTGTTAAAAAGATCGAGTGAATTTTTTAAAAATTCAAGTAAATTGAAACAAGTCTAAAATATTCCACTGATTTCAGTAAAACTGAAGTGAAGTTAGGAAAATTCAAAGGAAATTAAAAGAATTAGATGAAATTTATAAAAATTTCGGGTAAATTTTAACGAATTCAGGATAATTCAGAAAATAAATAAAACCTGTGAATTAACTAAAATTCGAGTGAATTTAAGGGGAATGAGAAAAATTAAATGAAATTTATGAAAATTTAAGTAAATTGTAAAAAAATTCGAGTGAATTGAAAAAAAGTCTAAAATATTCCACTGATTTCAGAAAAACTGTAGTGAATTTAGAATAATTCAAGGGAATTTAAAAGAATTAGATAAAATTTATCAAAATTTCAGGTAAATTTTAAAGAAATCAAGATAAATGCAGAAAATAGAACGTATAAATAAACTGAAATACGACTGCATTTAAGGGGAATGAGAAGAATTAAATTAAATTCATTAGAATTCAAGTGAATTGGAATAATACAAAATATTCCACTGAATACAATTAAATTGTAGTGGGTTTAGAAGAATTGAGGGGAATTCAAAATAATGTGATAAAATCCCTCAGAATTCAAGGTGAATAAAAAAAAACTAAATAGAAATATTTTCAATCGATTTAGTTGAGTAAAATTGAGTAAGTTAAGAAGAATACAAGTGAATTCAAAAGATCTCAATGAGAGTTAAAAAAATCGAGAGAATTCTAAAGAATTGAAAACAATCAGAAAGAATTGAGGATAAATTAATAATTTAAAACAATTAAAATGAGTTGAAAAAAAATGTAATCTAAAATATTCCACTGATTTCAGTAAATTTAGAGTCGATTAAATATAATTCAAGGGAATTTAAGAGACTCTGACGAAATTCGTAAGAATTTCAAAGAACATAATTGAACGAAATTTTCAAAATTAAAAAAATGTCCAGCGAATTGAGTAAAATGGGAGTGAATAGAATTCAGGGCATATTCAAAAGAATTAAAATTAAAGTTCAAGGTGAATTTATAAAAAACTAAAGTGAATTGAAAAAAAAATCCAAAATATTCCACTGATTCTAGTAAAATTGGCGTAAACTTAGAAGAATTCAAGAGAATTCAAAAGAATTAGATGAAATTTATACAAATTTCAGGTAAATCTTAACGGATTCAGGATAAATTCAAAAAACAAAACCTATGAATCAACTAAAATACGAATGAATTTAAGGGGAATGAAAAGAATTAAATAAAATTCATAAGAATTCAAGTGAATTGAAAAAAATTCCAGAATAGTCCACTGATTTCAGTTAAACTGAAATGAATTTACTAGAATTCAATTGAATTAAAGGGACTTCAATCAAATTTATAAGAATTTGTAAGATTCATCGAATTAAGTAAAATGAGAGAGAACTAAATTCAGGGCGAACTCAGCAGAATTTAAGTGAATTAAAAAAAAAATTAATACAAAGAAACCAACGATTTAAGTGAAATTTGAGTCAATTTTTGAGCAATTTAAGGGAAATGAGAAGAATTCGATGGAATTCATAAAAATTCAAGTGAATTGAAAATAATGTAGAAAAAAAAACAACGAATGAAGTGAAATTCGAGTGAATTTAGAGCATTTCAAGGTAAATAAGAGGAATTCAATGGAATTCATAAAAATTCAAGTGCATTGAATACAATTCAAAAATATTTATTTACAATCATTGAATACATTAAATTTGGAATTAATTGAAATTGAAGAACAATAAGTTAAATTAAAAAAATGCAAGACAATTGTAAAGATTTCCGGATAAATGAATAAGAATCCAGGGTGAATTCCAAATTAATTAAAATTAATTCATTGAAAAATACAAAAAATACAAAATATTTTATTGATTTCAGTCAAATTGGAGTGAATTCAGAAGATTTCAAGGGATTTCAAGAGAACTCAATAAAATTCATATGAAATCAAGACAAATAAAACATAATTCAAGTAAATAGAATAAAATTTTTAAAATCAAAAAAATTTCATTCAATTTCGATATATGGTAGTGAATAGAATTAGTGAATAAGAATCTGATAAAATCCAAAAGAATTCAAGGTGAGCTTAAAAGTCTTTAGAATGAATTTAAAAAATTGAAAATTCGAAAAAAGGTCTATTCATTTCAATGGATTTTGAGGGAATTGCTAAGAATTTAGGGTGAAATAAAGAGAATTCTGAGAAATTGAAAACATTCAATCAAATTTATTGAAAGAAATGAATAAAATGATCTTTTTATTTCAAAAAGTGACTATAGTGGCTTTATCATAAAAAAGTGACTTTGTGGCAGCCCCGACTACAGATAGAAGTAAGCGCTAATTATTTTTTCTTAATATATATTTCTAAAACACAGAAGTAACTGAAAAATCAACGATAGTTACTATTTTTCAAAAGTAACTGGGAAGAAGTTACATTTTTAAACGCTAACAAATACTAATTTTATTTAAAAAGTAAGTTACCCATGACTGGTGTGATATTGTCGCGCGAAATTTAAGAATCTCTAACACGAATTTAATTTTGAAGATCAAAAGTTTAAATGGCAAGATTTGGATCGATTGGTCGTTTTGAAAAAAGTAAATTTTACGTCGCAGCCCAATACATCTAGAATGGTTGTGAATCCTTACTCAGCCTTACTCTCGGAGTCCTCGATCAAAGGAGAAAAGGATTCTCAAGAATGCGAGATACTTTTCTGATTTTCGGACTCCATGTTTTGGCACTCATTCCCTCAAAGGCTTGCTAAATATTAATACCGATTTCGGTTTTCTTTAAGAAAAAGCGCCTTATATAGTCTTTTTATCACATTTTTATAATTCTATAGAATCTTCGAATAATGGAAATGGCCATTTTCTCTTGCACTTTTTCATTTGAAATGTTTGCTCAAAAGATCCAGCTGTTTCCCCCTTATTTTCGTGAATGAATAAAAAAAACAGTGAAATGTCCAGATTTTGTTGGAATTTTTGAAAATTTTAGTCGCTATTGTTGCTGAATTTGGATTGTTGACGATTTATATGTCATATCTAGTCTAAAAATGTATTTAAGTTTAAAAACGTATACGAAAAAAATTAATTTTTGGCCAATAAAATATTTTCGTGGCTCGAAATGTTTCCTTCCAGCGTTTCAAATTGTAATATATGTAATAAATTGTAGACATTTTATTTTTTCTATCAATTTCATGTTTAACGTCGACAATCCAAAATAAGAGAAACGTATGTAAAAAATGCATATGATTTTAGTGCCAAGATGTTATGTATGTTTCGTTGGGTGTAGAATTTGAACAGAAAGAAAAGATTATACATAATCAGATTTAGTAGGCCGATTTCCTGGGCGCGAATTGTAAAAATTGCGTAAAGCTTGCGCCAAAAGAATGTAGATTTTTTTAGATATTTCCTATTTTAATTCACAATGAACGATTTAGAGCGGAAAGTGGAATAAACGACTAACGTGGGTGAATTTCATTCATTGATAAAAATTAAATCGATAGACGCAGACGACAATTACAAGTCGAAGATAATATAAAGTATTTTCCGATTTTTCGATTCTCTCAAGATCGGTTCTTTCATGCGAGGAACTGACGATTTTACATATATAAATAAATAATCAATTAAATGAATGATTTTTTTCCGCGAACGCTTCCCTGTAATTTAATACCGAAACTGAGATTTCACCGAATCAAGAAAAAAATGTTCACTGCTTCGTACGTACGACTATACGTATCTCTCGAAAAATGTATGTACGAACTTAATGTCTTTTATCGAAGTCCTTCTATATGATATTGTAAATAACGCATTTTCGCATTTATTTAAAATACAACATTTTTCTGTTAGATTTGAGCTTTGCAGAAACATTGATTTTTTGAATTTCTTCGTATAATGCAAAGTTTGATCGGATTTTCGTTTCAAATATGTGATGTGGAACGAAGAAACCAGAAATTTTGATCGCTGAGCAATGGTATTTTGTTTGAAGAAGTTCAGAAAATTAAAATTCTGCTGTAATTATTTGTTTAACCCCATCCTTCTATAAAAAAAAAGTTTGTCACGAAAATTTCGAAGGCATTGTGGTCCCTTTTCCTCAGTGCTAATTGGGCAATTTGAAAAACTCGATAGAAAGAATGTTGCCAAATTCACGCACATAATTAAGAATTCGGTTTCAGTTAAATGTCACATTTGTGCGCATAATAAAACTGATAAAAATTTCAAATTTATTAAAGTAACATTTTATTATTCAACTAAAGCCAGACATTCAGCAGAATTAAAATTTGTAATTTTACGTGAGAAAAATTAACTTTGTTGTCAAATACAAATCTCAAATTGTATTTTTGCAACTGGTGAAAAATTGCAATTTTTCAATATTTTCATTGCCTTATTTAAATTGATATAATTATTTTTGAAAACCAAAGCTTACTCAAAATGATCAATTTTGAACAAAAATGGGTGAATTACATTTTTAGTAAAAATAATTAATTTTTAACAATGAAAAAGGGAAATTTCAAACAAAGTGATGAATCTTGGATAAAAAAATTAATTCTCAACAATAATTGTGATAGCTGATATTTCCACTTAAAAATAATTTAATTTTCAATCAAAAACAGTTGAATTGAATAAAAAATTACGAATTTTTGACATAAAAGTTAAATTTAAATCCCAAAAATATGCATTTCCTACCAAAATAATTGAATTTTCAACATAAAAATATTAATTTTCTAAGAAGAATGGAATAGACACATTTTCAGTAAAACAATTATTTTCAACAAAAAAAAAACGAATTTTCAACGAAATATTCAAATTTTTAAATCAATAAATTAGTTTTGAACTAAAATAATGAATCTTTAACAAAAAAAATGAATTTTTAACCCAGTAGTTGCATTTTCAATCTAAAAGATGAATTTCCTACGAAACAAAGACAAATTTTCCACAAAAGAAGTGAATTTTGAACCAAACAGATGAACTTTCAACCAAGAAGATTAAATGTCTATCAAAAAAGTTAAATTTTTGACAAAAAATGGAATAGTTAAATGTTCAGTTTGGAAAAAAAAATTTCAATACAAAAAACTAATTTTCAAAGAAATGAATTTTCAACCAAGAAGATTAATTTTTGACAAAATACATGAATTTTCAACCGAATTTGGAATTTATAAAGTAATTTTTAACCTAATAGTTACATTTTCAACCAATCATGGAATAGTGACATTTCGAGTTTGAAAGATTTATTTTCACCGAAAAAAAAGAATTTTCAAGAAAACAGTTAAATTTTTAAGCAAAGAAATTAAATGTTAACTAAAACAATGTATTCTTAACAACTAAAAATAAATTTTTAACTCGAAGGGTGAATTTTCTACCAAATTTTAAAATTTTAAAGGAATATTCAACCTTATAGTTAAATTTTCAATCAAATAAATGTATTTTCATCCAAAAAGATTAATTTTCTACCAAAAAACATGAATTTTCAAGAAAATAAATTTTCAACCTAATAATTAAATTTTTAGCCAAAGAAATGAATTTTTAACTAAAAACATGAATCATTCACCAAGAAGATTAATACTCTACCAAAAAAAAAGTTTCAACAAAATACAGAAGTTTTCAATCAAAACGATTTTTCAGTCAATAATGAAAAAAACTCTCATCCAAAATGTTGAATTTTCAAGCCAAAAGACGAATTTTTGGCAAAAAGATGCATTTTCCACCAAATTAAATTTTCAAAACAAAAAATACGAGTTTTCAACAAATTAGGTGAATTTTCAACGAAATACACCAATTTTCAACCGAACAAATGAATTTTTAACAAGAAGATTAAATGTCTATCCAAAAACACTTTTTTGGACAAAAAATAGAATACTTAAATTTTCAATTGATAAAATTAATTTTCAATTGAAAAACCAATTCTATTCACCAATGAACATGAATCTTTAAGAAAATGAATTAATTTTTAACCAAATTTTGAATTCTTAAAGGAATTTTCAACCCAGTAGTTAAATTTTGAACCAAAGAAATGATTTCTATTTTACCACAAAATACAAAGTTTCAACAAAATACATAAATTTTTAACTGAAGAAGACAAGTGTTCAACCAAATATAAAGTTGTTCAGTTTTCAGTTAGAAAAATTAATTTACAACAACAAAAAACGAATTTTCAAATTGACAAAATGTTTTTTCAAAATGCAGTATTTTTCGAACGAATGTAGGTATTTAGGATTTTCTTTTTCTATTCGACGTCCAAATTCTTGCTTTTTCAATTGGTCCCAACAAAATTTTTCAAAATGAAAAATGGCAAAATGATGACCATTCATCTAAAATTCTTGAAAGTGAATTTTCTCGAAAATCGTACTTTTTGAAACTTTCGAGAAATAGCTGGCAATATGTACTGCATATCTCGCGAGTTTCATTCTTGGTAAACTACTGCTTCACATTGAAAAAATATATTTTCGAAAAATCGATTAATGCATTTTTTTAATAAATCCAAGGACTAGTTTTATTTTCAAAAAATTATCAAATCTGATAACATTTGCGTTCTGAAAATCAATAAATTCGCAGACATTTTTATTGCCCTACTGTGCGCCGCATTGCTATTTCAGGATAAAACAGGATCAAACAGGATCAAACTATTCACATGCGGGCCGAAATTGTTGATTTTATACTTAAAAAGATTTCAACATAGCAAAAATCGATTTTTCAACGTTGATTCCATAAAACAGTAAATTTTGGCATAATATTTTTTATAAAGTGTTTCGTAAAGCTCGATATTAATTTATCATACTATAAAATGAGAGGATATTTTGAAACGCTGAAATCAAAATCAAGTGAATCGTGAAAATAGTAATATTTCCATATTTCTAAATTTTTTTATTTGTTCCTTATCTCATATAAAATAAAATACAACATAAAAAGTCATGAGACATTGAAGCTAAACCCCCTCCTATGTTTAAATACGAAATATAAATGTAATTTTATATAACCGTTCATCCAACAATGAATAATGAGTTAAAACTATTTGACGCTAGTATGAAAATACTTTTAATTAAATTCTTGAGGAATTTTTTCATTCGAGAACATTGATATAATTTAAATATGAGCTTAGAAGGCAGGATTGAATTGACATATTAGGGGTCGTTCATAAAATACGTTAACAATTTGAAAAGGGGATTTAGTACGTTTCCTGATGATAAATTTTAAGAAAGATTGCGAATGTTGCGAAAGATCATCCCTCTTTCCTCCTTTCCCAAGAATTCTTCATTTCCTGTTCTAAAGAAATTTCCCCTTTTTCCCATATTTTAGCTTAGTTGTCAAGTGAATTGATAACTTAAAAAAAATCTTACTCTTCTTGGTTAAAAGTTAATTTTTTTGTTGAAAAGTCTACCATTATACTTTCAGTTAGGACTTCATCTCGCTTGGTTGAAAATTCGACTATTTAATTAAAAATTAATTATTCTGTGGAAAATGCAACTATTTTGTGAAAAAATCATCTTTTTTGATAAAAAATTTAACTACTTGGTTGAAAGTTGAACTACTTTATCAGAAATTCATCTTTTTGGTTGCAGATTTATCTCTTTGGTTGAAAATTTAACTGTTTTGTTGAAAATACATTTCATTTTTGGTTTAAAATTAATTTTTTCAACTTAAAATGTAACTATTCCATTTTTGGTTAAATCATTATCTTTTTTAGTTGAAAAATCAACTTTGAGGTGAAAATTCAATTATTTGTTTAAATGTTTAACTTTTTTCTTGCAAATTCATTTTTTTGGTTTAAATATTCATCATTTTACGTGAAAATTTTTTTCTATAGCCTGAAAATCGAACTATTATTTTTTTGGTTTGCAAATTGATATTTTGAATTCAAAAGTGATCTTTTCTAGTTAAAAATTCATGTATTTTATTGAAAATTTTTATTTTTTGGTAGAAAATTAATGCTCTTGGTTGAAAATGCGCCTTTTTTTGTTAAATTTAACTATTTTTCATTTGGAATTATACCATTTTTTGTTTGAAATATTAACTATTAAATGTTTCGTGGAGAATTTATTTTTTTGGTTTTTAATTAAACTACTTGATTTAATGTTAAACTACTCTATGAAAAATTCATTTTTTTGTTGAAAAGTCATATTTTCGGGTTAAAATTGAACTGTGTTGTAGAAAATTCGCTACTTTGGCTTAAAAATTCAACAGTTTGGTGATAAATTAAACTATTTGGTTGAAAATGAAATTTTTTATTAGAAAATAAACTATTTTGTAAGGAAAATAAACTATTTCGCTTACAATTCAACTATTTATTTGAAAATTTAACTATTATGATGCAAGTTCTTTTTTTTTGTCGTTAAAAATTAATTTTTTAGTAGAAAATTCATGTATTTTGTTCAAAATTAATTCATCTGAGTAGAAAATTGATCTGGTTTGTCGAAAATTTACCATTTTGGTTCAGGATTCAACTATTTGTTTAAAAATTCGTAAATTTGAGTTGAATTCAACTAGTTGAAAATTCGTTTCTTTTTTGTTGAAAATTAGTTATTCAAACTGAAAATTCAACTATGTGTTCCATTTTTCATTCCAAATTTATCTTTCTTAGTTACAAATGCAATTATTTCGTTTGAAAATTTATCTTGTTTGATTGAAAATTAACTTTCTTGTTGAAAATTTTTCTTTTCCGGTCTAAAAGTCGACTTTTTTCGAAAAACGTTTGATTTTTTAATTTGAAAACCTAAATATTTTATTTTTAGTTCTAAGTTGATCTTTTTCAGCTGAAAATTTCAACTATTTGGTTGAGAATTCATGTATTTTGTTAAGAATTCATTTTTTGGTTGAAAATTAATCTTATTGGTTGAAAATTCTGTTATTTGGTAAAAAATTCAGCTATATGTTGAAAGTTTAATTATTTTGTTGAAAATTCCTTTTTTTTGTTGAAAAATAAACTGCTCGATTTAAAGCTGAACTACTTTGTGAAAAATTAATTTTTTTGTTGGATATTTACATTTTCGGGTTAAAATTTAACTGTTTTGTAGAAGATTCAACTATTGTTTAAAATTATTTTTTTAGTTGAAGATTAAACTATTTTCTAAGCAAAATGAGCTATTTCGCTGACAATGAAACTATTTATTTGAAAATTGAATTATTTTGATGCAAATTTTTTTTGTCGTTTTAAATTAATTTTTTATCTGAAAATTTAACTATTCCATTTTTGGTGAAAAATGTATCCCTTATAAGTTGAAAATATTATGTATTAAATAATATGTATTTTACTGAAAATTCGTCAGTTTGTGTAGAAAATGAATCTTGTTCATTGAAAATTCATCATTATGGTTGAGGATTTAAGTATTTGTTTGAAAATTTGTTCTTTTTTTTGGTTGAATTCGACTGGTTAAAAATCCTTTTTTTTTGTGTTGAAAATTAGTTTTTTAAACTGAAAGTTTAACTATTGAATATTTAGTCGAACCCTTATCTTTTTTAGTTTAAAATTGAACTATTTTGTTAAAAATTGATATTTTTTTATTGAAAATTAACTTTTTTGTTGAAAATTCTCCTTTTCCGGTTTACAAGTTGACTTTTTTATAAAAGATTCGACTTTTTAACTTCTAAACCTAACTATACTATTTTTGATTGAAAACTGATCTTTGTTAGTTGAAAATTCATCGATTTGGTTGAAAATTGATGTATTCAGTTTAAAATTCGCCTTTTGGTTGAAAATTAATCTTATTGGTTGAAAATTCAGCTATTTGGTAAAAAGTTCCACTATTTTCTTAGCTATCCTTTTTTTGTCGAAAATTCTACTGTTTTGTTGAGTACTCATCCTTATGGATTGAAAATTCAGCTTTCATGGTTGAAAAGTCATCACTCTTGGATGAAAATGAACTTGATTCTCGAAAATTCAACTATTTGGTTTAAAATTCCACTACTACGTTCTTTTGTGTCGATAATATTGGTCTTTATTATGTGGACGTTCCGCTAATAAAAAATATTAAGTTTTAATAATTATCATTAATTTCATAAACTTAGTCATCGAAATCAAACTACTTTTAAATTTTACAATATAAATAATATTCCACCAAATTTTTAGATAATTTTTCTGAATTCTAGTTTTTGGTCCAACACTTTCTTATATGAGAAAACCTTACAATAATAAAAATGCTCATAAAATATTTTGGGATAAAGCCTGAGAGAGAAATTGCTCTCATTCAGCTTTTTTTACTGATTTTTCCACTTTCATGAAATATCTTATATCTTTATATATGGAGGGATAGATTAGAGTGGGAACACTCAGAATTTCGTGTAAGTGTCTGCTGGAAGGTCAACGGAGGATATAGAGAGTCGATAACCTTCTTATATAAAAAAGCATGTAGAACCTTATACATATATATATATATATATACATATGAACCACGAAATCCAGTTGAAACCAGAAGACAATTTTTTGCAAGTCAGACTGTTTCCGGTTATCTTTGTCAGATGGATCTGCTCTCTAGACTTGACTCAAAAATTTACACTTTATCAATTTTTTATTTCAAACCACTTTCATCTAGTTATTTATTTAATAAAAATGCAATACATAGTTTAACATTCGCGTTGCTATTGAACATTTTTTTTGCACAGTTGCTTCATGTTTTATAGGTATTTTTGATTAAGTCTATGTATTTATTAAAAGACGGTACACTTCAATAGTCGAAAAATTTTTTTGGCCGCGTCAAGTCTTCCCAAAAATTTGGAACGACCAGCTAAGCTTATGAAAAAAATTTTACTTTTCATCCCGAATTTCGGGACAGCGAGATCCTTTTTTTTATTTTTTTTATTAAATGAAAAAATAATTACAAAAGTTTTCAAAAATCGGCCATTAGAGTTTGATGCGGAATTTTATTAGATTTCATTAAAAAAAAAAGGTTAAGTCAGGTAAATATTTTGTTTGAAAATCAATTTCTTCACAGACTTTTTTTCACCCCACTGTGCAGCGTGACAAGAGAAAAAATTTGTGGGACAGACTTTAATGTGAATTTAAAAATCCTTAACGCTGAAACATTGAACTCTACTCTTGATTGTTCTATTTTTTAACTCAGTATAAGTAATATCTGTGAATTTAAAATGTTTAAAAATGGTTTTAATATTATATAACAATTTTTCATTTTCAATTTTAAGTTTGGGACAGGTGCGTGACAAGAAATTTTGCGTACTTTGTACATTCTCATCTCAATGAGAAGGTATTGGTTTTATATGAAAAATGACTTTTGCGGATTTAGTCAAATGTTGACGTTTTGAGGCCCCCTGAGTCAGAAAAAACGGTTTTTACGAAGGTGTCTGTCTGTCCTTTGGCACACTTTTTGAAGGCTTAAAAATAAAGAACGATTTCGTTAACCAGCTATTTTTGATCAAAATTTAAAAAATGAGCACATTTTGAAAATTTTTGAGACCACTTTTTTTAAAAATTAGAAAATTCTATATACGGTTATCAGTAGCACTCTAAAACACAAACATTCTAATCCAATGACATTTTTCGAATAAACAGAAATGATCAGAGTTATAGCATTTTCGAACTACAAGAAAACAAACATTGAAAATTAAAAAAAAAATATAATGTTTTGGAAGACGACACAAGGAAAGAAAAAAAAATAATAGGCAAACTTGTTCACTTAAAGAGGATGTACAAATTTGTTATTTATTATTTTTAGAAAGAGCGAGTATATTTTTCAATCTTAAAGCCTATTCACTAGCGACGGAAAAATAGATGGGGAGTTAGATAGGCGCATCAATGAGGGTAAGAAGGCTATCGGTAGAGCAGTGTCAATTCCCAGAAATAAAAACAAATCAAAAGAAACTAAAGTGATCGTATATGAATCTCTAATTGTACTGGCTGTACTATACGGTAGCGAGACATGGACATGTCAAGAAAAGGACAAGAGTAAAATTAACGCGATTGGCATGAAATATATATATATATTTATATTTTTATATTTATTATATTTTTAATTTGGTGCCTTATTTGGATGAGATGGTTGCAGTTTTTTTTTATGATTATTTTTTCATTTTTTTTCAACTTGATTTTACGATTTGACCTATTAATCAACTTAGAATGCGTTATATATATTTTTATATTGAGTATATTTTTCAATTTGGTGCATTTTTTGATAATATGAATGCAGGGTTTTTTTAATGATACTTTTCTTTATTTTTCTAAATTAGATTTTACCGTCTGACCAAATGACTTAGACCATGTTACAGATATTTTTATATTTAGTATATTTTTTAGTTGGTGCTTCGTTTGGATGATGTAAGTGCAAGTTTTTAAAAAATTTTTATGATAATTTTCTTTATTTTTATCAATTTGATTATACGATTTTACCTATTTATCAACTTAGAGTACGTTATAGATATCTTTATATTTAGTATATTTTTTAATTTGGTGCCTTTTTTGGATGATATAAATGCAGGTTTGTTTATTCATGTATGATAATTGTTTTTATTTTTATAAATTTGATTTTACGATTTTCCTTTCTGACCAGATGACTCACAATAAGTTGATAGTTTGGAATTGCTTTAGTTGATTTGAATTAAGTATCTAGTAAAAATGTGATATTCCTGTGAAATTCAAACAGTTAAAAAATCGAAATGAAAATAAAATTTGCAGCCCTTCAGCCATTTCCAATTACAAACTACCAACTTAGCCATTTTGAAGTTTATTTTTTTCAAAATGCTCAGCATGAAATTCTACAAAAATTTTACTGAGCATTTTATTAAATGAATATAATTTATTTATTTTAACAAAAATTCCAGTGCATCAGTTTATTTTTGAAAAAATTGTTTCTTAGACGAAACCAGCAAAATATTTGCTCATATCCAAAAATGTCGCAACTGGAAATTTATTTATAACATTGTTAGTAACAATCGTAATTGTTAACTGTTCGTCTTCTCTCTTAAGTGAAAGGATCAAAGTTCGAAGAAATGAAATTATTTCTAAAAAAAAGGAAGAAGTACTTATCAGTTTACAATGTTTGTTATCAGTGATAACAATTGTTAATTATCTATTAATCTACTTGTTGATATTTTTTAATAAGAATATTTCAGAAAGCTACGTAAAAGAACTCGTTTAAAATAACTTCAAAATGCCAAAGTTGAATATTTGCCTATAAATTTGTTTGAAACAATCACAATTTCAATTATAATTATTTTTGTATTATTTGGTAACACGGGTGACCTGCTATCAACAGTAACCTAACAAAAATTTATTTCTCCTTCTCTTTATGTCCTATAATTCTGATGAACAGTTGGTTTATTTCCGTAATTTTTTTGGTAATAAAAAATCATATTGTTGAAATAATCAATTTTTCAGCTGTATTTGTTTATAGTGTTTATACTTTCAAACATAGAAACAGATTGAAAAATCGTCTCTCTTGCGGTTGTATTTCTCTATCATTCTACTAACATCCTGCGAAAATTTAAGAATAAAAATTAAAATAATCGAACAAGTCTTTTTCGGAAAAAGTTAAAGTTTGTATTTAATTGATTTGATATGTGTGAAATTTATCTAAAAACATACAGTAAATGTTAATTCAAAAGATGAAGTAAATATTTGACAATATTCGTATTAAAGAGCGTTTTCTGGATTGATTGCGGGTTTCTCCTCTGGCGTCACGCGAATATTTTAAGACGAAAATTAAAATAAACAGTGAGGCCTTTTTTAAAAAAAAGTTTGATATTAATATTCAACCAAGTCGAATTGTAAACATTTTTCTTAAAATACAAAAAATTTTATTATGGTGCACACAATTTTACTGCGATTAGCAATGCAATCTTAAGTTATATACGAAATATAAAATACTTCTAAAGTTGATTCACATTTCGAATCGATTAAATTAAGAATGGAATGGCAAAAACACTTATTTAATTAAAAAAAAAGTAAAATCTTATACCTTCATTGTTAGGGCGGAGTGAAAAGGCTAAAATTAATCGACTCGTTTGAGACGATGGACAAAAATTTGTGGATTGATATCCGGATTTTTTTTAATCGGCTAAATAATTTAAAACTCAGCTTCATATATTGATTAAAATATTTCAGCAATTAATTAATGAAAATAATTTTTAAATATAGATGATTTTGCAGGTGAAGCGATTTTGAGAAAAAACTATACATTAGGGGACTCGAAAATGGCTGAGGGTGGAAACGAGATCAAAACTGGGGATAGTCATATGGAAGTGAATGAATGCCTGTCTAGTTGGCTGACTTATTTACAGGTGATTCAAAAAATTCCTTCATCCTAAAAAAATACTCCTTTTATATACATAAAAATATTTAATTTCATTATAATATAGGAGACCACCCTAGAGTAAGATATTCGTTAATTAAAAGCACAAATATAGATAACATAATTATTGTTAACATTGATTAAATAAAAGGAATGATTTTACATAATTTCGTGTTATTAGTTAATGATTATCTACTGTCGGGTGCTTTTCCCTACTTTTACATTATAGAATTAGAGTGTTGTAGCATTAGAGTTCTATAGAATTAGTGTTCTATCTCCATTTTTACAAAATTGAATTCATTATGCTTTATGGTTTGCTAAAGCGCTCCTCTTGCAATTAGAAATGCAGAAGTAATCATTTTTTAATTGTATAAGTGACTAAAATAGATAATCTAATGTTATTCCCAATCAAAATACATGCTAATGCCGATTTTGGCTGTCCTGTAAAGTTAAAAATAGTAGAGACAGAACATACACTCTATGTCCGTATTTTTCCTTTTAAGTCTGTAGCTTATTTCATAAATATACAGATACTTGAATAAAGATTTAAAAATTTATTTCAGGAAATAAAATTAACATTGTTTTGGTAGATGTTGAACGGACTATGAACCGAGGGTACAGAATTAGAGTGTTCTAGAATTAGAACATTCAGCTCTCTACTTTCATAGAATTTATTTTTTATAATTATACTTCACGGCTGCTTAGGCTTAAGCTTGCCATGAAGAATGCAAAACTGATCATTTCTTTATTGCAGGTCTGAAACAGATAAAGTAATGTGATTCCTAATCAAAATGCATGCAAATGCTGATTTTGTCTCTTCTAAAATAAAGTTGACAAAAAATGGAGATAGTACACTCTAATTAGTATAATTCTACAGAAACACCTTTTTTACGAAATTGAGTTAATTATACATTTTTTGACAGAGATTAAACGGATTATGTACGGCGGGTACAAAATTGGCACTGTCTCTTCAAACTCTTCTCTCAATCCACAATACAAATTCCCAATGCAAATTGACAGGTCAATGCTTGACAGGTTGGGAAGGCTTAACAAGGGCTACTAGTGTGGCCACAAATACTGTCAAAAATCATGTTGTTGTAGCTTTAAAGGATCATGAGATCCTTGAAAATGCCGGAGACAAGCACGTAAGCTTTTTTATTTCCAAAATTTAATACAAAACGAAAAGGAAGTCAAATTACGTTTTTGCTCTATTTTCTATGATAATTATTATAACATGTTAGCTGATTTCTGATATCAAAATCAAAGACAGTTTCGATCGCTGCTGTCCTTCAATAAAAGCGGTACTAATATCGATTGTATGTCAACTTGATAATTAACTGCTACTTTCTTGATTCTAGGACATCCTTCGTGACAATCTACTAACCTTCATAAATCTTCAGTATCAGTTTTGTGTCGCATGCTGTGAAAACCTCAGTAAGCAATTAGATGCTAATTTCTAAAACTTACTTTAAAACTAAATTCTAAAATCTCAATTTATAATCTCTATTTTTGTTTGGCTTGATCATTATTGACCAATATCGATTAAATACATTAATTATGTTAAGGAATTGATTTTTTCAAGGTGGAATGGCTGATTGTTCTTGTTTGCAAGCTGGAAACATTGAATGTGATATTGCAGCACTTCAACAATGTTTCGAACGATTGTACAGTTCACCACCGCCAACAGCCACAACTCAGCAGTCTCAGCAAAATTGTCACCGATCACCTTTACCCTATCCGTTGTTTCCTCTGCAGGTATTATTTTAATATTACCTAGCAGAGTAGTTTAATATCTTTAGAACCAAATATCCTTTTGAAAATTTGGATACTCAGAAAAAAAGGCCGAATTAAAACATATTGTTTTGCATTCACAAGATGTTTTCTGGAAATCTGCTTTGCGACAACATCGCATTCAAACCTTTGAATGCGTTTCAATTCGGCGTTCTTTTAGGGAAAACAAATATTTTGATAAAAAGCTTTTCTAAGGTTCAGAGACGGTGGTCGGAAACTGCTGCTGGTGAGATGTCTGGTGAATCTACAGAAAATACTGTCAGAAGATGGTCCATGCCCTGGGAAATGAGAACCAGGCTTAAAGTACCTCTAGAAGAAGGCAGTAGCAGTGGCAGTCAAGATGGACTTCGTGAGGCTATACAGCTTCTTTCTTGCAAGCCCGGTACGTTATAATGTCAAATTGAGATCGAGTAATTCTTTGAAATTACAATACGAGTATTGTAAACTTGGAAATGTGCGCGTGCACCGCTGTGGAACAGCTCCACCATCAATTACGAAATTAATTCTCCAGTTCAAAATTCTAATTCTCCAATGCTGAATATAGATTTAAAAACTTAACCATTTTTTACAAATTCCTAATTTTCATGTATCGGAAGTGTAATTTTTACATTTCACTGACATTTTCAGGCATAAGGCCTTCAAATCAGCTCTCAAATTTTTCTGGTCAGCACATACCAGGTTACGAGTTGCGGGTTACAAGTTACGAAAATTCAATTTGGCCGGATACGAGACAAACAGGTAATTTCATTTTTTTTTGAATAATTGAAAGATTGGGTGCAATAGTGTATTTATTTTGTGCATAACTTCATGAATAACAAGTGACTTCTGCAAATGTATGAACACCCTTATTGCACCCAGTTTCATTATAAAAAGATTCACTTAGAATAATTGATAAATAGATTCGAATATATACTGCCAACCGAAGTAATTTCAGACATGTGGGGTAAATTCGGACATCCCTAAATTGATAGTTTAACTTACTTAAGGTGGGTGTTTTTAACCAGAATCTAGAACCAGTTAAGGCTTGAACTGATTCTAGGTTCTTGGAACATTTTTGAGTAATTTATCATATCAATTTAGGGGGATTTAGGGGTGTCCGAATTGACCCCACATGTCCGAAATTACCCCGTTTGACGGTACTTTAAGCCTACAATTTAAAAATAAGAAATATTGTTCTTAGGTCATCGCGATAGTGACCAGAGTGGCCGAGATTCTGGTAAAGAAATTTTTTTAACATTATAGTGATATTGAATTCAAAAAAGTTTAATCTTATGAATTATTTTATTTTTTAGATTATTTCCTATATTTATATTCTGTTTTCTAATTTAATGATTTAATTATGAAAATTAATCAATGATGACCTTTTAGAGCACAGCGGAGCCAGTGGGAGTGATTATGCTGGTAAATGAATTTCATTTTCATAAAATCTTTCATTTCCGACACTAAATGGTAAAATTCGATATTTTTCATTTTTTTTTCAATTACTTAATTTGCTATTCTTATTTAAACATTTAATTCTAGGTACAACTGATGTGCTAACATCTAGAAAAAGTAGTTCATCAACGGATTCTTGTGTATCTGCTCACAGTCGATCTGGTTCCGAGAGTGCTGGTGCTGGGGTAAATCAATTTTTATAACAATTGTACAACTCTCAAATTATAGGAATTCCTTACTGTAATTAAAGTAATTATTTATCTCTAAATTAAACTCAGTTTAATTGACTAAATTATCTAAAATGTTATATAAGTTCATCTAAAAAATGAAATGTTTCAGGAATGCGCAAGGTCACAATTATATTCAATGTGGAGCGGCGGTGATTTGCCTTTTATAAAATTGACGGAAAGCACCGAAATCCGTGACGACAATCCACCAGTGTGAATGGAATTCGTGCAAAATAGATAGAAGTACTGAAAACAGAAAATGGAAAAAGATATGCCAAAGAATATCTGATGTGACTCCAATGTATAGGAAAACTTTTCCAACCAACAACTGTCCACTTCCACTCAATGCAACAGAAATATTGCTTCGAACAGAAACTAAAAATACTTGATTTTCTACTAGAATTGATGTGATTGGGCAATTGACCAATTAAATTAAATTGTAAGCATTCTGATTAATTAAAAAAATGTAGCAAATTGGTTACTTAGGTACATAAAAAGTATGATTGCAGGAGGGAGGAAATTAGCTCAAATTTGCAATCAGTGTAAACTTAAAAATTAGAATTTTAGCAAGTGCAATATTAGAGATTTTGCTCGGGTAGCAAATTCTTCCATGTTTCACTCTAGAATGAGTGTATGTTAAAAGATAGGTTTTGCTTTCAAGTATTTCGCATGTGTTCTTAATATTGGGCTTTCAAATAAAATTTAAATTTTAACTGATTTTCGGAAATCTGTAAATCTGAATTAGTGAAAATTAGGTCACTAATTTGCTACAGTAACATTTTCGACTAAATATTAGTCATTTTTTTGACTGAAAACATATCTATATTATTAATTAGTAAAAATTGTCACTAATGTGAATTAAATTAATTAATTAATTGAATTAAATTAAATTCTTTTGAAATTAATTGTTCAAGTGCACAAAATATTTCTTAAGATCAGTTAAAATTGCGTCAAGTCTTCAACTTTTAAAGAAAGATCGCTCAGCGGTTAATAAATAGGGTGATTGCAATTTGTAAAAAAAAACATTTTAATAATTATAAATTTTACTGTCGGTCGAGCCACGTATCAAATACGGCTGAGCTGTCTAACAGCTCATATTAGTAAAGTAAAAACGATTAAATTATCTCGTTAAAGGGCGAAATATAAATTTCTAACAGAATTGCATTTACTACTTTATATATATATATATGTGTGTAGAAAGGCAGGCCTCCTAAAAATGTTTCATTCAATATCTGTCATTCTTTGGACTTGATTGGACTTGAAATACCAAATTTTTGAACAAAAAAAAAAACAGTTTCCTATTGGTACAGTTTTTGCTAGTAAACAGTAAAAATGATCCATTTTTTTCTAATTTTTTTACTACTGTTCACTAGAAAAAACAATACGTACAAAAAAAGTGCCATAATTTGTGAACTGATCGGAATTTTCTTTCTTTAATTTGATGTTTCAAATCCAAATATATCTATACATTCGTAAATGTGTGCATACGGCTGCAACGTACAACTCGAATGCAAAATAAGAATAAACATTTGTCAACTTTTACACTGCTGTTAATTTCTTATACAACATATGTGGATCAGTGTTTTCTCAGGCAATACAGAATATATTTTTATTCTAAATTGTTTTAAATTCGGTTTCCTTTCCTTACTTTAAAACATTTTCCAGGTCTACAATCTGAGCAAAATTAATTACAATTGAAGGATTTTATCATATTTACAATGATACATTTTATGGCACGAAAAGTATACATAGTCTTAGATATTAACATATAAAGATAAAGAAAATATGCGAAGTTATTTTAATTTACATCCTTTAAACTCTCTTTAAGCTACTTTAACAATTTTACAATATTCTTTCAATCGATGAAACATTTCAAATTAAGCAATTCTTAACCGATTTGCATGCTTTCTTTAGATTGATTCTATAATAAATTTAGAAAAAATTTCAGTTAAAACACTTTCCAACAGTCACCTGAACAAAATGGGAAGGCTTCACATTTTTAGAAATTTTTTTCTTATCTCAAACTTGCGAGCGAAGCGAGACGCGCGTGTAGATTTTTATTGTAAAAAATATCAGGCAAGCATTTCGGGATCGTTCATAAACTACCTCACCTTGTCTATTGTGTCGGGGGTTGGGGAGAGTAATAAAAAAATACCATGAAGTAGTTTATATGAACAGCCTTTTTCAAATTATGGCTAATCAAAGACTTTGTGCATATCTTGTCTGAACACATATCACTCCCAAATGTGGAATCAGATTTTTACCCTCATGTCAAAAAGAAGATCAAAAACTAAACTTTAAAAAGATTAGATTTGATGAATTTTCAAAGCAGAAAACACAATAATGAAAGTAGGAGATACAAAACAGTAGTAGGGCTATATCGCTATTACTCCACTTACCGACCGGAAAAGCTTCTGCTCCGTGCCAAGTTACCGACAGTCGGCATTACCCTCAGTTAGTAATGCAGATTTCTGATACGGATCAAAGTTTAGTCGATATATCACGAATCTGCATTATTGACGGCCAGTAACTTGAATATGAAACAAAATCTTGATCGGTTAATAGGGTACCGACTGTAGGTACTTATCTTGAAACAGAACCGTACTTGGTCGGTAAGTGGAGTGATAGTGGCATAAATAATAATAATAATTTAAAATTTTAGGAAATTTCGGATAAAGCTTAATCTTTTTTTGACTTGGGACTATTTTTAATCGAGTTCATCCTCAGTGAGCTCTTCTTCCTGCCCATAGTCATCGTACTGATCCTTGAGATCATCATCTTCTTTGTCAAGAGGGCAATGGATGCATCTAGATTCGTTAATTCCATAATTAATGCAAGTGTCTCCTATGCACTCGCAGCATCCATCGTGGAACCATCTAAAGCTCGTGGCTCCCATACTTTGACAGGAGGCTTTACATTTATTCCAGGAGTTACACTGAGCCATGTATGCAACTGTGCAGTTCACAGTCATCACGTTCGGCTTGAGAGGATGCTGAACTTCTCCGTCAATGGTTTCTGAAAAAATGGGATATACTCTTTAGAGTCGGCGATTTTTATAACAGAGCTTCTAAACTTGTATCCGCATAATTCCAACTGAATCCTAGGTCTTTGAAAATAATTCATTCGTGTCCAATCAGAATGAATCCGAGTTATAAGCAAAACTCAAACCTTTTCAATCAAAGTAAATTCGACTTTTGTGGCAAAAAGTCATTCCTTCCCAATCCGATGAATCCGACCTCTAACAACAAATTAATTTGAATCCAATCTGATTAAATAAGAATTTTACCATAAAAATTAATTTCGTTCCAACCTAATTAAAACTGACTTGTACTCAAAAACTGATGACGATTCAATTCGACCTTTACCAAAGAACAAATTCGCAATGGAAAACTTTATTGGGAAGTAACGCGGAAACTTGAGAATGAGAACGGATTTAGATGGAATGAAAACCTTTTTTAGAATAATACGAAACCACTTGTAATTAATTCAAAATAATAACGCATTCAAACAGAACGAAAATTTTGTTTGGAATAATGCGAAATCATTTGGAATCAATTCCGAATGAATGCGAAATGAGAAAGGATTCAGAGGAAATGAAAACTTTGTTTAGAAAAATGCGAAATAATTTTGGAATGACAGGGGGATGATAACTATTTATACAGAACGGATATTTTCTTTAGAATAATGCGAAACCATTTGGAATAAATCCAGAACGAATGCGGAATCATGCGTAATCATGCAGAATAAGAATCGATTCAGATGCAACAACAAATTTTGTTTCGAATAATGCGAAATCATTTTCGAATCAATTCGGAATGATAACGGATTCAGATAGAATAAACATTTTGTTTATGATGCAAAATCATTTGGAATGAATTCCGAATGAATGCCAAATCATGCAGAATGAGAAGGGATTCAGACCTATCATGAAAACTTTATTCTTAACGATGCTGAATCATTCGGAATGAAGTTCTGAAACCACAGTGGAATCATTCGGCATTACTTCAGAATGAGAATATAATGAATAAGAATGAACAGCTGGTTCTCAATTATGTGGAAACATTGGGAATGAGTTCGCAGAATTAGAACAGCAACATTGGAAATGATTTTGCTGATTGAAATGGAATGAAAAAGTGTCTCAGAATGTTGCGGAATCAATCAGAATTATACCGTAATGATAAAGAATTCATTTAAGTGAACGCAAATCCGCCAGAGAATTCACATAGAATGAAAAGTTGATCCAGAATAATGTGGATTCGTTCCGAGCAGCAACCATTGATTGACAATAGAATCATTTTGAATAATTGTCTATTGATAATAATCAAATCAATTGGATTTACTTCGAATCATGGGCTCATTGGAAGCGAAATCATTCGGAATGAATAATGATTTTAGCGGATTCAATCTGAATTAAAAGTTGGTTCATAATGATACGAAATCATGTGGGTACAAATATCGGATTTGGGATTCATTTTGATTCACGCAGATTCAAACAGATTCATCACCATTCAGAAAGTTCCATCAGGGTTGCTACTGAGAAAGGCTTCATACAATAAATATAGATGTAGGAAAACACTCACGCATATGATATTTTGGTTCTTGTTCATGTTTCGACCGGAAGAGAGAAACGTCAAAATCTACTGGATAAGTAAAAGTCATCCACCTCTTGTGAGGATCAGGCTCAGCAGTGAGAGCTTGAAAAAGTCCTGGAACTGGTTCGCTAAATTCCTCCACATGGGACTTTTTGCTAAGAGGATTGTCTGTTATATTAGGTTTTGGGCAGAGATCTGTAAAAAATAAATGCAAATAAATATAAACGAAAGTACTTTTAATTCAACTGTAGGTATACACATTCCAAAAATGTAATTTTCAAATTGAATAGACTTTTCATTTACCAACGCAAGAACAGCACTCATCATAGAGGTAGCTTAAACAATTATAGCACTCTTTGCAACAAGTGCATGTTACTAAATCACATTTGCAACTTCCCGTGAGCATACATTTACTCACTACGCTGGCACAAATCGCTTCATTACAAGCTCTCGAAAAGCTGGTTACAGTTAGAAGTACAATTGTTGTTACTGACAAGACGATTATTGTTTGTGACCACGTCATTTTCGCCTAAAACAAAAAAGTAACACAAGTTTTTTTGAAATCTCGTGATTTTAAGAAGGAAATTCAGTAATGCTAGTGTCAGTAAAAGCTGTTAGAAACATGATGGAAAAAACTTATAGACCAATCCAGCTTTTATTGACTTAATTTGTGTAAGCATTTGAAAAACTGGATTGGGAGAAAGCATTTTAATACTAAACAATCTGTATAACTGTAAGAAATTTGTCCACATAACAGGATGATTTTCAATCAAGTCACCGCCTATATTAATGTAAAAATCATCTCGGTGGGATTGAAATGTAGATAGCCTCGCCTTGTTCTGCCTGAGGGAATAACTTGAATAAACAAGACGATCTCAACGATTTTTGCCTTTATAGAAGGTAGAAGGTATCGAGTGTACCTCAATTAACACTCTCTAATCTTGCAAATTACATGATTTTTGAATCTCGAAAAGTAGATGTGATTATTTCTTTCAACTGAGATTTTAAAACTAATTTTATGCCAATGTTCATCTCAATCCTTCTAATGTCAACAAAACTCTTATGCTAATTATTCATGTCAACTTTATCACCGAGATTAGCATTTCAAAATAAAACGCAAAAGGCTAGCTGACACTTTACCTAGATAAATTGTAAAGGTCAATTTTGTAGTTATTTATCGCATTTTCCACTTACTCATCGATACTTATTTTCGTAAATAACTCTTTGCACAGCTATTATAAAAGTCACTACTAGTCATCTTTTTCTTTCATACCCGTTTCCAAATCAATCAACAAAATCTCCCAAATTTTCCTTCCGCAAAACATATATGAAGTATTTCTACAACAGTCCGCATGTAGAGTTCTGAATATAAAATATTTACCTGTCTCTCTCTACCCCTTCACGAAACGTATTTCCACGCACGTATGGCAGTTTCCTACGCCGCAGAAACTATTTTAAGAGTGTGGCAACCGGTTCGCGTTGCCACGGGACACATTTCGTGTATTCCTGTAATCCGGAAGAAATTATCTGAAGATAAGAGATCTCTAGCTCAATGGATCACTGAGCACAGAATTTGATACACTCAACACTGCGGGACCACTTGGGACCACTTGCCTTCTCTGCCTCCAATCACTATCTCTCCTCTCCCGAACCAATCTCTTCTGGAGAACGCACAATTGATTCCCGAATGGCGACGCGGCTTTTAAAATTCTCTTTCTTAACGTAAACTGAAAAAACTTTCTAAATTGTCTTTAATATATATTAATATTTCTGATATTTGTTGTTGTTTCCCTTTTCGTTTTTGCAGATGCGAATAGGATCGAAGAGGCGACTCTCATTGCACTGAAACTGAATCACTGAATTAAGGAAGAACGAGGACCGAGGACCGAAGATGTGGAAAGAGGGAAAGGAGGAGGAGGTGGAGAAGGAGGAGGAGAAAATGAAGGTGGTGCCTTCTAGAGAGAGAAAGAGCGAGAGAGAAAGAGAGTGAGAGCAAGAAAGAGAATAAAAGAGGGGGGCGAGCAGGGGAAGGGGCAAAGCTGACCGAGACTGGTTTTAAATTTTTTTCCGCTTTTTGTCTTATACCTGCAGCAACTATGCTACATCCCCTTCAAACTGCCACCTCAAGAGTCAAGAATCAAGTAAAGGTCATTGGAATGTCTTTAACACACATATCAAAAAACAATTAATTTAACTTTCAATATTGGTCTATTTAAACTTGGAAGCTCTCCATTTAGACAGAAGCTTTAAATTTCAAGGCATTTATAACAATTATTTAATTTGGGACGATTTCTATTGAAAATGGTAAAAAAGGTTGGTAGGCGCAATTCCAAGAAAAGAGGGCTCAGTCGTATAAAAGAATGCGAATAAAAGACACGTTCCAGTCTCATTTACCTCCCACGACATTTAATAATTACGCCGCTTCCGTTATTACAACGCGTGCCATGTCTGATACTTTTTTCTCTTGGACGATTCTCTTTCTGTCTCGTTGTAAAAATGATCATCTCAGAAAAAAAAGTCGTCTGCAGTGTTTTTATCCAACTTTGGAATTAAAAAATAGGTCTCCGATCTACTATGCAACGACTACAGCAGTTTTTCCGTGTAATTTTTGAGTTTGCCACAATACGAGGGAATACCTGTTCAATTCGGGAGGTCTTACAGAGGGAAGACCATCTTATTGTCTAGAGACAGAGATCGGCCAACAGGATTGGAGAAAACACTTTTTGGACTTCGTGTTGTCTAAACTACACTCTAAAGGTATAACAGGTATAAAATGCTGCTCGGCCAATACATAATGACTGCGCGGCCCACCTATGGAGTTTCAGGAAGGCAGCAATCAAAATAACAATTTCGCTGGGACTCGATTCGAGCGGAAATAATGGAATTTCAAGGCAAGATTGCTGTCCCATTCTCAATTTTCGCATTCTTTAGCATGAGCTATATTTTATTATCAGTTAAATATTTTGCCTCCGTCAAAATCGATATATAGGTAGTTCTGATGCCTGATGGAACTTTATGAATGGAGTTGAATCAGCTAAATTTGTTTGAATCTGCGTGAATTAAAGTTAATCAAAAATCGATATTTATATCTACATGATTTCGTATTATTATGAATGAACTTTTAATGCAAATTTAATCTGCAAGAATCAAATTCATTCCGAATGATTCCGCTTTCAATCAGTCCATTCGAAGTCAATCCAAACGATTCAGCCATCAATCAGCCGTCAATCGAGAGTTACTCGAAGCGAATACACATCTTTTGGAATCAACTCTTCACTCCATGTGAATTCGCTGGCACATTAAAGTTCATTCTGAAACTGTTTTACATTTCACCTTAATCCAGAAAATCATTACAAATGTTTCCGTTCTAAGTTCGAACTCATTCCGAATGATTATACGCGGTCATTCCTAATAATTTTTACATTCTTCCGCTTTATTCCGTTATCAATCGGCAATTGCTTAAAACAAATCCACATCATTCTGAATCAATTTTTTATTTCGCCTGAATATATGATAATTTTGAAGTAATTACGAATGATTCCACATCATTAGGAAGAAAGTTTTCATTAGGTCTAAGTCCGTTTTCATTCTCCATGATTATACGCTTTTATTCGGAAACAATTCCAAATGATTTCGCATTATTCTAAACAAGATTTTCGTTCTATCTGAATCCGTTATCATTTCACATGATTCCACTGTCATTCCGAATCTGATAAGAAGAGGTGTATTGAAATGGATTAAAATGATTAAAAGTATGGTCAAATTGACAAGGTTTTGAATTCAAATGAATATCCTTTTTTTCTTCAAATTTTTATTTCATATAAACCACAAATATTTGCGTCTCATTGCAATCCTGTATAATCTCATGATAATCTCTGTCAATGAATGAATACATTTTTATTCTGTTGAAGAAAGTAAGAACTGAAGGCAAGTTAATTGTTAACATTTTATTGTAGAACAATTCTATTTGTCTTAAAGCGTTTTCAAGGCAATCCCGAACAATTCCTCTCCCGGCCGAATTCACAACATTTTGAAATCAAACAAATATCATTTTTGGCCATATTTGCAATCATTTAAGTTCATTTCGATGTACACTTTTTCACCGGTAATTTATTCCAAAATCATTTTGCATTATTCTAAACAAAGCATGATTCCGCTTTCATTCCGAATTAAATGCAAGCAGTTTCGCATTATTTTAAACAAAATTTTTATTCTGTCTGAATCCGTTATATCATTTCGCATGATTCTAAACAAAGTTTTCATTTCGTCTGAAGAAGTCATTCCACGTTTATTCGGAATTCATTCTAAATGAACGTAGTAGTTCCAGAATTATGAGCCCTGAGTGAACAGAAATTGTAGTAATTGATCCGTAAACGCTGTCGTTTAATTAATTCTTTAACACAGGAACGGAAGAACGAAGGAAGGCAGGAGGAATGGAGGAACACAGGAACAGAGAAAAGCAGGAACACAGAACATGTAAGAAGAAGAATGTTTTTTACATTCTCATCCTAATGAGACAGTATTAGTTTAATGTAAAATTTCACTTCGTCGGTTTTCATCAAATGTCCACGTTTTAAAACCCCCTAAGTCAGAAAAAATGATTTTTACGAATAGGTGTCTGTCTGTAAGCACGGTAACATTCAAAACAATTATGGGACTTTCTACGGGCCCATAAAGAAGGAAAAGTTCGTAAAAAAGCCTTCTTTGATCATGGTTTTACCTATGAAAAAGTCTTACGAAAAATAAAAAATTGCCATTCTTAACCAAGCGACAAGAGACATGAAAAAAGTTTTGAGAAGACAAATTATTCATCCCAAAAAGATCTACAAATTTTCTTAAAATAATTTTTTGATGAAATGCACAGGTCTTGTTTTAATCGTAAATAATATTACGAAAAATAAAAGCACTTTTGACAAAATAGGTGAATTTTCAATCAAATAAGTAAATTTTCAACCAAAAAATGGAATTTTTAACACAAACTGATGACAATTTTGAACCAAAAATATAAGAGTAGACTTTTGAATAAGTAAAAGATGACTTTTTAACAAAATAGCTGAATTTTCAATAAAATAATTAAGTATACAAACAAATAGTAAAAAAACTTTTAACTGAACCGAATATATATATATAGAGTATAGACTGTCCATCTATACTCTATATATAGATTGATCTGGATTGATGTCTCAAATTTTAAAATCCAAGACCATAAAGAATATAGCCCATTTTTCTCAATGTAAAGTCAAATGTCAATTTATATTGTAAAATAAAGTATAAGTACAGATAAGGGAAACATACCAAAAATAAAAATGGTTGAATAGGTAATTGCTTTATTGTATATAGAGAAATTCGAATTTCCAATCTTTCTTAAAAATATAGTAAAGTATAAAAAAATGTACGCTGAGAAAAATGGATTATACCGTTTATAATCTTGGATTTTTAAATTTGGGACAGCATTCTTTATTAAGCCGTGCATCCTGGATGTTAATTTTCTAAATCCTGGCTTATAAAACTATACACAATTTGAAGAGTAGTACGGCAGAACAATATAAAGTACCAATTTTTTCAAACGTCGTTGTATTGGCTTGAATATGTCGTAAAATTTCACCGCATATTATGGAGAAAGGATATATGTTTGAATTTGCACCGGAAGTTAGTGATCTGAAACGTGTGGAATTCCATAACATCTTAAGTACCATTCAATTTTAGGTTCAAAAAGTTCTAATAGTCCAGAGGTCGTATTTCTCAACTGATTTTTAAGTTCTTTTTTTACATTGAAGCCAAAAACCCATAATTTTTTATCTGTGCTAACTACTTTGCTCTATTTATTGCCATTTCGACAAATACGTATAGAATTAATGAATTTATGGATGCATGATAGTTTCCATTTATTTAATTTTATAATTTCTTTAATTGTTATAAAGAAACTTTAATTGAAACATAGTTGATGCGATTTCGGTGTTTATAAAAGCATTATTCATACTGATGTTGTTAAATTATGTAAAATTATTACTTAATGATAACCGAGAATTTTAACATTTTTACGAATTATCGAGGAAATTTAGTTTCGTATGGAATCATTTCTGTTTTATCTCTATAACAATATTATCCCATAAAAATTTGCTATTCGCTAACATATCATATATTTATTGAAAAGTCCAATTTCGCCTACATTTTCCAATTCTCCATGAGTTTTCCACTCGAAAATGTAACAATCAGTGATTGTTTATTAATATCATTATTTTCCGTTAGAGGCAGTACCTCTCTGACATTCAAAACAGCGCGAAATATTTGAATGCTTATAGAGGATAATCTTACGAATATAATATCTCTTAATAATGAAATGGAAATGGATAAATTTGAGAGACCTGGTATTTTTTAGAGCGAACCGACTCTGTAATCTAAGGAATTTCTTAATCTGATATTCAATTGAAGTTTATGATTTGCACGTGTTTTTGAAGGAATGTTGTTTGTTTCAGATTTTGTTTTCAGCTCTAGTTTGGAATGCGGAAATAAAAATGAAAGGACGTAGATTGAATGTGTTTCAAGAGAGTTTAGCAAAGAGTGTTAGTTGGACTTGCGAAACGCAACTTCGGGATTTTATGTCAAACAGTTAAATTAAATAATGAAGGCATTTTTTAATAAGTAACTTGGATTGAAATCGTCCTCTCCAAAAATTATCAAGCTGGACTTGGAGAATTCCTCACGAAAGAGTATGTACAATATATAATATTTTACCCGGATTTTTTCGTGTTTTAATTGAGTTTATCTTCAAAATAATATTCATATCCATTTTTCAGTTTACTAAAAGATTTCAACAGCGAGGTGCAACCAAAGTGAAACTTCCACGTTAAACAGCGGGGTAGTGTTTGAGCGCCGTCTCAAGATAAAAAATATTGATGTTATTCAATTTTTTTATAAAGAAATACGTCATTTATTGGATGTAGAGCTATTATTTTTCATCATTACAGTGTTAATTAAATTTTGTATTACCTAAATAACGTCATAATTCTTTATAACAAAAATGCATACCATATTTTTTATCCAATTTTGTATGTACCAATAGCTGCACCTTTTAAACAATTACAAGTAATAGTGTAAAATGTAAGAACAATGGTAAAACTTGAAATTTAATATTTATTTTCTCATAGAAAGTGCATTATTCTAAAACTCGATTGTTTTATTAATTGTATCCTGCTAAAACATATTCATAATTTTGTCTGCGAACTGATAGAAAGTTTATCTGTTTTGAATGATATTTCGCATGCTTTAATTTTCTGAAAATGAAAAGCTGTGACAATTGCGTTTTTCTGTAGCTTAAAATTCAATCCGAAAGTTTCCTTCGTAATAAAAGACTTGTTGATTCGGACAACAGATATTTAATATATCGTAGAATCTAGGCCTGAAAACAATAAATTATTATTATTCTCATTTTATTTTTGAAAACTTGTGTACTGAAACATAACAAAACCTATGAACTCATCACAACATTCCTTAACTTTCTCGGTTACTTTTTTATTCAGCACCTTCATTTTAATATCTCGGCAAAAAAAGGTGATTTTCAAGAATTTTTTTCTCGATAAGTACTCTATATAATTAAATAAAATTGTCAGCGTTTATTTATGCTATCTCGAAGATTACAAAAAAAATGTTTGTACATAAAATTATTATTGAGTTGAGGTATTATTTAACAATAAACAGAGTGTATAAAAAAAGGCATGTCCACTGCCCGCACGATATCTCCAGTCAGCATCATCTGAAACAAATAAATCAGAAATTTTCTTTGTTAGTATGACCATAGCTCTGGAGTGACGAAGCGGATTTTTTTATTTTGCAAAATAACAAAATTGCGGCAGTTTAAACAAAAAAATGTCCAAAAATAGTGGTTTTTTGCTCCTTTTTTTATTAATTTAACTGTGAAAAAATTTTTAATTTAAAAGATCATTCTACTATCTCGGCAAAAAAAGTGATTTTCAAGAATTTTTGTCTCAGAAACTACTATATATAATTAAATAAAATTTTCAGCGTTTGCTTATGCTGTCTCAAAATTTACAAAAACAATTCTTTTACATAAAATTATTATTTAGCTTAGGTATTATTTAACAATAAACAAAGATTCTAAAAAAAGGCATGTCCACTGCGCGCACAATATCTGCAGTCAGCATCATCTGAAACAAATAAATCAGTAATTTTCTTTATTAGTATGACCATAGCTCTGGAGTGACGAAGCGGATTTTTTTATTTTGCAAAATAACAGAATGACGGCAGTTTACACCAAAAATGTCAAAAAATCGTGTTTTTTGCTGTTTGTTTGTTAATTCAACTATGATAAAATTAAAAATTTAAAGAACCGCTTCGTCACTCTTTAGATATTTATGTTCGAAATAAACGTAGAAAATTTGAAAGTAATCGTTTGAAACCTTTTTGAGAAATCGTGCGCGCAGAGCGTAAAAACGTTGTTTCGAGAAAAACGCGTTCAAAGTTTTCGGAACATAAAAATTGTAAGAAAAAGTTACTTACACTCAATCAGCGATCCCTGCTCCATATAAATTCTTAGAAGTACAATATTTTCTTCACATATACACATTTAAAAATAAACAGCAATAACTCCGGATATGCATCGAAAACAAAAGCCACCGCTGAAACATAAGCAGCCGCGTTCGGATGCTCTACTCAAACGCTCAGCTCTCTACGCGCTTTTGCTCCAAGCTCTCAAACTGCAGGACTAGATGCTATCAAGAACTTCTGGTGGAAGAAGTTTACTTCTACACACCAACATTTGTTCCGCATATTCACCTCATATTTAAAGTCGGAAACGCCCACTCCGCAAGGGCTGATGTTCGGACGCACTATACTCCTACCGAAAAAAAGCGACTTGTCTAACCCAGAGAACTACAGGCCAATAACTTGTTTGAACACGCTTATAAGATCTTTACAGCTATCCTGAACGACAGGATTGTTCGAAGAATTGAGCCTGCGTGGAGAGAGATGTACGCACAATGTAACTCGAAAAAAGGTGTAGCAGGATGCCGAGAGAACCTGCTAGTTGACCGGTGCGTCTGCTGATACGCAGCAACCCATCAGCGCGTTCTATAAATGGCCTGGATTGATTACCGGAAAGCTTTCGATTCAACCTCTCATAGACTTATCACGTGTCTGTTGGAAATCTTGAAGCTTCACACACACATAGTTAGATGCATAAAGAGATTGATGCCCCTTTAGAAAACTATATTTACTATCTTATCTGTAAATTATCGTGAGACAACGAACAACGTCACCTTCCAGAGGGGCGTCTTTCAGGGCGATACCATGAGCCCTCTGCACTTTTGTACCACACTTCTGCCTCTCTCTCGCACTACGCAATTCTCCTGGATACCCCTGCGGCGACACTAATCATCGCGAGCATAAGGTCACTCATGTATTTTATATGGATGACCTGAAGATCTATGCTTCTGTTAGTCGAAAATTCAATTATTTTTGTAGAAAATGCATACTTTTGGGTTGTAAATTTAACTTTTTTTCTTCAAAAATTCGTCTTTATGTCTTAAAAACTCAACATTTTCGATGAGATTTTTTTTTTATTGCTTGAAGAATCTTGCTTGGTTGAAAATTCATCTTTTTAGTTGAAAATTTAATTTTTTCGTTTAAAATTTGTTTTATTTGGTTAAAAACTTATTCATCTGACTTAAAATTAAACTATTCTATTTTTCGTTGAAAATTCACCTTTTTTGTTGAAAATTTGTCTTTCTTTCGGTAGAATATTAACCTTTTTGGTTAAAAATTCCATTAAAAATTAAAATATCTGGTTGAAAATTCATATATTTTGTTAAAAATTATTCTTTTTTTCGTAGAAAATTAGTTTTTTTTTTAAAATTAAACTGTTTTTAGCAAAAATTTAACTATTCTTGGTTCAAAATTCGTATCTTTCGGTTTAATTTAACAGTTTTTTTTATTAAAAATTGAAAAAAAAATTTCTGGAAATATCAACTATCACACTTTTTGTGTAGAATTCATTTTTTTATCAAAGCTTCATCAGTTTGATTGAAAATTTAACATTTTTGTTGAAAATTCCCTTTTTCTTGATTGAATCTTATTTATTTTAACTGAAAATGTAATAATAAAATTTGTAAAGAATATATAAACGTTATTTACATACCTTATCCCACAAAGACTGAAGTTCCTCTTGGCCGCCAAGATCCCAGAAATTCAGTCTCACTCCAGCGATATCAATTTTGCCAATATTTAATCCGACAGTCGTTGTAATTTTATTAGGGTTCATTCCTTTATAATTTTTCGTAAATTTTGTTTTCGTAGCTTCTAGGTACGTCTGCATCCACCCAGAAAATTATAAAATACACAAAATACAAGAAAACTTTCGAAACATAACCTATAAACCACTTTCACTTTGTCATAACACTTACAGTTTTCCCGGCATTGTCAAGACCCAAAATTAGTATAAAATATTCGTCTCTCTGGATTAGATATTTGTAAAAACCATGCAGTAGGGTATACATTTCACTGAAAAAAAGGAATTTTTTTTTCTATTTCTCGTATTTCTGTGTTTACAATGCTACTGCGTCGATGCTGACATCACTGACGTCATCGAAAAACATAACCTCTCTACAAAGAAATACTCTCCACTTTCTACTAATGAAATATCAGGCGATTTTAATTTTTGTGCTTTTTCTTTTCTGAAAACAGTTTTCTTTTAAACTCATAAAGCCATAAATTACAATTCAAGGTTTATGTTTTTTTGAAATCAAATTTTCGGATTTTCAAATTTAAATGCCGAAGCAACCAATCAAAATTGCTCAAAGTTAGACATGTAAAGCTACTGCGCTTGCTTGGCACAGAGGTCCTCATTGATCACTATTGGCGCGCAATTCAAAAATGGTATAAATAACATTGAAATTGGAATAAATAATTTAATTAATTAATTAAATTGTGATGTAACATGAAAAATGAAATAATAACGCTGATATTTTGTGAATAATACTTTGTTTTCTCTCAGTTCCAAAGGCTAGCTTATATTTTGCTGACCAATTCTTTTAAAAATAGATTTATTAAATGTAATGTATCTCTGATTCAAATTTAAACAATAAAAAATGAAGGTAAATAGTAAATTAGGCTTTTTTAAAATTATGACTTCTTTTTTTAACTGAAGAAAAATAGTAGGTTTTTTTAGGGTTTGAATATAGTCAATATTTAATTTAATATTGCAAAAATAATTGTTTAAACAAATCATTATTGCCTATAGCCATCTTCTTCTATATTATAGTTGCTTCTTTTCTGATTTTTTAAGCTTTTGTCCCTTTTTCAATTAGACTAATAATTAATTCAAGTTAAAAAAAGAATGGTTTAAACAATTTATTATTATTACTAACAATATTATCTTTGCTTCATGGAAGAAAGTTGCAGTTTTTTTCTGAAATTTTTAACGATTTGCCATTTTTCACTTAGAGTGACTTAATAATTATTTAAGTTGTACGAAAATACTTGTTTAAACAAATTACTATTTTTGATAACTATATTATTCCATTTTTTGTTTTTGTTTCTTGTGCGAGAAAGATTTTTCGTTTAAATTAATTTTTTTAGAATATAGTTATAAACAATAATCAATTGTTTAAATAAGCATGTTTGTTAATTTGCATTAATTATTACCTCACTGAGTAAAAAGTGGACCAAAAGTTTAAGAGTTCAGAAAAAACCGCAACTTTTTAGCACTTATCTAAGGGAAAATATTTATAAACAATTATAAATTGTTTAAACAACTTTGTTTTTTAACTTGCATTATATTTTACTTTACCAAGTAAAAAGTGGGTAAAAAAATAAACATTTCAGAATAAACTAGAAGTATATTGCATTAATAAAGAAGAAGACAGTTATAAACAATAATAACTTGTTTAAATAATTATTTTTGGTACATTGCATGATTTATTAACTCACCCTATGTGAAAAGTAGACAAATAGTTGTAAATTAAAAAAAACGGCAACTTTCTAGCATTATTCAAATTAAATATTATTAATAATAATAAATTGTTTAAATAAATCATTTTGTTAACTTTATTGAATTATTTAACTCATTCCAATTGAACAGTGAACAAAAAGTTAAAATTTTCAGAAAAAACCGCAACTTCCTAGAATTATTCAAATTGAATATTATTAATAATAATAATAAATTGTTCAAATAAATAATGTTATTAACTTTAATTAATTATTCAACTCACTTCAAGTGAACAGTGAACAACAAGTTGAACATTTCAGAACAGACTGCAATTTTCTAGCATTATTCTGAGAGAATATTATTAACAATAATAATAAATTGGTTGATTAATTATGTTTGTTAACACTAATAAAACTCTCTCAAATTGAAGATTGGACCAAAAGTGGAAAATTAATGAAAAAACTGCGGCTTTCTATCTCCATTCTAAGAGAAAATTGCTAAAAACAATAATAAATTGTTTAAAAAATTTATGTAAACTTCTAATTATCTGTATAAAGTAGTGTTTTATGTATCAGAAACAATTTGCATTAAAAAAAACTGCGAAAAAATCATTATTAGTGCCAAAAAAGTGGCAAAAACCATTATAGGGTGGAAGTAGGGGAAATAAAGGAAGAGAAAGTAGAATAATTGAGGAGAAATGAGGGGAGGGTAAGTAGGGAACATTGAGGGAAATGTGGGGAGGATAATTAGAGGATGCGAGGAAAAACATTGGAGGGGAACTAGGAAAAGTGAGGAGTAATGAAGCTGAAGTAGAGAAAGTGAGGGTGAATGAGGGGAAATGAGGGGAGGATAATTAGATGATGCGAGGGGAAATGGGGTAAGGGAACTAGGAGATGTGAGGGTTAATGAAGGGCGGTGAAGTAGGAAAAGTGTGGGTGGATGAGGGGAAATGAAGTGAAAGGAGGGGAAATAAGGGGAGAAGCACTATGTGAGAAAGAGGAAATGATGGGTGGGTAAATAGAGCAAGTGAGGGAAAATTAGGGGAGAAGTAGGGGAAATCTGGTAGAGGAGCTAACGGAAGTAAAAGGTAATGAAAGGAGGTCATGTACAGAAAATGAGGGATAGGGAAGAAGCAAAAATGAGAGGAAATGAGGGTAGGAGAAGTAGGGGTACTACGTCAGTAAGGGGAAATAACAGCATCAGAAGGGTGAGGAAGTAGGGAAAGTTGGAGCAATGATGGTAAATGAGGGGGCGAGTAGGTAAGTGAGGGGAACTTATGGGTGAGAGAGTAGGGGAATGAGGGCAGAAAAAGTAGAAGAATTGAGGGGAAATGAAGGGAGGGTATGTAGGGAGCATTATGAGAAATGTGGGGAGGATAATTAGAGGATGCGAGGAGAAACAGTGGAGGGGTACTAGAAGAAGTGAAGGACAATGAAGGGTGATGAGGTAGGGAAGGTAAGCGGAATGAGGTGTAATGAGGGGATGAGAAGTAGGGGATATTAGAGGAAACGTGAAGAGGATAATTAGAGAATACGAGAAGAAACAGTGGAGGGGAACTAGGAGAAGTTAGGTGTAATGAAGGGTGAAGTAGGGAATGTGAGGGTGAATGAGGGGAAATTAGGGGTTAAGAAGTAGGGGACATTAGGGGAAATGAAGGAAGTATATGTAGAGGATGTGAGGAGTAATGGGGGAGGGGAACTAGGGGAAGTAAGGGTCAATGAAGGGTGATGAAGTAGGGAAACTGAGGGTGGATGAGGGGAAATGAAATGAAGGGAGGGGAAATAAGGGGAGAAGCAGTATGTGAGAAAGAAGAAATGATGGGTAGGAAAATAGAGCAAGTGAAGGAAAATTAGGGGAAAAATAGGGGAAATGTGGTAGAGGAGCTAACGGAAGTAAAAGTTAATGAGAGTAGGTGATGTGCAGAAAATGAGGGATAGGGAAGAAGCAAACATGAGAGGAAATGAGGGTAGCAGAAGTAGGGGTACTACGCCAGTGAGGGGAAATAACAGGATTAGAAGGGTGAGGAAGTAGGAAAAGTTGGAGCAATGATGGTAAATAAGGGGGCGAGTAGGTAAGTGAGGGGAAATTATGAGTGAGAAAGTAGGGGACGTGAGGGGAGAAAAAGTAGAAGAATTAAGGGGAAATGAAGGGAGGGTAAGTAGGGAGCATTATGAGAAATGTGGGGAGGATAATTAGAGGATGCGAGGAGAAACAGTGGAGGGGTACTAGAAGAAGTGATCTTAGGTTGTCTGTACATAACTGACTGGGCATTCATCCTTTGTACATTTTTGCATAACTTGACGGTAGAAACATCTACCAGACTATGGATATTACATATATGACAATAACATACAAGGAAGCAATAGCATATTCATTGCTTATACAGTTAACCAAATTCTTCATTAATAAAATAATAATTTTTCCTCGAATTCAATTGCTATTTTCTTCTCAAACGTATTCGACTATTCACGCAACGAGTACGAATTTCATCTGAATTTATTCCGAGAGAATCCAAAATGTGTGTCTAACTTAAAAAAATCAAATTTCTAACGAGACAAGTCTCACAGTTAGGGAAAACTGATTTTTTTTATTTCGTTCCAATTAGGGGCTGATGTATGCAATAAGGGTACCTAAAATTTTGTCGTGCGAAAACGAAATCCCCTGGAGGCTTTCAAACAATATGCGGCTTGTAATTTTTAAAGAATATAACTAAATGTACAATTTTATTGCGCATTTTTTTTCCTATCGACAAAAAGTTTAAGGTTTTTTACTTTTTAAAGTAAAGTCGAAAAAATTACTTTTTTGAAGAAATCGACTTTAATCTGTTTTTCACTTCAACTCGTGTTCTATTCGTCAGCTTACGGAATACAATTTTTGGGAAATGCGCTTATCGATAAAGAATCGTCCTTGTATTCGCCATCCAGACTTATATTTAATGTCGTATTTATCACAATTCTGTACTTTAAAAAAATTTAATCTCCTATTTCCTGTTGCATAATTAAGTTCACCTAATGGTGATCCTCTTCCTGGTGTTTCTCGTTGCGGACAATATTATTCTCCTGACAGACATCATTCTCCCTACAGGTCTTTTCTTCCTGCCAGGTCCCTCTCCTGACGGGTCTCCTCTTCGTGAAAGGTCCAGGTCTCCTCCTGTCAGTCCCAGGTATGTAATGTCCTATTTCTTGTTACAGAATTAAGTTCACAGTTCGACTGTTTACCTAATGGCTATCCGCTTTCTGGTTTTTCTCGTTGCGGACAATATTATTCTCCTGGCAGACATCATTCGCCCTATAAGTTTTTTCTTCCTGCCAGACCTCTTTCTCCTGACGCGTTTCCTCTTTGTGAAAGATCCAGGTCTCCTGCTGTCAGTTTAGGTATGTAATCCTCTATTTATTATTGCAGAATTAAGTTCACAGTTCGACTGTTTACCTAATAGCGATCCGCTTTGTTAAAACATATTCGGCTTATTCCTCACTCGAATCCGCACCGGCTATTCGAGATTCGAAGATATACTTTTTCTCCCGATAAGTTCCTTCTATTATATTTAGGATTGGCCCATGCCAATCGAAGAACAAAATGTGTTACCAACATCTGATGGTGGCGTCTTGGCAATAGTGGAGTGCAAAAATAAAATTCGTGGCAGAATATTTATAGACAGATATGTACTTTATAGAAGGGTGAAAATAAACATGGACAGCCGTGCGATTATCGATTTGGATGAAGACGAAATCGAGGGAAATCCTTCAAGCAGGCCTAAACAAATCGCAAAGAATTTTAGCCTACTACGTGTAGACCAAAATCCTCCATGCCGTTAATTCAATTTAAATAATGCAGAACAAAAATATAATATTATTTGTGATCCGAAGTCGGATCAAAATGTTTCCAGTAAATAGTAATCCTTTTTTCTCCTTTCTTGAAAAGTTGTCACGAGATATTGCATACATTGTTATTGAAAACCTAATTGGTTGCTACACAGCGTGAATATAACTTTCAGATGCCTGTTTTCAATTTATTATTTGCTATACATATTTTAGGAAAACGAAAATATATTTTCTTCGTATTATTTTAACCATATTACACTTATTATAATTATGCTTACTATATGAAATAAGATTATATGTATATTTATCTAATAATAAAGATTACGGATTTTCTGCATCATTCATTTAGTAAATAAAAATTTTCAAATAACTAATTGTATTTCACGATCTAAAATTTATTTCTTATTGTTTGTGAAAAATTCTGATCAAAGATGACATTTGAAATGTGAATAATTTTTTAATCGTGGGAAATAATTCTGTTCGATAATGTATTTACCTTGCGCTACGCACTTGGTCTTTGTACTTCTCCCACATTTGTGCACAGACCTTTTAAAACGAAAGGTCAAAGCATCAACAACTGTATTTTGGTAATTGTGAATACTCTTTTGTTAAAGCTCTTTCCGCATTAACGAACACATTCTCATCACGTGTATCTCGTGCCTCGCACTTGATTTTGTCCAAAATGCGAATTTTTCTACATTATGTTCAACACTATTATATCAAATACATATTACACTTATTTCTGTCCCTTGGCTTGGGATTGCTTATTCAGATTTTGCAAAATCAAGAACAAATTTTATTTATCATGATTACTTTGATATTTCTTTCTTATTTTGCATTAAATTTTATTCTCAGCTACCCTGAAAAATGTATAGCATTACGATAAATGCACATTATTACAATTCAGAATATGCTTTGGTATTAAAACAAACGTATTTTCATTGTCTCGTTTCTATAAAAGAAGTGCGTATTCTATAAAAAACAAAACAATTTTATTATTAGACATTTTATTGCAGCTTGTGTCGTTTTTCCATAAATTGACTTTGTTAATTTTCAATATTATTTTTTACGATTTAACCCAAAAATATGCATCCTATCTTAATGTAATGGTTCTATGAAAATTTGTAGATATAATTTAGGCGAAAAATTTTGTCAAATAAAATGTTATTGGCTTGTGTCGTTTTTTAAAAAAGTTAAATTTTTTCATTTCTGATGTATTCTCGCAACAAAAGTTTATAACAAATTTGTAGATCTTTTTTGCCTGAAACACTTGTCTTTTAATTTCTGTTTCGTCTCTTGTGTCGTTTTTCCAAAAGAAAATTTGTTAATCTTATCTTTTACGATTAAAAGAAAATCTACTCGTCCTATCTAAAAATGATTAATAAAAAATTTTTAGATCCTTTTTTTGGTGAACAATTTTTGTCTATTAATTTTTTTTTTCGTACCTTGTGACGTTTTTCAACATTTTGTATTTTTTATTTTTCATGTTACTTTTTACGAATGAAACAAAAACTACACGTCATATCAAAACATTATTTATGACAAATTTGTAGCTCTTTTTTCGGTGAGCAACATTGTCTATTCATTTTTTTCATTGCTTGTGTCGTTTGTCCAAAATTTAAATTAAAAAAAATTTTGAGATCAAAACAAAAATTACGCGTTCCATCAACAAATGATTATTAACAAATTTGTAGATTTATTTTGGGTTGAATTTATTACTGGGTTTATTTGGTTGAAAATAATTATTTTTCAGTTGAAATTTTAACTATTAATTTGAAAATGCATGTGTTTTGTTCAAAATTCAACTTGCTGGATGGAAAATTAATTTTATTGGTTAAAATATATATGTTTTTCATTGAAGATTCATTTATTTGGCTGAAAATCCATTTTTTTATCAAAATCAATTTTGAAGTGTAAATTAACCTTGAAATCACAGACCACTTTCTGACTAAACCGGATCCAGATTCAAATTTTATAACATTTGATATTAGTACATGCTATTGTATACTCGTAAGTAAGCAAACTTTGCATAATTTTCCTCTAAAGTTTCGAAAGATGCCTTAGCAACAGTAAAACGTTCATCTTAAACTTCGCCTATCCTCAGAATTTAAAACAAATATTAACTTTGAGATAATAAATGATAATAACAATAGTTGATCATTATTAGTTTGGATTGCCTAATGATCAAATTAAAATATAAGCTTCAATTTAAAGTACTGTACAATATTATTAATAATCCTAAATTAAAATAAATGTTAAAATAACTACATCGGTTTATATACCATTTTTATTTAATTTTAATTTTGATTTTAATTTTATTCGGGTGTCAGTAATCTGTAACTTTAATTTAAATATAATATTTTATCCTAGCAGTAATTAGAAGCACAGAAAGAAATTAGTAAGTTAATGTGGCATTTTATGTCGTAGTTAGATGAATCTAATTTTTTATGTTTCAATTTTGAAGATTTACGAATGAAAATTCTTCAATTTTAACGATTTTCAATCATTTTTAATTCTTTAATTTTGAATATTTGAAATGGAGGACTCTTCAATATTTGATGCGTATAATAGAAAATGATGCAATTTCGAATGCCTTGCTGGATATAAATAATTTGAAAATACATTATTATCAACAATTTTAAATAGCAATTGTTTAAAAAATGCTTGAAATATTAATAAGTAATTAATACTTTCGAAATGGAAACGTTTGAAATAAAGAAATATATTGAACAATTTAGAATCGAAAACAGTATACTATAATTTTTAAACAGTTATAAATAAAAGCGTTTAAAATTAAAGAATGTGGAATTTGAAAAATTTCAGATCAGAATTTTAAAAAGTGGACCATTTCAAATTCAAAGGAATTGAAATTGTATTTTTTCTAATTCAAAGCGTTTCAAAATGAATAATTAAACATTTTAAATTTAAATAATTTTCATTTGTTGGTTGAAAATTCGTCTGTCTTGGCAGAAAAATTAATCTTGTATATTTATTTAAAAAAATTTTTGTTGGAACGTTTTTTACTATTCCATACTGGGTTAAAAATGGATCTCTTTAAGTTAAAAAATTTAACTATTTGGTTGATTTAACATTTAACATTTTTGTTTAAAAAAAACTGTGTGGAGAAGAATAAAGTGAAAAAAGATATTTTCAACAAAATAATTTTTTGGCATTGAAAAATAACTTGTATAAACAATATAAACGTAGAATCGATCAACATAATTGTATATATACTAAAGGTATATAAATAATATTTTGTTTCAAGAATATTAATTTTTATATATCTATGTTTTATGTAATTACACAAATCTGAGATTTGTGCACGGGAATCAAATGTTGCTAGACTATAAATGCTGCGATTCGATA